>PVIC010000069.1:0-68659 GCA_004025085.1 Thryonomys swinderianus
GGGTTTTTTTTTTTAAATAATTGCCATTTTAACTAGAGTGAGATAGAATCTCACAATTTTTGTGTATATTTGCCTGGTGACTAGAGATATTGTAACTTCTAAAAGTGTGTTTGTGGGCCATATGTATTTCTTTTGAGAAGTGCACCTTCAGATCATTTGCTCCTCTTCTAGTTGGGTTATTTAGGGTTTGTTAGTAAGTTTAAGTTTTTCACATATTTTGGAAAGTTAGCAAATATTTTCTCCCCTGTGAATAGGTCGTCTTTTTGCTCTGTTACTTCCTTTAGCGTTCAGAAGGTTTTTAGTTGGCTGTAATTCCGTTTGTCTATTTTGTATTTTCCTTGTTGTGCTTTAAGGGTCCTATTCAAAAAAAAAAAAATCATTGCCTGTGTCAGTGGGTTTTCCCCGTGTTTTCAACAGTCATTTCAGTTTCAGAAGGTACATTGTGGCCTTCGATCCTTTTTAAGTTGAGAGAGGGATCTAGTTCCGTTCTTTTGCATGATGATATTCGGTTTTCCTGGCACCATTCTTTGAGCAGTCTGCGTGGTTTGGGTGTCTTTTTCGAGAACTATCTGTCTGAAGGTATGTGGGCAAACTTCAGGGATCTCTGGTCTGCTCCACTAGCCTGTGCATCTGTTCCTATGCCACGCCATGTTTTGGGCCCTGTGAGGCCCTACAGTAGGTCTTGATATCGGGCATTATGATGCCTCCACCTTTGTTCATTTGTTCAAGACTGTTTTGACTATCCAGGGTCTTAAATGAAGAAGCAGAATTTTGAGACATCTTTACTCTTTGTGATAAATGATGTTTGTGAGCGTTATTTGTTTCTAAATACATCTCTGACACAAAATGTTTAACCCTAAATCCTAGAAAGAAGTTATTTTAGGTGTATTAGGTAAAAATAGGAAGTCTTAATTTAAAAACAAACATGTATCTGCGTGCCTCAAGCCCAGTGTCTTTCTATTTTTTTTTTGAGACAGGGTCTCGCTTAGTAGTTCAGGCTGGCCCTGATCTCACTGTGTAGCCCAGGCAAGCCTCGAACTCAGCAATCCTCCTGCCTCTGCCTCCCGAGTGAGCAGGCTTCCGGCGTCTCCTCCGCTCCTTGCCTTCTTCTCTTTGTTCCCGTTTCCTCTTCACAGCTTCCCACTTCCTTAGACTTCTTTCCCACTTACCTGCATTAAGTTAAATTTTAAAAACTTTTATTTTCCTCTTCCCCCAAACTGTAAAGTCTCTCAAGGCTCGCTGACCCTGGGGGCGGTGTTGGCCTTCATGCTTAGAGGAGACTCAGGGAGCACCTCGGGGAGCCCTGGGGCCCCCACAGCTGAAGGGACTCTTAGAGAGCAAGCTGCGCTCCACGGCCCTCCTGAGCGAAGTGGCAGGCCCTTCGGCGGGTGGCAGTGCTGTGGCGGTGGGCATCAGAATGGCACGCAGATCTCTGGCTGAGCCTGAAGGAGCAAGTCTTATTTTGCAGCAACGGAAGCTGCTGACTGGAAACTGCAGTCTGTTTGCCGGACGCAGGGGACCCCTGAAGCACGCGACGTGTCCTGCACGTGGGCGTGGCCCGAGGCCTCTTCCTCAGCTACCACCCGTGCCGTGTCAGCCAGGTCTCTAAAGCACGTAGACTCTCCAGCTACTGCAATGGCACCACAAGGCAGGTATTTAGAAGCACATTTTATATGAAAGAAAACTGAGGCCTAGAGTCAGATACTCTGCAATCCCTCCTGACTAAGGTGATCTTGAAAAAATGGCTAAAGTGCGTTTTGGAGAGGCCAGTTCTACCATTTAAATGCATATTGAATCGTTCATATGCATTTAGAAAAAAGAGATACAAAAGTCTAAAACATACTCTGTCCCTCAAAATGTGCAGTGTCTGGTATAGAACATGTATCAGTTAGCGTTCACTGTTTAATAAAGTACTCCAGAAGTTAGTGGCTCAAAATCATGTTGACTGAGTTCAGACTTGGAGGGCAGCTGTGTGAACGGTGCTGCTCTGGTCTGGCTTGGGGGTGCCCAGTCATGGCTGTGCTCACTGTCTGCAGTTGCTGGGGCATCAGTGGGAAAATCGGGGTGCCTGGGCCAGGTAGCTCATGGAGTTACCCAGCTCGGCTCGCATGGCAGTACAAATCCAGGAAGAGTGAGTAGGCCAAGCCCAGCATCCAAGCTCTTCTCAAGTTTTCTTCCATTACATCTGCTAAAATCCTGTGGGTCAAAGCTGGTCTCAAGCCCAACCCAAAATCAAGCGATGGATAAAGACTCCTCAACAGAAGAAGCTACCAAATCCAATCGCAAGGGCTTGAGTACGTGGGGAGAAATTATAGCCATCTCTTCAATTCACTGCAGGAACCCTTACATTTGTTTGTTTGTTTGTTTTTCTTACAGAAGACAGTGAATTTGATAAAATCTATAGACTATCTTTGTAGAAAAACATATAACAATTTGCTTTCAGGATTAGGAATTCTCAGACTCTCCATGGCCTATATCAATGGGCTCCCTGGGGTCCTTCACCAAATGAAAAATAGACTTGCTACATTTCAGAAATACTAGTGGGAACTATATGGGTTCCTCATTTAAAATTCATTAGAGAAATAAAAGGCCATAAGAAAAGCTAGAGAGAGTAACTTACATATCAAGTGGGCAGAGTTCGCTGATAGAAGGCTGTGTTTGCCAATTCCTGAATGAAATTTATCAGTCAGTGATGATCCTGGATTAAGAGATTTGCTTCACGCCTCCTGGAAAAGTATGATAGGCTTTTAAATCCCCTTGAGCCGGCTTGCAGTTTTCTAAGAGGAAGGGGCTTTGCTTGCCTCAACTTTTAATAGAAAGCAAACATTTAAGCAAAGGCAAACATTTACCCAGCAACTTTACAGCAAAATGATTTTGGAGAAGGGGGAAGGGGGCAGAGAACGTAATTTAAAATCCGTGTCACCAGTGGCTGACGATTTATTGCCGCCCCAGCCTCCACGACTGCTGTTTCATTAATCCATGGTCATTGTAGCGGCGGCTTTTTTCATGTCAGTAACTTGACGCCATTAGTTGCTCCTCTGGGATGAGAACACATTTAAACTGAAAATCAGCACGCTGGGCATAATTTACAGTCATGCCACATGAATGCCAGGAGCGCAGGGAGGAAGGCTGCCTGGCTGCCTGCTCAGGGTGGCAAGGGTGCTCAGGATACGCCCTCTGCCGAGTGTGCGCGAGCAGGGAGGGCAGCAGGCCCTACCGGAGCCAGACAACCTCAAACCCCAGAGCCCGCAGTCAGACTCGCGCAGGATGGAGAGGAAATTCTGTGTGTCTGGACCTGGGCCTGAGTCGGTCTTAATGGATCCTTTCCTGGTCCAGGCGGGAGTAGATGTTCTGCTCCTTCAAAGTGCCCACCCGGGACTCCACAGAGAGATAAGTGCGTCTTGTCCAGAGCCCCACGAAACACTCCTGATGAGCTATCAGGGGCAGGAGCTTCAAGGAGACCCTGAAAGGCCTGCCTTTCCCAGAGGTCTATAGGGGACCAAACTGGCTCACAGAAAGAGCCAGCAGCAATCTGAAATCGGGGCATTACCTCAACTCTTTGAGCTTTGTAACCATCAAAATGCTTTGGCTCACAGAAACATACTCAGTTCAGTCTAAAGCATCCTGAAAACCAACTCTCTGCCTTGCGTATTTAGCTTGGCCTCCAAACCTCCTTTTGCAAGGAAACCCAGGTGTTGATTCTCCCTCCTTCACCAAGGAAATAAACTTACTCATCCTTTTTAAATTTCAGGGACTTACATGTCATTCATTCCCAGCACCTCTGTCAGCTCCCAGGGTTTGGTATCTCAGCCACTCAGAGGCCTCTCAGTGATTTCTCGTGTCGTCCTTCCGTTTCTTCTCCCTGTGGCTGCCCGAGTGACCTCCCGGAGATGTCGGTTCATCATTTCCCCCGGAAGTTTCTCTGCTCAGACACTTAGGCTGGCACCCAGAGTCCATCTTCAGACTTGAATCCATGGCCTCAAACTACCAATTGTGACCCCCTGACCCCCCCTGAATCTGCCACACTGGTAGGGAGGACCTCATCACCCACACCTCCTGGACACTGCCTCCTTCTCCGCCAGTTCCTTGTTTCGTTCATACTGACTAAATCCCATTTCTTCTCTCTCTGCCTAAATGATAATCACTCTCAAAGTTCTAGTCCAAGACTTTCTTTTTGTCATTGAAGTATCTGTAGCCACAATGATTTGTTTTGGTGTTGAAGTTATATCATCTTTGGTTGCTGGGGTCTTCAAGTTGTTCCCTAATTTAGAATCTTTAAGATAGAGAATATTACTTAAGAGATGAGGGGAACATAAAATGTAAATGAAGATTTTATTGCTTAAAGGGTCCTGTAGGTACACTGCAAGCCTTAGGACACACAGAGAGACCAGGGAGTATGTGGCGAGAAAGAGAGGAGTCTGGAACTTGCTTTAATTGGGGTCCCGTGTGCAGAACGTCAGCAAGATGGCAAGGCAGTGATTGGGCATTTTAAATCAAAGAAGCATGAAATTTGAGACAAACTGATGCAAAATCTTTCCTGTATGAAGATATTAACTCAGAATTCTGCAGGGTGCAAGACTAAGATGTGAGTTTGGGATGACAGCTCTCTGGCCTGAGCCAGAAAGAAATGCCAAAGGGAAATGGTCAAAGCTGTATAACAAGACACAAAATGAACACTGGGCCTACATGTTGGCTGTAGACTTCAACACAAGTCATGTTGCTGTGATTTTTGAAACGCTTTTAACTTTGGGACACTGAAAGATGTTCCTGGCCCACTTTGTAATATCCTGCCCTAGATCTGTGTGTGAGTCAGCTCTCCATGGCTTGGACAAAATACCTGATGCACAACTTAGAGGGTTTATTTCGACTCATGGCAAGAGATTTCAGACATGGTTGGCTGGCTCCAAGACAGAAACTTCATGGCAGAAGAGCATGACAAAGGGAAGCTGTTTGCCTGATGTCAGGAAGTAAAAAACAGGAAGAGCAACAGAGGAAAGGGCCAGGCACCAGATGTCATCCCCAAGGTCACACCCAGAAACGTGCATTACTAATCTACATATCTCTCACCAATCACGTTGATTAGATGAATTGTCACACGTCCATGCCTCGTCAGCTGTACACCCAAATCTATGTTAGACCATACTTCATCTCCAAGTAGAGACAATAAGGTGATGGCTCCACCTGTCACATAACTATACCGTGTACAACTGAAAATACACTAATATCTTCCCCAAATCTCTAGAGTCCTAACAGCATTGCTCAACAGTTCAAATCCAAACTCACCTCTGAGGCACAAGGCAAACTCTTAAATGTGAGATGGGTTCTCCACCTTTGCCGGGAATGATGAGCACCTGGGAGGACAAAGCTTAACCTGCAGAACCATAACTTTATGAGTAGTTTGGAGAACAAGGTAATTGAAATGTTTTAATGGTGGGCAATTGTTTTTTATGTATCAATTTGTAAGGCTGAGTATGGGAAGACTACCAGTGCGCTGGTATCTCTCATCATCGTCCTTGGATTAGGAAAAGCACAATAAACACAGGTTTTCAGGGATGCCGATGTTCCCATCACCAAAACATTTTCTGTGTATTAGCAAAGGGAGAATCCTCGTGGGAGTCTGGAGATTGGGTGGTTGTGAGGATAATGTAATACTGAGAAAATATTACAACATTTTTATCTCCTTAAATCCTTGGATTGCTTCCTCTTCTTCATACCGTGCAAGTTCAGCCTTACTGAATAAGACATTTTGTTCTAAGCATTTTATTCTTGCTTGTTTACTGAGTAAGCAAACAAATTAAAGTCACTTCTGTCTCCCAGGGTAAAACATCAAATCCACAGTCTGCTTTGTGCACCCACTCATACTGAAACATTCAGATTGATCCAGGATCTCATATCTTTAGATCCATTCCCATATATATATATCTAAGCTATTTTTTCTGAGGTGGTCATATGGTATTGGAAATCTACCTCTAGTTAGGTATCTGGGGGCAAAGAAAGGCGGCATAACTCAGTTGTTTCTGGTGGCATTACTATAGAGCCTTTCTTTTTTTTTTTTTTTTGAGACAGGGTCTCACTTTGTAGTTCAGGCTGGCCCTGAGCTCACTATGGAGCCCAGGCAAGCCGCCTCAAACTCAGCAATCCTCCTGTCTCTGCCTCCCGAGTGCTGGGATTACAGGTGTGAGCCACCACGCCCGGCATTGTGGTATGCGGTGTTGATTGTTGGTGGGCGTGTCTCCGTGCCCAGCATTATATGTGGTACCGGGGATCGAACTCAGGACCTTGCGCTTGCGAGACAGGCGCCGGAACCACTGAGCTAACCCTCCGGCCCTACAGAGCCTTTCTTAATCAAAGGAGAGGAGTAGAGGAAGTACTCTACTTTTGGGGGGAAGAAGAGCGCAAAGATATTCGGGGATTCGAGGTGGTTATTGTTAGTCCAGTTATATAAAACACCCTTGTTTTAAATTTTTTCTTTCTTATCAATGCCATACCTTTTATGTAAAAGATCCAGTGAAACTTTGAATTGAATTTTCTTATGTTCTCACAGCTACGAAAAACAATCCTTTGAAGGCTACTCTGGAAATATTCTCTTTAACTGAGTAATAATAATAAAAAATGTATGCTATATTTTGGGTCTTAAATCTTCCCTAAAGACCCAGCGGTAGAAATTTGGTCCATAGCTTGGTGCTAGTTGGAGGTGGTAGAACCTTGAAGAGGTGGGGTCCAGTGGAGATCTTTGGGTAGCACAAGCTTATATATCTTATATATAACTTTTATATCTTTGGGATGCACAGGCTTATATATCTTATATCTGACTTACAGTGATGCAAAGGAAAAATAACCTGTAAAGCTAAATAGCAGCTATTTGAAGGTAATTTGAAAGAAAAGAGCTTTTGAAAATTAAAAATAATGTGAGTGAAAGTAGAAAACTCTTACAAAATGTTTGAAAGGTAAATTGGGCAAAACTGTTCAAAAAGTACAGGAAGAAGATGAAGAGCCATCGCTTCTCAGCCTTTTGGCTAAGATCAAGTATAGAAGATGAAGAGCCAGAAAATAAGAGACAAAAGCATTAGGGAACTAAAATCATAAAATTTTTTGAGGAAAAATCGAAACTGTCTTTATTTTACCTTTTAAAGGTTTTCCTCCTCTGTTTTCTAAATGCCATGGTTGCTTTTGAGAATTCTGGTAGCACTCTTCTGGTTAAGAAATTCTTTATTTTCTTCATGGAAACTTGTCAAGGCTTCTTCTGCTTGGCATGTGCTGAAATTTCAGGATCATGCGTGGTCATGTGGATTTAGTATACTCAACGAGAGTAATGTAGTCTACAGCAGTTTGAAAAATTATGTCTTCTAATTCTGTGATTTTTTTTTTCTGTAGCTATTGCTAACTTCTGAACTTCTCTGTTCTCTCTGAAACTATTGTTCATGGGATATTGATGACAGTGGAGTTATATTTTGTTTTGTCTCCCCATCAAGATTGAAGGAAGCATGCTTATCTCTTGCAGTTTGAGTAAACATGGGAAAAGTTTATTCACTGATTTTTAATTTTACTTTTGAATTTAAACTAGGATGTGTCATGGCGATGTTGAAGCAGAAAAAAATATACCTTTATCCCAGACGGCTTGAAAGTAAAGACTATATAATAGAGAGAAAAGTAAAATGACTGACAGTTTCTCAAATGATGTTGCATTTCACATACACATATATAAAATTCTTAAGGAAAATTATAAAGCACAGAGTGAAGCTACCCACTGAGGGGGAACACACACACAATATGCAAGTATACTATAATGCAAGTGTACTATAATATTTCACAGAAGAAAATGAGAAAGAATTGAAATAAACATATAAGGATACTTAGGAAAGCAATCTTGTGATTTTATGAAAAACCAATTAGAATGTCTAGAAACGCAAATTATGGACTGAAGAGTCAGTGGATAACAAACATAAAAGAAAATTCAACATGGAAATACCTCATTAGTGAAGAGGAAAACAGCTGAGGAAGGGAGCCAGGATGAGGGAGAAAGATAAAGCGATGTTGTCTTACAGAGTCAGCACGTGTTTAGATTCACCCACATCTATCCTTTGGATTCTTTTCTCTCGAGGTTTCTGGACTTCATCTGGGCTCACTTTCCCTGCCTAATGAATGTCGTTTTTCTTATAGTGGCTCCGCTCATGATGAATTCTCTCACTTCTCAGTTACTGAAACCGGGCTCATTTCACCTTCAGTTTTGAAGGATATTTTCACTGAAATTCTAGATTAACAGATGTTTTTATTTTAGTATGTTGAAAATTTCTTTCTATCATTTTTGGGGGCTTCCATAATTTCTGTTGAGAAGCCAGATATGACTTTATTGCTCATCCTTTGATAGTTTTATTTTCTTACATAGCCTCTCTCCCATTTCTTGATAATTTCACTGAAATTCTAGATTAACAGATGTTTTTATTTGAGCATGTTGAAAATTTCTTTCTATCGTTTTTGGGGGCTTCCATAATTTCTGTTGAGAAGCCAGATATGACTTTATTGCTCATTGATAGTTTAATTTTCTTACATAGCCTCTCTCCCATTTCTTGATAGTTTTACTATAATGTTAAGTTGGAGTTTCTCTCCATTTATTCCAATTGGCGTTTGGAGGATTGTTTGTTTCATTGTTGTTACTATTGTTGTTGTTTATTTGTTTGGTTCTGGGACTCGAACTCAGGACTTCATGCTTGTGAGAAAGGCATGGTGCCACTGAGCTAAATCTCTGGCCCCTTGTAGGATAATATGAACTGGGTGTTTTGATTTCTTTCAAGTTTTCTGTAACCGAAACTTCTTAGCCAATATTTATTTAAATATTTCTTCTGACCTTCTCTTGCTTCTTTCTGAGACTCCCAAATTTATCCCTCTTTTCTTCTAGGTTATTAGTTCTCTCTTCAGCTGAGTCTAATCCATTTAGACCCTATCACTTAGCTTTTAATTTCAGCTACTTTATTTTTCATTTTAGAATTTTCATTGAAAAAATTATACATCCTAGTTTCTGTTAACAGTCTTTGGTTAGTCTTGCTTCTTGCTGAATATATTAAGCCTGTATATTTTAATGCTTATACCTAACAATTTCATTATCTGGGCCTCTTTGAATGTTTTTGCAGCAAACATCCTTTTGGCTTTTCCTTGTTTTTTAGTTCTCTTTTATACTTGATTGTTTTTTATCTTGATTATTTTTGGTCTCTTTTATACTTAATTATTTTTGAGTGCTAAACATCTTATATTAAAAATTAGAGAGATAAGACATAAAAATGCTACCTTCTTCCAGAGAAGATTCATACCTATTTGTTTCTATCTGGGATGTGGCTTGACCAGCTGGCACTGATGGATCACCTGAATTCAATTTCAAGAACTGAGATGGCATCCGGTCTGACCCACCCCAGCTCACCTTGACTCCTGGGCCGGTGGCGCTTTGAGAGCTCAGCGCCCACACGGGGAGAACTGTCGGGCCCCTGTTGTTGGATGCCACACTTCACTTTGCCTGCTCCTTCCATGAAGCAGTCAAGTCCTGCCGGATGTTTGGATTCTCGGCCTCTTCGGAAGTAGGAGAAGGACTTGAAGTAGGTCCCAAGGTATGAAGTGCATTAGCAGTGTGGTAAAGAATGTGGACTCCGTCACTTGTCAGGGCCCCCTGGGTACTTCCAGGTTTATAAAGAGCAACCACCACTACATTTTGTGTCTCTCTGTAACTGACGACACCTTGGGTACCTCCTATGAGTGAAATCCTAAAATATTTCCCTTCTGGTTCTGGCTTACTTCAGTTAGCATTATGCCATGTTAATGGTTTATCCATGTTACAGCATGTGTCAGAACTTCATTTTTTTTCAAGGCTGAATAATATTTTATTGCAAGTATAGAACATATTTTGTTTACCCATTCGTCTGTTACTGGACATTCGAGTTGTTTCCTCCTTTGGCATATGGTAAATATTGTTGCTATAAACACTCGTGCACCAGTATTTATCAAGTTCCTGCTCTAAACTGTTTGGTTACATCTCTAGAGCTGAGTTACCAGATCAAATGGGTAATGCTCTAGTTAAGCTTTTGGAGACCATCCCTGGGTATTTCCCAAGGTGGCCTCAGGAGTTTACATTCCCAGCTAACAATGAACAAGGTAGACATTGCTTTTGTTTTGTTCTGGAAATAGTATCTCAATGTGTTGCCCAGACTGGGCTCGAACTTGTAATTATCCTTCCTGAGCTGGGGTTACAGGTGTGTGTCACTGGGCCTGGCTTGTTATTTCTTCTGTAGTCCTAGTAGACATCCTGATGGGTTTGAAGTGGTATCTCATTGTGCTTTTGGCTTGAGCTTCTGTCATGAATGCCAAATTATCTTTTCTTTTGCCAGATTCAATACCTAACCTGCTTTTTGTATCTGAAATCGGCATCAAAATCTTTAAAACTTTAATCTTTATTGGTACATTGTATATATACATCATGATTGCACTCAATATTGGGAATTTGTACCAGTATGTGACACAATTTAATTCTCATTTTTTCTCATTCCCTTACCCATCCTCCACCCCCTAAATATAAGTTTAGTTTTCCTTTTTTATTACCATCACATTTTATCTTTACCCCTCATTTGATCAGCATTCATATGAATGTTTTGATAAAAAGATAACCCACACGAGAAGCTGGTGGTTCGGTTCACCTATACTCCCAGCTACCTGGGAGACTGAAGCCCAGGCCAGTGTGAGCAACAGTAACAGGCAGCAGCAGCAGATCGTCTGGAGCGACCATCAGGGCACAGGTTTGTGCTAAGTCTTAGGCATCTTCATTGGTGCTTTCGCCAGTGAAGGCTCAGCACATGTCCCTGTAGGCCCAGCTTAAGGAGTGTGGAGGAGGAGCATTTTGCAACTCCATCTCCGAAGTACAGAGAAATCCCCAGCAGACACCATGGTTGTTGTCTTTTTACTGTTGGGGACAATTTGGCATTCATTTCCAGGAGATGTCATCTTTCAGTTCGATATGTTTCACGGGTCACATGATCTCCGATTACTAAGGTGACACTTAGGACAATTTTATGGCAAATTGAGTCCCAAATTACAGCCCCTGGAGGGGTCCACATTAGTAATGGCCTGTAAGAGCATCAGCAGGAGGCCTGAGCAGGTTCCAGTGCAATCAGACGCGGTTGCTAATGTAGCATTTCAGGGAGACCGAGAGGAATATATTATTAAGACTCATGCTCCAGTTTTCTCCTTTCTAAAAGGAGCGTTCACATTACCATAGACACCCACTGGATTAAGGAATAATGGAGGCAGAATTATTTTTGCATGAATTGGGATGTCCCTGTGGCTGAGTTAAGAAGCATGACCTGCTACGATGGATTAGAAAGACTTTTTTTTTTTAAAGGATCAACCACTCTGATTATTGTATTTGTCCTCTAGGCATTCCTAGGCATTTTACTTTCTCAATGCGAGAAGCCAACGCCTCCAGGATAAGAGGGCTGGGAAGCCTGGCTGGGCAATTAATAAGCAAAACCTTTGAAACTAACAAGCATTACCCATGGAATATTTTTCTTTCTGAGTGATTTCAGGATCCCATTGCACCGGTGTAATGTGATGAGTTTTTGTGAGATGTTATTAAAGTAGCTTTCCTATATTTTGGGAATCGTGTACAGAAACCAGATATGGATGGAAGAATTTATGTGGCTGTGTGTGTGTGTGCATGTGTGTGTGTGTGCATTTACAATCATGGAGTGAAATAAAGACAAGAATTAGACAAGAAAATTATGCCCTGTCAAGCAAGAAGCAGCACAACCATAGACTTGGGTAGCTTTTCCATACATTTAATATTGGGTGCTTGCTAGATTCTCAAGGGGTTTCAGGGAATGCTGGCTCATCACATTTCAGATGTACAAAAAGTGAAACAAAACAAGAACAACCCAAGCAGCCCTTAAAAAAAAAAAAAACAAGAAATGTTTATATGTATATATATGAAAATCAGGGTCTGGGACATCATTTTAGCTTTGTACTTCCTGTGGCTAGGGTATGCCTTTCTAATATGAAAAGATTAAATATAAAAACTTCAACATTATCCACTTCTTTGCTTTCTGTTTTGTTTTGTTTTGTTTTCCTCCCTGTACTAGGAATCAAACACAGGACCTTGTGCTTGCTAGGCAGGCATAGTGCCACTGAGCTACATCCCCAGCCCTTTTTCTGGTTTTCTTGAGAGACTTCAGATTCCCTGCTATGTGGCCACTGAATTCACTTACCCACTGAAAACACACTGAGTATAAACTGTGTGTAGGCTCTGTGCCAGGGACTGAGCAGGCTGGAACCGTCTCTGCCCACCCACACTTTACTGTCCAGCCGTGGACATACAAGAGAGTGCGGGCAAGCAGAGGGGCCCAGAAATGGGGCTTTTTCAGCATCGCATGGACATTGCTAAGCCTCAAGAGAGAGGAGATGGGAAAATGAAGAAGTGAGCTGGACGGGTGGATTGTGTCCCCGGCCCACATTCATGTGTTGGCACCTGGACCACCCACACTTTGGGATATCGAGTACATTTGGAGACAGGGACTTTAAAGAGGAGAATCAATTCAGAAGAGACTGGCAAGGGGCTCTAATCTAGTCTACTGGTGTCCTTCAAAGAAGAGCCAATTTGAACACACTGAGAGGCCTGGGACACAGCAGGGGGGTGGCTGCCTGCAAGTCAAGTCGCCTTGATCCTGAACTTTCAGCCTCTGTGTCAAAGTTCTCTATAAATCAGGCAGCGGTCCCACTTGCTCTCGAGAGAGAGGTTGGCATCTTAGAAAAACAAAGGATTGCTGCAAGCGCTCCCTGAGGGTGTGCGTGTGTGTAAGGCTGGCAAGTGAACCCAGGGTTTTCACACTGAGCTACATTCCCAGCCCCTTTATTTTTATTTCAAGATGGAGTCTTAAAGTTATTAAGTTGCCAGCATTCAAACATTGAGACTTGTGAGCATCCTGCCTCAGTCTCCCAGAGTGGTGGAATTACAGGCGAGGAAAGTACAGGCATTGCCTGAGGGCATGTCGGGTAATACAGGAGCCCAGTCGGGGCCACCGCCAGTTCCCTGCCTCCACTTTAAGCTTTGTGACTTTGACTCAGTGCTCCAGTGCCCGTAACTACTGCCCTCTCAGCTTCCTTCTGACTGAAACATTTTGTGATTTTATATCTGAGAGGGACTCTTTTTTCTGCCATGAGGGGGAAGGGCAAAATCCCTTCAGTCTTGTGTACAAGTCCCAAGTGCCCACCCTAACCAGCCACCTGTCTCTTCACTACGGTGGCCTCTCCTGAGCCTCCCAGGTCCAGACACCCCCAGTACACAGCCTCGTCTCGCTCCCAGCAGGCCCGTCCTCTCCGCCTCCGTGCTCCACTTGCTAACTCCACGTGGAGCACCCTTCTCGCCCCTCCGTCAGCCGAGGACATTGCTCCTCCCTCTCACAGGCCCAGGAGGGTCCTCCCCTGCCTGCATCCCCGCTGCTCACCAGGAAGTCCGCTGTGCCTGGTCCTTGGTTCTTGACACACCCACCTCTGCAGCTGGCAGGAGGGGCTGGGTCTCTGTGGCTCAGCTGACCAGCCTGTGCTTGGCCTGTGGCCCGTCACCCTTGGACGATGGAGCCTTAAGGACAGGAGAGACTGTGCTGGGCCGGGAGGAGATGGCCCTGCCCTCAAGGGCTCCAGGCTGGGGGGAGGGATGATCCTTCCTGTGCCCTTGGGGCTGCCCGCAGGGCCTTGCCTGGCAGGTGCTGCAGAAACATTGCCAGACTTGAGCTCCAGGTCTCTTACTCACTGTTGACTTCCTGTTTCCAGAACCACATCCGACAGGTCGCGGTGAGCGTACATATTTGCACAGTGCACGCATGAATGAGCTAACAGCAAATCCTCCTCCTTTTTAAAAAATTTTTTTATTTATTTGTTTATTTTTACTTTGCATGGCTTTTTCCCGTTCCCTCCGACCTTCTGACTGGTCCCTGTCCAAAGCCCTGAGCTAACACTTACCTCAGCGGGTGGTGCTGAGGATCAAAGGCGGTCGGAAACCTACAGCCGAGCTGGTCTGCTCCGCAGCCCCATAGCCTGCGTGCCTGTTCGCAGCCTCTGCCCTTCAAAGGGAGCAGTTGGGTGAAGCCGGCCTGGGCTGACCAGTTCAGATGCCCTCAGGAGCTGTTTATCCTTCTGTCGGTGCAGCAAAGACTTGTGCGGTCTCATTTCACCATTCTTCACAAGTTCCGTAAGTTTTAATAAGGACCTTGGAGATTCCCTCCTTTGCAAACAGAAGAGAGTAATTCAGGTGCTGTAATGAGGGTTCTCGAAGCCACTGCCCGTGGGGAAGGCCTTAATGAGGGATTTCCTCTCCTCACCTAGAGGACCCTCCCACAGGGGGCTCTCAGGAGAAGAAAGGGGTCTGCAGTCCCGGAACAGATGCAGCCTGGATTAGAGTCCCCCCAAGAAAGTGTCAACAGGACGCACATTTGTAGCAGCAGGATGCTGGGTTCCCGGGGAGGCAGCAGAAGGCTACCGCCCCACATTAGAGAGGGGTCTCGGGGGACTCAGTGGTACAGAAGTTGCCTCACTTCCATCAGGGCCCGGGTCCCATCCCCAGCATACACCCACCAAATAAAAAATAATATTAATTATTATAGAGGGCTATCACTGATATAGAGACGGCAGGGCTCTAGAAGCTGTGGGGACTTCATCTAGCCTTCGGGAAGAGGGAAAGTCCTCTTTTTTCTCAAGAATCCCTGAGCTAAAACTTCTCAGGTGGGTGACTTCCTGGGGTGAGCAAGCCCCGAGGTTTGGGAGCCTGTCTTTTGTTGGAGCTGCTGTAGTGGCTGCCACATACACTGCCGTCTGGGCTGTCACTGAATTTTCGGAGGCCCTTTTCATGCTGAGTGATTTGGAAAGGGGCAGGAGTGCGAGGAGCGAAGAGTCCTCTGTTCCTGCTCCCGGGTCACATGCCAGGGAAAGAGGGGCAGGCTGGGCTCCGGGAATGTTGGTGAAGCTAGCTTGGGTTTTCAGGCTTCTAGGCCTGAAAACTCACGATGCAGGAACCGAGGGGTGGAGCGAGATTGGGAGGAAAAAGTGTGTCCTCTCCTGAGAAATCTGAGTCCCCCGCTCGACTGCCCCTCCTCACGGCAGGTCTAGCTTCAAAGCTGGATACTTCTCTGCCATCTCCAGGCTCTAAAACCCCATTCTCAAAAACGGCGGCGAGCCTAGGCCCAGCTTCCGATTAGCCAGTTGCTGAAGTTATTCAGGCCTCTCCTCTCCCTTCATGGGTTTGTGGTCACTGATGAGCCTCAGGCCCTCCCCGCACACCCCAAGCTGGGCCGACTCGAGCACTCGCTGTTGCAGCGCGGTCCCTGCGCACCTGCCTTGCTTCCGCTCCGGCCGGAACCTATGCAGAGCAGCGGCCTCATAGCAGACGGCACGCTCACCGTCCCTCACCTCTGCGCACCTGGCTCAGCTCTGCTCGCCCAGGAAGCTGGACAGGTGAGCTCGGTGTGGGCCCTACCCAAGCAGCCTCGGTAGGGTGCAGGTGGTCCAGGGAGGGTTTGTACTTGTGTCTTTGGTCAGTGGGAGCCCATGCTCCCAGGAGCCACGGAGTAAGGCAAACTCTCACTTAGGAGCCACTTGGTTCCGGCATGGAGAAGGGAGAGCTGGTATCCAACCCGTGTAACGGCTGTGCCAGAGGAGGCCCAAAGGTGGACTCTGCAGCTTCTCCACTCCTCCTTCCACCACCCAGGTACAAGGGGAGAGGGCCAGGTGTGTGTTGAGGAGGTGCTGGCTCTCCACCCCTGCCCCTAGCATGATGGGTGTAGAATGAAGACAACTATTACTGGGACAGTAGTAAGTGCTCCGTAGAAATCACAGTGTGTTTACAGATCAGGGAGTTCTATCCTTGATCTGTAACTTAGGAATGGTGAGTTCATCTCTCCAGTGACAATCCAGAACTCATAATGCAAAGATAGTTAGCACCCAAAGACCTCTGTGCAGGAATCTGACTCTAGATGCCTTACAGCAAGCACCTTAAACATCATTACTGCTATAGTTTACGTCTGAAGTGTCCCTTAGACTTCTATGTGATAGAGGCCATGTAATGATTGAGAGATGTCAACTTGACTAAGAACGGACCAGAAGATTGGGTGTGTCCACAGCGACTGGCATGTAGGGCAACAAACTGAGGCAGGGAAGGCCCACCCCAGCTGGGAGTGGCACCAACCAAAAGACTTGTAGTTTGGGCATAACAGAAAAGGAAAGGAGAAAGACGTGTTCCCTTTAGAGAGCAGCCAAGTGTCTTTGCCACTGTCTTTAGATGATGATCTCTACTTTCTTTAGTCAAGCACAGACTGCAGCTTTCCAGCAGACTCCGATCCTTTGATTACATCAGGGACTCTAGTGAGTTTCTAAGCTTTCAAACTTCTGTTGCCCCTGGATCCTCCAGTGTTCAGCCTGCACATGGCCATTTTGGATTTTTCTGTCTGATTCTTCAGATACAAAATTGTGACTCTTCTGTTTCTGTAAACCTAACCACCAAATCTCTGTATAATTCTACATATATTTTACATCGATTCTATTCCTTTAGAGAACCCTAACTAATACAGACTTTTAGCACCGGAAAAGTGGGGTCATTGCTGTGACTATACCTGACCGTGTGGTTCATAAACCTTCGGAACTGGTTCAGGAAGGGTTTGGAGATGCTGACTGGAGAAGCCCTAGAATGCTGTAAGCCAAACTTTAGAATGCTGAAGGCAATGTACACAGTAAAGGCCGGGCTCAGGAGAGCCCAGTTGGGAGCAAAGACTCCATTAGCAGTTGGACCCTAGAACATATGTATTATACTGTAGCTATAAAAAAGTGCATACGTTTTGACCATGTGCTGAGACTTTGTAGGAAAGTGAAATTAAGGAAGGCAGACTAATCTGATGGGGTAATTTCAAGGCAGGCCCGTGTTTGTGTGGTGGCATGGGTTCTTCTGGCAACTTTTAGCCAGATTTATGGTGAGAATCAGGAACAAAACACCTATTTAAAAGTTTTCAATTTTCCCTAAAAGGAATCACCTGCAAAGTCAGGGAAAAGGAAATGATGATTGCTGAAAATATTAGTGTTAGAAAGACACTAAGTACTTTGTAGTAGAATACTGGAAAAATCCATTGGGGGCATCTCAGATACCAGCAAGATGTCACCTTTCACTGGCTTAATGGTGCAAAAGGATAAAGAGAAACTCCTTTGGAAGACTGATTTGAGAAGAAAGCCCCAGGGGACCCTGCCCCAAAAGAGCTGCCTAGGGGATTATTGTAGTTTCAAAATGTTTGTCTCACAGTACCCATTATCTGGGGACTTAGAAAACCCTGCATTCATAATCTAAGGGGACCTGGTCACTGCCCCAACTGGAGGCAGACCTTGGTGCCACTGCCACCCCCATGGCATGCAGAATATAGGAGTTAGGAGGTTAGGGAGGCTTCTACCCAGATTTCAGAAGAAGGCCTGGAAGGCTAGGCAGTGTTCCCATGAGTGACCAGGGGGTGAAACAGAGAGCAAGGCCAAAGGCTCGGTGGAGTCCCTGGCAGCTGAATGTGGAAGGTCCGCTGAGGAGAGCAGCAGGCAGAGGGCAAAGCCATCCCAAGACACAGGCCAGAAGAACTGCAGCTGACGGTGCCGCAAGGGCATGGCCGCCCACGCCCTTTGGCATTTACGCCTTATTCCACATGGGTGCTGGACACACAGCTGTAGGGTTTGAAGTTTGCCCTGTTTTGGTTTTGGTTTTGGTTTGCTCTGATTCCTTTTTATCTCCCCATTTCACCCTTTTGGAATGAGAATATGACATTTTGGAATTATCCTGTGCTGTCGTATGCTGAAATTTTTTCCTTTAACTCCTAGCTAAGAGTTTACCTTGAGTCTCGAAGAAGACTTTGGACTTGGGCTTTTTAGTGAAGCTAGAACTATTAAGTCTTAAATAACTCAGAGATAGGCTTATGGATTTTTATGAAGAGATGAACATGAGTCACATGGTGTCCGGGGTGGAATGTTAGGGTTTATATAAGAATGCTCCCCAAAGCTTGATGTGCTCAGCAGTTGGGTTTTGGAAAGCGATTGTATCACGGAGGCACTAAAGTCATCAGTGGATTAGTTCAATGAAGAGTTTATAGCTAACTGTGCTGTTAGAAGGATCTGGTCCAAATAGGAAGGTTGCTGGGGTCAGGACCTGGGAGGATGTACCTCCCTCCTCCTCGGGTCCTCTTTTCACTCCCTGCTTCCTGCCCTCCACGATACAAATAGCTTTCCACTGCCCAGGCCCTTCCACCATACTGTTTCTGCCTTGGGGCTTGATGGCCATGGACTGAAAACATGAGCTAAAACAAACACCGCTTCCTTTAAGTTGTGAGTGTCAGAATTTTGTCCCAGTGATAAGAAAGTGAGTACGAGCTTGGTTCCCACCACACTGTTAGGACGTATGGTACCTATGAGAGGTGGGGTGTAGGGGAAGGCCTCAGGTCATGAGGGGTGTGCCCTCAGAAGGGCGAGTGGAAAGTGCCAGCCCAGTCTCTTTCTCATCCTTTGCTTCTTGGCCCATGAGGTGAGAGACTTTGCTCTATTACGTGCTGCCGCCATGATGGCTCACCTTGCTAAAGGCCCAAAAGCAACAGATCTTGAAGTACCAAGACTATGAACCCAAATAGACCTTTCTTTTGCATAAATTAATGATCCCAGGTGCTTGTTAACGTGGCTGACTGTTACCATGAATCAATATATAAGGCATTTAGAAATGGTTCTTCTTGGTAAAATGAGAGGAGCAGAAAGTGCAGCAAAGTCCCCACAAGTGCTGGCAGCCTTGCAAGAGGCAGGTATAAGACCCAGCAAGGCGGGACCTGTGACTCCTGAGTTCTCCACGTGGGCAGAACCCCAGGGCAGTTCCAAGGAAACGCTTAATCAGTGAATGAAATTCTCCTCCCAGCAGGGCACGACAGCCACACCCATAATTCCAGCACTCTGGGAGGCCGAGGCAGGAGATGGCTGGGCAAGTTCGTGACTTAGTGGAACCCAGTCTCAAATTTTAAATCAAATGCAGGTCTGGAGATGTAGATATTTGAAGTCTGGAGTCAGTCACCAAGACTCCCCCAAAACATACTCCCTTTGATAGTTTTGCGTAAGCCTTCTGTTCCTTAATCCAATCTTGTGCTCATTACTGTGCTAGCCACAGAAGGCCATACAGCTCTTTCCATAAGCTGAATATTTATGGATAGATACACAGGCCCTGAGTTAAATACAAAGGGATGTACACCGGGATCTTGGGGTAACGTAATAGGAAGAGGCTGTCCCAAGGGAGAACCTCCTAAATGTAGGTTTGGTGAGTCAGTGGAACCGAAGTTCAGAGAAGAAAAGACAGCTCTATCTGGGGCTGTCGAGCCACACTGAGGTTGGACAGTTTGAAGCATGGTTGCTCATTGTGTGTAAAATGCCCCATAAAAAGGCCCCATAATGTTTTATTCTTTCTGTTATAGCTGTTTCACTGCTAGGAGTTTATCCTTGGGGGCACGTCAGTGAAGTAAAAAAGAGATTCCTATTCGCATGTTTATTGTGATGTCATTGGTAAAGTGAAAAAGCAGAAGCAATATTAAGGTTCTGGGGTGGGGTCGGCAGTGTGGACATGGACGTGGTGGCCATGGCCATTCTAGTCGCGATGCCTGAGCGTGAACCGGCAGGAGAATAAATGCAAGTAGGAAGATTACTAAGGGGGAAAGAGTCCAAAAGGGTATGGTCCAAACTCTGGAAGAGCGTGCGCGCGTGCATGTGTGTGTGTGTGTGTGTGCATGTGCGTGTGTGTTTCTCTCTGGAGTCACATTAAAGGTAGTTTTTATTTCTATTTCTAGCTTTTCAAAGTCCAGTTTAAAAATGAAAGGATCTACTGTCCTTTCACTGGGTCTTCAGGAGCCTTAGAGCCTTGCACGATGCCATAGAGGGCCTTGTATCACGCTATCTTCTGAGCACGTGCCACATGTGCCGTTTACACACGTGGGCCACGGGTCCCCCCGGGAAGGGAAGAGCACGGAGGACGAAATGAACAAGAGCAATTTAATAATCTAAAATTGAAAACCAGACAACACACCACTTACCCTGCACACGGCTCCCACGGTGGCCTCTGGCCGCCTCCCTCACTCTATCCCCTTCCTCGCTCTCCTTCTCGTCTCAACTAAGTGCCTTAGCAGACTCTCCTGGAGGCAGGTCTGGCCTAGGACCCGGCTGGAGGGGAGGAAGCCTGCGGGGGTGGTGGCCGCGCTGGGCCCATGCAGAGGGGCCCTGGCTCTGCCGGTCTGCAGCGGGTTTCCGTGTGCAGCCGGCAGAGCTCATTAGCAGAGGACGTGCTTGATTCACCAGTGACCAGCAGTGTCTGGGACAGAGCGCAGCGCTCAGCACAGGCTGTCTGGTGATGGCTCTGCGAATCGACATGGAGCAGAAATCCAAGGCGCCATCGCTGGCTTTTCAAGTCCCGGGTGTAACAGTGGTTGGGAGCTTAAGCCTGTAGGGACAGTAAGCCCAGGGTGTGGCTTTGGCCCTGGGTAGAGCTGGACTTCCTCCTGCCCTGTGAGCTGCAGGCTTCTTCCCGGCAGGAAATTCACAAATGCAGACATTAGTTCTTTTGTCAAGGAAGGCTGAGATCTCGGCAGACTCCTGCCAGGATTTTTCTGCGGCTTCTTTTCCCATGTTGACTGATGAATTCAGCTACCGTGAGCTGAATTCTCTGGGACTGGGCCTGGTCCCAGAGGCCGGGACACAGGAGACAGACACTCTCAGCACCAGGTGTACCCCGAGCAGCAACGGGCCCTGCATCTGCACTCCCGACACTCTGCGTATTTACTAGGTTCTTCCAGG
Source organism: Thryonomys swinderianus (assembly GCA_004025085.1). Taxonomy (NCBI): domain Eukaryota; kingdom Metazoa; phylum Chordata; class Mammalia; order Rodentia; family Thryonomyidae; genus Thryonomys; species Thryonomys swinderianus. Next base: position 20,857 of record PVIC010000069.1, read on the forward strand.
GGCAGCGCCCACAGCTAAGAGGGCAAGTGGAAGGACCAGGCCCTGCCCCAGGTACAGGGATCGCCTGAGCTGCTGTGGCTGGACAGGGGCTACACCTTGCTCTGTTTTTATGGCCTCTCAGTCCTGCGGCTGGCAGAGGGCCCTGTGGTGCCAAAGTAGAAAGAATAGCCATAAGACTGGTTAGTGTCCTCCTGGGTCAAAAGAGATGAAAGGAAGAAATTCCTTGCAACTCTGAGACACAGGCCCACCTGGGATTGTATGTGGGGAGCTGTTGCCGCAAAGAAGTGACTTCTGATGACCACACATGCTCTCCCTTCCAAGGGCACAGACCCCGGTGTGAACTTAGGGCAGAGTGGTATCGTACCCTCACTGGACCTGTGGAGAACTGAAGATGGAGGTGCAAAGGAACAGGAAATGGTTCTGGACGCTGCCCTCTGTTCTCTGCCCCTGAGCCCGGGATCTAACAGGCAGCACTTCCACTTGCCCTTCCAGTTGAAGGTATAGAAAACCCCGTGCTTCGTGAATGCTTAGTTCTGCTCGGTGACTCATAGGGAGCCCATGAAATCTTGTACATGATTTGGAGAGACTAGCAAGAAGCCTGGGAGGTGCATGCACCGAGCCAGCTCAGTAGTGGAACAGACAAATCCAGAAGATTCTGCCAGGGAGCGAGAGTGTATCTGCTTCTGGTGGCCCCCCAGCCCTGTCCCTTGGGACTGTGGTGCACTCGGGTGATTGGACAGATGTGGCGTCAGCATCTAGCAAGGTGCCTTCCTGCTCCTGGGAAATGTCTGCTGTGGAAGGGATGGGCTGCCCCAGGGGGCAGGTGCTGCCCAGTGACGTGTTTGTCCCAGCCAATTCCTTCTGGAATGTGCTTCGTTACAGCGGGACAATCTCTCACATAAGGAGCCGGTACGTCCAGGCCCAAGCCATTTGCAATGAGTGTATGAGCCTCAGAGATGCTGGACTGAGGGAGAATCTTTAGGCCACTAGAATATCCACTCCAAGCTTTTCACGTGTGGTCACCAGCCAGCACAGTGAAAGTGCGGGACACTCGCAGGGCTCTGTGGCTTAGCCTGCCACACGCACTCCAGGCTGAGCTGCAGGCCAGACTTGGTGGCGGCCAGAGCCACAGGGGTCAGACAGGCCTCATGTCAGGATGTGCTGCAGGGCCTGGGGTAGGGCCGGGACAAGGTGTTGATAGGATGAGAGGACCCCCATGCTAGGCCCAGAATTACTACCCACTAGGTGCAGAAGGACAAACTGGATAAAGAGGAATTCATGACTCCAGGTAGAATAAAAGTGAACATTTAATGCCACCATAACTTGATTCTTTTAAACACCAGATTCTTTTTTTGACAACATTTTACACCTCATATGCCACAAAAAGTCAGAGAGCGTAGCCAGCAAACAATGTCTTCACATGGGAAACGGGACACAGCTTAATGAATTCATGTCACCAGTTTATGAGAACTATAACTCTCTTTTCCAGACTGTTCTCCAGGAAACCTTCTCATATTCATCATGATCAAGCCAACAGCTTACTTTTATATAACTATGTAAAGGGCCCATACACAAAACCCAGCCTGCAGATAGGCTGCTGGAATCTGCCCAAGAATAGAATAGTTGAATTTCTGACCATGACAAATGAACTTTATTAAAAAAAAAATTTTAACAGCAAACACTTGTGACCTAAGAATTTAATTTTAAAAACAGCACCAATCTTCTGTCCAGTTAAACAGTGAATTTAAAACAATAATATCAATACTACCATTGATTTAAAAAAATGTTATGAATTTGTTTGTGAATTCACTGTTTCCAACACAATAAATGCACTTGGGCAGGGTTTGTCTCCAGTTTTCAAATGGGCCCATTTCTACAGATAAGCATATTTTTATATACATACATACATTTCTAATCATGGAGCCATTGAGCTGGAGCTCAAAGGAACCACAAAGGTCATGTAGCACAATGTCCTCATTTTACAGAGTAGAAAACTGAGTTCAGAGTACCTGGTAATTTATCCCAGGCCCTTGAACGGTCTACTACAGAAACTGGACTCAGAACTCAGGTTTTCTGTCCCATGCTCTTCCGTATGTCACATACCTCTGTACACACACACTTCCACACTTGTGCACACACATGGGTACAGAGGAGTGATTGTGCGCTCGTGTACACACATGAAGTGCAGCACCATCTTCCTGATGAGAAGAGTTCAGGATGCTGGACTCGAGTCCAGGTTCTGCTGTAAAACTACGCTATGAATTTGGGCCCATCAATGACTGTTGACATTAGTTTCTTCATCTGTAAATGGATCCCAGCTTCTACAGAGGGCTTTCATTTCTTCGAAGCATGTCTGTTCCGCCATCTTTTTCTCTTGACACTCTTCATGAAAGGCAGCTTTTGGTCCTGGCCTTCCTCTGGGGAAGCCACGCAGGCAAGGCTGCTGCTTAGTGCCTGGGCTCCCTCTCCTAGCCCAAGGCTTTTTCTCCCAGTTTCAGCTGCCTCTCAAATGAACCTCCTGGCCTTAGGCTCTGTCTGCCTGTCCAGGACCCATAAAAGGGACAAGATACCCTAAGTATTATGGGTTAGAAGATTCGTTAAAGTGCTTTGGTTTCTCCAGAAAAACAGCAGCTATGATACATATCCAAGGTACCTCCAGCCGCCTGCCCAGCCCCTTCAGTAGCACAGGGATGGTGTCAGGATTTTGCACAAATGTAGGAATGCAGGAATACTCTAACGCTTTTCTCAGGAATTTAGTGTTGAACAAGTAGGAAGAGGTTGGATCCTTTTCCACTCAGGCCTGTGGGAGCTGATTTCCAAGCTCATTATCATCCAATTCAAAGAGAGTTCTTTTCCCTTTTGGCTACTTACTATGGAAACAGCTGAGATTTCGCGCTACGCACTGTAGTTTGAGAGTCGGGCCCTAATCTCTGTGCTCTTGATTTATTTATCCTTCCCTTCCCTTGGCCTGTATCTGTGCGAATAGAGTTTGATAGAGCGAGGACAACAGAAACACATAGCCCCCGACAGATCTACCAAGCTCACACTTGAATGCGTAGCATGTGGAGAACATTTCCAACCATAACCACGAAATGTAAATAAACTCCAGAACAGCGATGGTGAACCTTTCAGAACTTTCAGGAAAGCAGAAAGCCACCGCCGTCTGTGTGCCGTAGGTTCACCACAACTGCTGGAAAACACGGACAGTGTGATAAACAAGGCAACATCCTGAATTTGCAAATAAATGATAACTTTATAAGTTGGATAGGACAATGTGGGAAATGGAGGCATAGGACTGTCAAAGTTCTGTCCACGCTGGTATCAACTGCCCTCTCTACACACATGGTCGCTGGGACTGCTGCTGTGTAGACTGTTAGATGCAATGAAGTCTTGACATAGCTGCAAACATCACTCTGTGCCCAACATTATCTGGTTCTGAGCAGGGCCATCCAAAAGCAGCGCGCGCGCGCGCGTGTGTGTGTGTGTGTGTGTGTGTGTGTGTGTGTGTGTGTGTGTGTGTTTAGAGATGAATAAATTAGCTTTTAGAAATGTCCAAACGACTTTTTTTGAAACCATCAGCTTACATATTGATTGCTTTCCCTGGGTGGAATTCTGGTTTTATTACTATGGAAATAATGAACAGTTTGTAATGGAGAAGCATACTCTTTTGTCAGGAAAATTACGAAGTGATAGTTTATGAATTTTTACCCACTCATGGTGACAGCTGTCCTGCAGGGGAGGGAGAGAGATACTATAATCCAGAGGAGTGCGGGATTTCTACCACCTGGCAAAAACTATTTTAGACCCATTCCCTGGCAGCAACAGTGGGAACGAGTGCCCAGCTTTGTCCTACTCGGCGCGGAGCAGGGTGGGTCCTGCTGGCCTTTCTCCCTGCACTGATGACCCTCACACTGGAAAGCCGGGTTACACCGCCCCAGTGGCATCAGGAGGCCCCAGGGATGGTGGAAGCACCGACCTGCAGCCCCCAGGACTTCCCACCCGCTTCTGCCTGGCCCGGTGGCAGGATTTAGAGACTCAGCCTTCAACTGTGAGTGAAGAAATGCTTTGCACACACCCAGAAGGGGCTAATAGACTTTGGACAGGAAAAGAATGACTAAATCCATGGAATCTTCTGATTCCAATTTTGAAATGAATTCATCTGTAAAAATTTGGTTACCCTAAGATCCCTGCTGGAATAAGAAACCTAAAAACACTCAATACATCATCATTTTGGAAGGCCCGGTGACAAATCAGCACTGGCCAGCAACACCGGCAGCAGTGTGCATGCAGGAAACCGTGGGCTCCTGCCAGCCCGGCCTTCTGTCCCGAGTCAAGGTCGGACGGCTGGTTTTGAATAGAAATGCCGTGACAAAGGTGCCTGGCTTCACCAGAAGGAATGAGTGCATTAGGGTTGGAAGCTCCTGAGTGTGGCCTCTTGATAAGGAGATGAGATGTGGACGCAAGTGGGCACAAGTGGGCTCCTGTGTGACACCTCATGGGCACACTTGCAGCAAGCCCAGAACCCAGACATGTATGTGAGACTTCACCACCCTGGACAGTAGTGGCTGCCTTACTGCATAGCAGACGTCAAACAGTGGGCTAATTTGTGACACGCTGAGCCAAATTCCTCATACTGGGCTGCGTGGGGTCTCTTCCTTTGAGTCCCCGTATCTGCTGTAGAGGGCCCTTCCTGCTTGGGGCCCTTGTGAATCCTACCTCTGTCACCATGGAACCCCCCTCTACATGTTCAGAGTAGCAGTTGGAGATAAAACAACAGGCAGGGTGACTGATTTCCAGTCTGGAAGAGATGAAAGTGAGAGACAGCTTTCCCCTGATGCGGAGGGGAATGCGAGGACGATGAGCAGATCAAAGGTTCCAGCTCTCAGGTGTGGACTGAAGCCTGGGGTAAAGCAAACTCGCTCCCTCGTGGCACGAGACACCATTGTGAAATGCACTGTGAGTTTACTCCTGGGGAAACAGTCCTGCATTTCCCTTTCTCGGATCTCAGTTTTGCTGTGCTGGATCAGGGCTGGGGGCAGGCAGGTTTAGACAAGGAATTAAGAAGGCCTACTCATACGGATGTTAATTTCAACGAAACAGCTCTGTGGTCATTTCATTTGTGGCTAATGGAGCAGAAATGAGTTCTTGGGTGGTCCCTTCACCTCTGGGGGTGCTCTGTCATCAAAATCAAATGGGGACCTGGAGCCATCGCACGTCTGGACACGGGAGGGATTCCTCACTTCCTGGGACAGCTTTGGAACAGCTGGCTGCACCCGCGTCTTCGTGATCAAAGACCATCATCTGTATAGCCTGTTAACAGTGCCGGAACAAGTGCACAATATCATAAAACGCTGGGTTTCTTCACATGGTTTATCAATATTTGGTAAATTAAGAGGTTTGCAGGTAATTTGGGTCCAAAACAAGAAAAAGAAAATTTAAAGAAGAGAAAGCACGACAACATCCACACACAGTTGTACACCATAGCCTGCAGGATTCTGCGGATGTCCCATGACTGGCCTCTTGGGAAGGAAGCCAGTCTGTCTTGGTAAGGCAATTCTTCCTGTCATTCAAACGCCTGTCGTAAAGTTGCCACAAAAGTACTTAAACAGGTATAGGCAGGAAGCAAGCTGAAGGCCACTCCCCCAGGAGAGCTTCCATTGTCTGACATTTCCCGTTTCTGTAGAGGTCTCCACTTGGTCTCACTCTGGTGGCCTGCTAAAGAAGTCACTGTAACATGTGACCCCAGTGCTGAGGGAGAAGGTGGCAGGGGCAAAGACCAAGCTCACCGATTACTTACTAATCAAGTGATTTTTTTTCCAACAAAAAAACAAGGCATCCTCCCCTTTGAAATGCCCTGAAATAAGGCTTTTTTATAAAGTAGTATAGTCTAAACCAGCAACCAAAAGGGAGGCCAAATGGTAAACTCAAACTTGAAGGGGTAGTATTTTCTTGGTCCAGAAGCTTCCAAGAATATCGCCACTAAGCAAACCCATGCACGCACATATGTGAGGCCAGAGGTGGGCTTGGGGGTCACGGGACTGGACCTCAGGGTTGAGGGGAGTTGCCCAGGACAACACACTTGTTAAACTTGAAGTGTGCAGAGAGAGGGACACCATCTATTCCAGAGCAGCCTTTTTACCATACTTTAGTCCATTCGACAGTGTTCTGAGCATCTCCTGTGTGGCTGCCTCTGCGCAGGAGCAGACTGTTACAGACTGTGCAAAGCTGGATTGTGATCCACGGAGCTGGCTTCCAGCTCATGGGGCTGACCTCAGAGCAAGCCAGCCGACCTAGTACGGTGACACTCACATGCCTTCTGCTCGCATTAACTGAGTCTAACTGAGCCCTGCTGGCTGTTTTGTGAGCTGTGTTGGGCTGTACCTGTCCACAGCTTTAGCCAAGACATGTGAAGATTCTTCTTCCAAGGGGAGCAGCTGTGGGAGTCTTTGGTGGTGGGGAGGACTGGTCCAGACAAGCTTGGGAGGTGGCTGTGTCTGAGGGCAGAGGTGAGCAGTGCTCTGTTACCAAAAGCCTGCAGAGGGTCCAGGAGAGGGCCCTGTCCCAGGGACAGGAGTGCTTCTGGTCTTCCCACAATGCTTTGCTGCTCTCCGCTGTTACCAGGTGATGCCTTTGACCTCTCTGGCCTCGGGTTTCTAACCCTAACAGGATAGAATGCTCTTGGGGGAGCTGCTGGAATTGAGAATGAGAAGCCAAGACCTGGACATGCGAACACATTCACTTCTGGTCTGGCGTCCAGGGCCATGGGGCCTGGGGGAAAGCCTCTCCGCCTCCGAGAGCTATGGCTGGAGGAGCCAGCTCTGTCCCTGGGTAGCGCGTAACTTTGGCTCAGGGAGCGCTGCGCTTCTGCTTTTCGGCAGGACTCTGGACTGCAGGAAAGCTGTGCAGTCCCAGGCCGCCGCCTCGTTCTAAACCAGCACATCAGAGCCTTTGAGCAGGTCTGAGCCAAGAAGGTCTCTGAGTGAAGAGACCCCACCCCCACTCCAATGAGTGCGCAGAACTCAAAAACAAAGAAACATGGCTGTGCTGAATGGCTCAAGCTTCCAGTCCAGAGTCTTTGGGACGGAAGAGACACACGGTGTTGAGAACCGTCAGACCCTGGGTGGGAGGGAAAAGGATCAGGGGGGATCGGACAGCCCACGTCGGAGGCAAAGGCAGGGCAGGGCCCAGCTGACAACAGCCAACACGATCCCTGTGCACCTGTGTCACCGCCAGCACCAGGCTGCTCGCCACCCACTGTTCGAAACCTTCTCTGGAAACAAGCTGGCTGGTGCCGATGGAGTCTCTGGTTCCGTCTGAGGGGCCCTAACCAGAGCAACCGAAAGAAACGGTTACCATTTATTCCTATGCAACACTGATGAGTAAATATCTCTACAAACACGACTTGCTCAGAAACAGCAAGTCAGCAACAGCATAAAACACCGAGAGAAAAGGAGCCGCAAATACACTGCAAAAATGTGTTGGGTTTTCTTTTTTGTTGGTTTTGTTATTTCCATCTCGACTAGCACCATCTGTACACAGAAAGTATGAACACAAACGTCTGGGTCATCATAAAGATTTGCAAGGCACTTAATCTGTCATCCTGGGTCACCTCGTCCTCGCGGTCCTTCTGTCCTGGCCGTTCGCAGCGGTGCTGCGTCCACCCCCCCCCCCCCCACAGCGAGACAAGAGCGAGGTCTGTCTGTCGCCAGTTCTTATGTACAAACGGGGTCTTCAGAGGTCCTCAAAGTGCTTCGCCAGTCTCGCGGGGCTTCGCCCCCTTCGGCTTCCCATCACCTTCTCCTTCCGCGGGGTCGGTGTCCGCACCTTCCCTACAGAACCCAAAGGAAAAATCGCCTCCCGCTCACCGCTCGCTCCAGACTTGCCGCCAACCTTCATCCTCATTCTGTCCTCTTCGGGCGCCACCAGCACGGGAGGCCCGGGCAGGGTGACGCGGCGCCGAGGTCCCGAGGAGGGCCCAGCGGGCGGGACCCGCCTCTCCTTACCGGCGCCTGGAGGTGATGTCGAAGCAGGTGATCATCATGAGATGCGCCTTGCAGAAGTTGACACGGCTCTCCAGGCGCTCAGTCACGCACTCGAGCGCCTCCAGGTACTCCGGGGAGTCCAGCTCCAGAACCTGCTCCAGGTCAACTGCGAGACAGAAGCGGGGCGTCGGGACCTCTGGCCCAGCGGAAGGGGACCCCGGCTACCAGTTTTTAAATGCTTAATGTTTTGTTGAGACTGTCCTGAGGAACGGGGAGACGCCCTTCCGCCCCCACCTCCAGCCTTCTCCGCCCCAGGACCTGTGCAAGATCACCGCGCCATTTTCTTCTTTAAGCAAGAGGTAAGTAGGTCTTCAGACCAGCCTTTCTGGGGTCTCACTAGGGTGCCGGGTACATGCCGCCTCCTTACGTAGAGGACGCTCCCCCCTCTCTTTATTCTTTCAAGCACCTCTACAGCTGCCTCTGGAGGACCAACCGGACCCTGGTGCTTGGTGCTTCCTGGTGAGTCTCACATGCTTGGGTCATTCAGGAAATCCGACCGCCAACAGGATCCGGAGGAAGACCCTTCCCATCCGAGCAAAGCTGAGGCTGCCCCGGGACTCCCCGCCCGATGTCCAGGCTACACAGGGTGAGAAGTCTGCACCTGCCTGTCCCTGCGGAACGGCCACCTCAGGCTGAGCTCCTCCCAGCCCCAGAGCCCCGACTTTGTCCCAGTGTGGCGGGGCTGCCAGGCCCTATTCAGAAAGGGCAGCGTGGGTGGCAGTCAAGGATAGCAAGGATGGGCAAGGCAGGAGCCTAGCACGTGAGTCCCAGGAGCTCCGTGCCCTCCACCTCCGCTGGCACCGTTTCCTTACAGGTGACTATGAGATTTCCTAGCCTGTCCACTTAATGCGGCCCTGAGCCTGGCTTAGAACCGTGACGGAGCGGGCTTCCAGACAGAGGGGCTCGAGACAGCTCACTCCGAGGCCGTGGCATTAGTAAGGCCTGAGCTGAGGGCCTCAGGACCCTCCGAACGCCAGGTAGTAACTACAAGACAAACCCCACTGTGCCCTAAGCACAGCGGAGTGCCGTCAGAGGGACGGCAGAATGAAAGCATAAACATACCCGTGGACCCCAGCACACCAGTGTCCGTGCCAGTACCCTGCCTGCCCCACGAGGAAGAGTGTGCAGCTCCCTGGGTTCTTTTTAAGCCTTTGTTTTCGACTCATCTTAAGGAAACCATCTGTATTTCCCCTTTCATGTAGCTTCCTGTACATTCTCTTCTTTGGCATCAAACAGCGCTGACTCTTGATTTGTACGAAGACAAGAAGAAAGTGCTGTTTCCCGGGAGCACGTGAAACACGCATGTCCTGACGCCTAAGCTCGTTCCCGTCCCGGGGAAGCAAAGGTGACTGGGAAGGGGGAGAGAATTCTCAGCCCCTCCCCCCACCCTGGGTATAAACGGTCCTTGACAAATCGAATTTTAGAAAACGGTAAAAATGAGGGGTGTGCCTGAAGGGAGGCCCTGGGATCTTGAAGTGCCTGGGGCTCATGATGGAAGGAAAGGTTTCCACAGATGTCAGGAGCGTAAGGCGAGGCTCTGTACTTATGTGAAGTCCCTTGTGAGTCCTGGCGGCCAAGTATGGAAATTCTTCAGTTGTCCAAACCTCGAGCAGAGGCCCCGACATGGATCGGCCACCCCAAGGCAGTGTCCCCTGTAGGGAACACCTGCCTAACCAAGGGGCACTGTAATAAGTACTGCCAGATGCTGGGCTCTCACCGCGGGCCAAGCAGGATAATAAGCACCCACCCTATACCCTGGTAATTCTTTGCTACTTGTAACCACCCCATGAAAACCTGACAGTTATTTTTCCCATTTTAAAGTTAAGGAAGTCAAGAGTCAGCAAGATTAAAGCCTCTTACAGCTAATACTGTGTATGAGAAAGCCGGGGCCCGAAAGAGCCCTGTGGGACTGTGGGCGGAGCCACAAGTGCTGCAACTTAAATGTGTACGCGGCTTTGTACATCGCTACGGTCAGAATAATTCATGGAGGTAAGTAAGGAAGATGTTATTGCCTCTTTGACATGGAAAAGAAAGTGCTGGAAGGCAGATTGTTAGAAGCGGCTGGGAACAGTGGAAGACAGGCAAATCCTGATACTTTCTTTTTCACCCACTGTCATTTTACCTGTTTTAAAAAACTGAACCCATGGCAGAGGCACAAGGGAGGGCGTGAGTTCAAGGCTATCCTGGGGTACATAATGATTTCAGGCCAGCCTCAACTACAAAGCAAGACCCTGTCTCAAAAACCTAAAAAATAAACCGAGGGTCTTTATAGCAGGCTACCTCCACAGTCCTTTATTTTTTGAGATAAGCTCTTGTTAAACTACTTGGACTAACCTCAAAGTTGCCATCTTCCTGCCTCAGCCTCCCAGAGTCCTGGGATTACAGGCACGCCCAGCTACATCCAGATTTCGCCTGGTGGTTTTTTTTTTTTTTAAACAGCTATTACATAAGCCTCCAGATTCTACTTAGGGGCTCCCCAGAGGACAGACATGAGGACGGGGTGACCTGCGAGGAGGAACATTATGGGAGGGGTTACCGGCGCCCAGAGCGGGGTTGATGGGAGAGGACTTGCAGTGACGCTAATGTATGGCGCAGACTAAGTCTTCCAGCTCTGGTTTCCATATCAGCTTAATAGCTTGACCCACATCTAAGTCTTGTTTGGTAGCAGAGGGGACAAATAAATAAGGGGCAATTGATTCCATCTCTCAGAGAGAGGAGAATTGTCCTGAATTGTGATTAGATGGTAACTGCCAGCCTGAGCTTCCTACTAAATGGAACTAACACAGGGGCTGTTTCTCTTGCTTCCTGTGTCCTCCATGAGGCCTTAAATTCTTGCCTACTCTAGATCAGATGAACAGTACGACTCTGCGGCCTGGGAGGTTGGTCATCAGGCTCATATCTGGTGTAGGGCCGGTGGGGAGAATCTCATTTTCAGGCTTCTGGACTGAGATCCATCAGAATCAACCCGGCAGGAGCAGCACCCGCCGCCCCCTGCCCGGCCAGGCCCTCTGCCTCCTGGGGAGAGCAGCACGGCTCCCGGTTACTCTCTGCACCCCGTGCCCTCAAATGCAGACCACCCGCAGCGTCACCCCGGTTGGGCCCGGGCCTTACATTCACGGAGCCACTTGTTGGGGTCCAGCATCAGGTACTGTTTGGTCGCCTCCAGCTCCTTCATCAGCCACTCATACTTGGCCCGGACCTCGGCAATTCTCTGCTGCCGATGTTCCAGAATCTTCAGCTTCGCGTTGAAGCACACGACCTCCTGCACAGGACAGAGGGAGACGGCGCCGGCGATGAGAGAGGGCTCAGCGCCTCCCGAGCACGGTCAGGGAGAGAGCTGGTCCTCTGGGCCTGCTTTCTGCGACTGCAGAGCCACGAGGGAGATTATGGCTGGTGATTCTTCAGTTTAAAAAGCAGAGAAGGTTCCTGCTCTCCGCTGATGATGGTCTGCACTGAAGAAGAAACCTCAAGACAAGCCAGAAAAGGCCCCACACCATGGGGTTCCCAACATGTGAGTGTTAGGGCATTTTGGGAAAGGACACCCCTCCAAAGTCTCTGTCCAGTGAGCCTTGTGCCGGGACAGGAGCCCGCCGCCCCCAGCCTGCCGGAAGCCCCTGGGCTGCGCCCTCCCCTCAGGGCAGCCCTGCCGGGAGCTGCCTCGGGCTAGGGGACACAGCTCACCTTGTTGGGGCCTCCACGTCGCCGCTGCAGGCGCTCCACGTCATCGATCTCATAGACTTTGATCTCAAAAGGCTCCCCGAGGCCCCGCGGGGTGCTGCGCAAGGGGCCATCCACCCAGCGGACCCCGGTACTGGCGGTGGGTTTCCTCACCGGGGAGGAGGTGTCAAGGGACAGCGCTGGGATGAGCCTGCGCCTCTGAGAACCTGAGGAGGGAGGAAGCCACAGGCCCTTGTTTGCATTCCCATCTTTTAAGGTGTTTTTTAATGCGGGGGGTGGGGTTGCGAGTGGCACCCCCAGCCCTCTGCAGTCCTGCACCTGAAGGGCTCCAGCCTGTGTCACCCCCGGAGCATGCACTCCCTTGGGCTTCGCCTGGAGAAGCTGTGCAGAATCCCTGCCCTGCCTTTAAGGCTGCCAAAAGGAGCCTTTCCTCCGTTCAAGCTGCTTACCTCAAGACGTTTTCTCACAGAAATGCAGGGGCCCCACTGACCAACCCAGACGCTACCTTTTTCACATCCAGTGAGTGAAGCTATGGCCTTGGAAGCACAGGACTGATCGTTTCATCCAAGTCTGCAGTGGCACTTGCTTCTTTTTTTTTTTTTTTTTTTTTTTGAGACAGGGTCTCGCTTTGTAGTTCAGGCTGGCTCTGAGCTCACTATGCAGCCCAGACAAGCCTGGAACTCAGCAATCCTCCTGTCTCTGCCTCCTGAGTGCTGGGATGACAGGCGTGAGCCACCACGCCCGGCTGGAACTTGCTTCTTGATTTGGGAATGACACCATTTCTTCCACTTGTCCTGCTACCTTTGCCCACAAAGTTTCTAGACTGACTCTGGAAGGAAGCCTGCGTCTGTTGAAGGTCAGGCATTCTGTGTGAGGGGAATGGCACTTTGGTGGTCGCTTTCTCCTGGAGGGGGCGGGGGGTGTCGAGAAAGCTGATGTCATCCCAGCAGGTTGACCCGGAGCCTGATCACTGTCACTCTGAATTGGTAAACGGTCCTCTCCTGAGGCTGAGCAAAGAAGGCAGAGTTTGCCTGAAGCCCTTATTGGTTCATGGAGGGCAGAACAGATGAAGAGCCCCGTTTAAAGTTGGAGCTGACTGTCAAATCATGAGAGCAAACAAAATGATAAAACACTAACAAAGGAAGATGACACATACAAAAAATATGGAAAGAACTCCCATGTTCATAGATTGGAAAAATAGTGTTAAAATATCTATATCACCAATGTTATCTACAGATTCAATGCAATCCCCTTCGAAATAACAATGGCATTTTTCATAGAACTAGAAAAACAATCTTAAAATTCATATGGAAACACAAAGACCTCCCAGTAGCAAAGCAATCGTGAACAAAAAGAAAAAAGACAATGGATTTGTAATACTTGAAGACAAACTACATAGCATGGTATTGAGGTTCTAGAAATAAACCCACACATCTGTAGCCAACTGATTATACACAAAGACATTTAAAACATGCATTATATTAAAGAAGCCCGGTATGATGGTGTACTACTATAATCCCAGCACCCACAGAAGCTAGGCAGGGGACTCCAGGTTTGAGCTCAGCCTTGGAAAATTAGCAACTTAGCAAGACTCTCTCATAAAGTATAAAATAAAATAATAAAAGGTCTGGGAAATAGCTCATTATGAAGATCCTGGTTACCCTCCCAAGAAACACTCAAATCTAAACAAAAGCACACACTGGACAAGAACAGCCTCTTCAACAAATGCTGTTAGGAAAGTTGGAAATCCACATGTAGGGAACTGAAACTTGACCACTATTATCTTGTTTAAAAAAAAAAAAAAAAAGAATCAATTAGCTGGGGATTTAGCTCAAGGGGTACCACACCTGCCTTGGAAGCTTCAGAAGGGCCTGTGTTCGATCCCTGGAACTGCAAAATTTAAGAATCAATTCAAAATGGACTAAAGTACTAAGTGTAGGATATAAGATGATGAACTGCCAGAAGAAAACAGGAGAAACACTTGGAAGGACTGGTAGTCAGTGAGTTTCTGGACAAGACCCCAAAAGGACAGGAATAGAAAGCAACATTTGACAAATGGTGCAACATCAAACCAAGAGGGTCCTGCACAGCAAAGGGAACAACAGAAGAGACAATGCACAGACCAGGAAGAAACCTGTGCCAGCTGCTCATCTGACGAACGATGAATACCCAGGATGTAAAATGAGATAAAATACTTACAAATCAAGTGAATCAAAAGAGGGCAAAGGATCTGAATATACACTTTTCAGAAGAAGTGTAAATGGCCCAGAATACATAAGAAACACCCCAAATCACTGGCCATCAGGGAAGTGCAAATTGGAACTACACTGGGATATCATCTCACCCCAGTTAGGGTGGCTCTGATTGAAGAACCGTTGGTGGCAGTGCAGAGAGAAAGAAACTTGGATGACAGCGGGAAGACACATTTAGATACCCTTGAGAGAAGAGTACAGCGGCTCTTGGAGCATCAGGGCCAGAGTCACCATCTGAGCCATGTGCTCTCAGAGCGCTCCTGGGGAGCCTGTGTCTATGGCGTGCAGCGGGCCCCGTGCTCCTCGGCACAAGGCCAGGCGGGAAGTGGCCACGCGCACAGGAAGGCCGGTCGCTCAGCAGGAAAGAATGAAATCCTGTCACTTACAGCAAAACGGAAGGCTCCGGAGGACAGCACGGGAGGTAAGCGAACAAAACACCCAGAAAGGCAAAGGCCACGTGTTTCTCTCCTGTGTGGAAACACGTATCCCTGAAAGTGGAGTAGTGAGTAGTGTGCACTGGGGAGTGGTGTGGAAAAGGGAGGTTGGCTCTGATCGGTGCATGTCACGTGCACGTATGGAAATTTAGGACGCACCCTGTTACTATTTACAGTGTGTGCGTATGAGGTTTTTTTAAAATGAGAGCAAGAGAGAGCTTGCAGTAAGGCAGCCCAGGTCATCTGAAGCCTATGTTAATCTGCAGTTTTCGGGAGGACCTGGAGATCCGTCTCTGTGGACTGGTGTGCTGGGGGCTGATCCTTGTGCCCATATCCATGGCCCAGCTAGGGACAGATGACAGCCAGAGGAGCCCGGGTCCTGTATCCACCCTCCCTCCCCGCCCCTCCACCCCAAGCCCACCAGATTACCCCTGCTGAGTGGGGCAGTGTGACCCTCAGCCGTGGAGCCCATGGAGACAGAGATTGTTCTTCTGCCCGACTTGGAGGACTCCGAGGACTCCGTAAGGAGGATTCCGTGATCAAAGAGAGCACTGGAATCTTCAACACGGAATGAGGGGCCCGGAGCCACCAGCGTGGTGCCCTGAGGGAGGCGGGCTCCACAAAGCTGTCAGGAGACGAGGGGGCCCTCAGGACGGAGTTAGTTACTCCTCCAGCACCCTTCGCTCTCTGTGCTCCCTCTGTTTCACCTCAGTCTCCCTTCCTGAGGCCCAGATCAGACTTTTCCTGCGGGAACCGGCCAGGTAGAGCTCTTGACAGAAACCGCGTCACAACAGCTGCCAGGAGCAGCCTTTGTGCCTCTGTCGAAGGGACTCTGGAACCCGGACAGAAGCCGAGTAGGCCTGAGCCCTGGGAGGCGGGAGCCCCAGTTCTGTCCGGAGAAGGAGAACGAAGCTAGGGTGTCTGAAGCGAGGGCACGGTGATTCAGGGACCTATTTTCAGGCTGCAGACTCTCCGGATGGGTCCTGTCTTCCTCTTCTCTGGGTTTGATAAATGTCCTCAGACCACAGAGAGGGTGACTGGCAAAGTAGGGAATACTCCTGACTGAAGTCATTTATGACATGTGCAGGGTCTCGGCATCCGAGCAGAGCTGGACGGCCCCCGGCAGGTGCAGGCATTTCTGGGAAATCTGTGTGGCCCTCTCAGAGCTGGAACTGAGCAGAGTCCTGGAATGTGGTGGTGCCTTAGTTCTCTGCTGCTGGGGCGCGGGTCACCCCTAATCCCGGCAGCAGAACTCACCAGCTCACATGCTTCTGTGGGTCAGGAGTCTGGGAGCACCTCAGCTGGGCTGTTCAGGCTCAGGGCCTTGCTGTCCAGTGGGGCTGCAAGTCATCTGAAGGTTTGGTGGGGGACCCCCTTTCTGGGCTCACTCATGTGACTCCTGCCAGGGGGCTTCAGCTCATTGCCACTTGGGGCTCTCTACAAGGCCACTAAGGACATGGAGCTACCTCCCACTGGCCGGTGATCTGAGAGGGAGAGCCCCAGGGTGGAAGCTGAGGTGTTTCTGCAACGTGACATAGTATTACTACTGCTTTTTCCTGTTGGTGGCAGGGGTCTACATCATGGGGGGAGCAAATACCATGTGGAGGGGCTCCCTGGGCTATCAGGAGTAAGGCTATGATGACGGCTTACGCTCAGGTGGGAACCATGAGGAACAGGCCACCTTCTGTCTGCTGCCAGTACTTACGAGGCTGGAGGGGGTCACCATGATGAGACAGTACCCAAGACTGAGCAGAAAGTGACAGATCACTGGGCTGCGGCAGCTTCCCAGAAACATCCAGAGGGTCTCCGCGTCCCTCGGATACTGTCTGGTCACCTCTGAGCTTGCTGCCACCTTCACCCGCTGGGCAAGGGAGAGCTAGAAACTGATGACTGTGCTCAGGGCTCAGGATGGCTCTCTTGTGTGTCACTGAGCAGGTGACGGGCACGTCTGTGCAGCGGGCCACTCGTATCAGTTTCATGAGTGAGCAGAGCCCAGTTCTCATACCTGAGACTTAGGAGCCCCCTCCTGTCACCTGCCTGAGCACACTGTGATGGGGACAGCCAAGGACAGGGGCAAGAGAATGTGGTCAGGCTAGAAGATTGGCTTTTAGTGACTAGAGCACATTTCAGAAGTCCAGATGGTACCCTCCCAGTGTGCAGAAGGGCACAGGAAGCACTGGCACCAACATGCTCCCATCAAACAGAGGTGACTGACCCCAGAGTCTGATCTGGTCTGGTCCCGTGTAGATGAGATTTCTTAGGCTAGCTCATGAATGGCTATAGTCCCAGCACTCTGGCAGGCTGAGGCAGGAAGATCTCAAGTTGGAGCCGAACCTTGGCAACTTAGTGACTTAGCAAGACTTTGTTTTAAAATGAAGGAGGCCTTGGGATGTAGCTCAGTGCAAAGGCCTTAGGTTCAATTCCCAGTACTATGAAAACAAATGATTGCATGGATTTTCCACGTGATCTTTCATTTCCACTTGCAAGCAGGTTGCTGTTGGGATGCTGTGGGGGCTGTACCTCAGACGAGCAGGAGTCCTCCAGCCCCCACAGCATCCCGGATCCTCCGAGGAACCAGCCTCCTTCTGAAGCCGAGGGCACAGGATGCTGCTTCCCCTGGACCCTGCCCTGCTCATCAGCCCAACTGTCTGGAGGTGTAGAATTCTAGGCATAGAAAACCCCAGGCTGATCACGGCCAGTTTAATGCAGTGCTTCCCACGAGGCCTGAGAAAGTCAACAGTTTGACTTTAATGCAACTCCCAGCCAGAGCCACCTCCCTAGGCCTGCAGAGGCTGCCTCCCACCCTGCCCAGCTGGATGGCTGTCAGGGGGGCTAGATGGTTCCCTGGCCCACGGCGCCCATCTGCAGTACTGACACCCCAGCCGAGGCGCCTGACATGGGGCCTCCCGTCTTTGACACCACTGAGTCCAGAAGAAGCCTCCATAACCCCAAGATGCTGCCTTTTAGGTCACATATCAGGAAACTCAGGTGCTGAAGCCTTTCTCTGCTCCCTGAGAAGGGCATCTGCTCCGTCACTTCTGACTCCACCCTGGAAGCCCGCCAGCATTAACACACACCCCGTCACTGCCGTCTGCTTGCTGCCGCGAGGTGCAGCCCCTGCAAGGCAGTGAGCGGAAGAGCGTGAGGTGCAGACATGAACAGGAACCACAGACACCGGGCATGCTAGAGACTAAGAGCGGACCACAAGACACCAGCTCCTTGTCCCCCAGTGCAGTGATGGCAGCCATCCTGCCGGTGGCAGTGCTGTAACTGACAAGCGCCCGGATCCCAGGCTGCAGGGGAGAGGAAGGCAGGTGTCAGGGCCACCCTGTCCCCCGGGCAGAGCCTGGGCCTTCTCAGATGCTCTGTGACTCAGCCCTGTACCCACAATGACACCGTCATGCCCTCTACACCTCTAAAGGTCTCTTCTCAGGTTTTAGGGAGTTCATTATGCCCCCTCCCCAAACGGATATTCAAAATGTTTCATTGTGAACATTCTTCATCTTACCAATTTCCTTAGGAACACTCTAGAAGCCTAACTGCCGGCAAGCCATGGACCTTCCTCCAGTTTCCATCAGCGCCCACAGCCAGTGTGTCTCTGGTTTGCGTTAAAACCTAAGCTGGACACACACCTGAGAACCAAATGAGCAACAGAGCCAACTGCAGGCCACAGTGAGGGGCGATGAGTCTCAGTCACACACTCGGACAGCTCTGTGAACGGAACTGGATCCAGAGGTTGGTTAACGACAGGCAGGAAATCATGACCACAAGACGGACGGTTGGTCGGAAAGAGTTTTCAACATCAAAAGGGTCTTCAGTGCTCAGAATGACAGAAAAGGAGACTAGACTTGACATTTCAACCACTTATCACCAGCTAGAAAGACAAGAGATCAAAACACAGGGCCGAAGACGCTTGGTTGCCAACCAACCAACCAACCAGTCAGTGGCTCTAATCAGTGGTACCCACGGGTAACCAGCATCACTCTGGCTGGTACTGAGCGAGGCAGAAGTGCAAATTGGGCCTTGCAGAAGCTCATATCCAGCAGGCCAAGGCCTGGGTGTCTCCCAGGGCTGACCTGCTCCCCTGGGTGGTGTATCTGCGGATGGACCCTCCCTCCTTCCTGAGCACTCTGGCTGCTGGATCACAGTTGCAGCTCCCTGGAGTGGGGATGCACTGCAGTTAGACCAAGCTGCTCATGGCTCGTGGACCGTCACACTTCCCCATCCAGCCCACATGAAGGAAGACGGGGGAGGGGGAGGGGAGAGAGATGGGGAGTGGGGAGAAAAGCCAAGAGGGTAGGTAACCACCACGGTTAGGGTGGGATGCGAGGAACCAGAAGAAGAAGAGGGCCTGGGGCCACCTCGGGCGGTCAGTAACGTGTGACTCACAGGGATGTGGCCATGTTCGAGTCGGGGTCCCAGCTAGGGCCACCATGGCATACACCACCCCTCACAACTGCATCCTCTGCAGCACTCACGTGCCCTCCCCCACCCCGTGTTAGTTGTCGTCCCTGATTCATAGCTCAAAGCTTTATACAGTTTCAAGTCACCACAGAGGGCTTGGCTAGGAAGTAAGAAGGGTCCGTGGCAATCCACCGATCGTCACCTACGATGTCCCTAACCCTCACCCTCGGTCTGGAATCGGGGATGACTCCTCATTGGCAACTACAACAGTATGTTGTGTATCCTTGCAATGATTACGTGGGACAACGTGGACTAATGTCTACTCCCACGCTAGTGCCCGGACGGTAAGGAACAACTTCCTCTGGCTGACACTTCGTGGTTCCTCCCTATGGTCCTTCAAGAACCCCCATTTCTGAGTTCATCGCCAAGCTGCCCCAGGTTTGGCCCGTTCCCCACCATGGGCTCCGGGGCCCTCCAGGCCTCTGCCTGTGCCACAGCACGCACCCTTCTCCCGCAGTCCAACCCCCAGGTGCCCGCGTCTCTCTGAAAGTTCCCGTGCTCCCCCTGCGCCCGCCCGGCCCAGAGCCACACGCCGCCTGCCTGCCGTCCTCTCTCCACTTCAGGACGAGTCGCCGCCCGCAACTCCCGCACCTTCCACAGCAGCAGCACTAGGCGTGTGCGAGAAGCCTGGGCGGTGTGTGCCAGGCTGGGCCCCGCGGGGCGTCACTGGGAGAAGCCTTGAAGAGGTGGGGCCTGAGAGGGTCCTGCGCCCCTGGGCTGCTCGGGAGGCAGCGGCGAGCCACCTTCCCTCTTCCCTGTCCGCCTCTCTTTCTCGTGCTTCTCCCCCTCCCTCCCCCTCTCTCCATCCACTGCTCTATCCGCCCCTCTCCTCAGGCTCTCCCCATCTCTCCGGCTTCTCTTCCTCGCCTTCCCTCCCTCTCTTGCTCACTCACACCAGCTCTCTCTGTCTCACTCTCTCACGCGCTCTCGCTGTCCCTCTCCCCCCTCCCCCTCCCTCTGGGCTCTTGCCCTCTAGCTCTTGCCTTCTTTCCCTCCCCACTGGCCCCTCTTGCTTTCTCGCCCCCCTCCCTCTGGCTGCCTCCCTCTCTAACTCTCCCCCCTCAGGCTCCCCTCCCCTCCCTCTCCCTCTCCCCTCCTCTCTCTCTCTGTCCCTCTCTGGCCCGCTCTCTCCCTCCCTCTCTCCCTCCCTGCCTTCCTTCCTTCCCTCCCTTGCTCTCTCATTCTCTCCCCCTCCCTCTCTATCTTGCTCTCTCTCTCTCTCTCCCCTCTCTCACCCCTCACCTGGCAGCCATGTTATGCTCCCTCCCTGCTGGGCTGTCACCACTGACCACAGGCTCTAACCTATGCAGCTCTCAGCCAGACAAATCGTTCCTTTTTCCATTGGTTATCTCTGGTAGCTCTGGTAGTTTGGTATAGCAACCAAAAAGTGACGAATCCAGTAACAAAGTCTACTAACAATGGGTTGTCTCATGAAAAGCATGTCTCATTACCATATGTTTTGGGCATTAAAGTCTCACACAATGAGACAATGACCATTAGCTACCTGACCTTTTACTCATACACATGAAAACTGAAGCCCAGAGAGACTAGTCAATCCCTACAGGTAACATAGCAGGAGATCCCAAGGCTCGTGCTCCTGGCTTAAAATTTTCTCCCTGCACGATGGGACAGCCAGTGGAATAAGGCCGCTCTGCAGCCCTTCTCCACCATGGAACTGTAGATACGAGCCACTGGGTTGTACTGTTAGACGCATCACACAGGAATCAGAGCACCTGGTCGTTTTCCCAGCAGTATAACGGTAGTTCCTTTTAGCTACAGCAATATCCAAAGCACTATTTCCAAATTAAAAAGCCATCTCAGAGAAAAGACAACCGCCTGCCTCCCCTGCAGTCCTAGTGTCTCGAGTCATCGTGAACTCTAGCCAACGAGTGTGGAATTTCCTATGAAAACTTTTACGGCGTCTCTTAAAGAGGTTGTTTTGATTTATGCTGATCATGTCTGACAGCCAGCATTTCTCTTAATCATAATCATAAATAAGTGAGACAAGGTCACCTGACCTGATACGGGCGCTGCTCCACCGTGAATCCATCACAGAGCCTGCACCAGTGGCGCCTGAGCTCCGCGGTCTGGCGCTCTCAGCATCCCCGCCTAAGTCCCCTCTCTGGCACCTGCCCTGGCATTTCTATTTCACACCATCTTCCTCCGCAAGCCCCACCGCCCAAGAGTCATGAAAGGACTCAGCCCTGAGCAAGGGCACAGACAGCCTCCCGCCTGCTCCCTGAGAATTTTTACACATTTTTCCCTTCCTCTTTATCCTAACAGCCAAACCAATAAATGAAAATCTTGAAAGAGTAAAGGACAGTAAAGAACAAAACAGGTTGGTAGGTTCAAGGGTGCTAGATCAGAAGAGGCCCCCGCCCTCCTCTGAGGCTATGTAACATGGCCACGTAACACATGCCATCTAGGCCGGAGGCTGCAGTGACAAGGTCTGGGCCGGCCAGGGGACACTTGCTTCCACAGAGACTCTGGATGGCTCCACTGTAATAACAATTTGCAGTGACGGATGTGACTACATTCCAGTGCCCTTGGCCCTGAGCACAGGACACAGCGCGCTTATGTTACACCGAGAGGCCTGTCACTCTTGTCTTGACCCGAGTTCTGCTCCACAGCCCACTGCTGAGACTGAGGGTGAGCCGGGTGCAGACCAAGCATGTCAGAGACTGAGACACAGGCCGAGAGAGAGAGAGAGACAGAGAAACAGAGAGAGACATCGTGGTGCTGACAGCTGCATGGGTCCTGCACACTCCTAGGATGTGACGTCCTCACAGCCCTATTCTGGGTGGGGGATGGGGCCATCTACATGGCAGCGTCTGGGCTGGAACAGGCACAGATGGAGCATCCCTGAAGGTCAATTTCCTTGATTTGAGGAAGACAAATGCTTTACAAAGTGCACTGATCATGGCCCTTGTATCCGGGCGGCAGCATTCCACAGCTCATGTTTAAGAATGTAGGAAACAGGAAAGGCAGCCTGTCATTGACAGGAAGACCCTGGCGAGCCTGTACTGCAGAGGCCACGGGACGGCAGGGTGGGGACGCCCACTATCTCTAACCCCAAACATGCAGGTGGCCCTGACACTCTCAGGGCAGGGCCTGTCCACCTCTGCATTTCTCAGAGGAGCCCTGGGAGGCCAGGCCAGGCCACAGAACTGCACCTTCACTTGAGCTGAGGCGGAGCAGTGTGGGCTGGGCTACGATTCTGATTCATTAGAAAAATGCTCAAGCTAAAGAATGAGGAGCCGAACAGAAATGATTCCAGGGGAAATCCTCAAGCAGCATAAGGTGTCGGAATGCTTTGCCTCTGTCTCTGGCCTCCTCAACGGTCCTGGCCCCTCACGCCATGGCTACCTCAGTCCTCTTCCTTTTCCATCATAACTTACAGTCACATCTCACCTCAGACTCCACTGAATGAGCACGGACCTTTCCACGCGAGCCCTTCAGGAGCACATGAATCTGAACAGCTATTTCTGGAAACCATGGAGGCTTCTCAAAAGGAAGGCAAGACACTGTATGGATCTATACCATGGTGCTCGGTGTGAGGCTGGCAGGGCCCCGCAGGCCCCCATGTGTGGGGTGGGGGACAGGACAGCCACCACCATCACACTCCCAATGGGACAGTGTGTGCTCCGTCTCACGGCCTTGAGAAGCCGCTGGGCGCCTGGAGGCTGCCAGCCCTGCCTCTGGGCCTCTGCAGCCATGTGGCCATGCGGAAGGTGCCGGCTGACCCTAACACCAGTAGCCTGGGTCCTTGCACAGGTACGGGGGACAGGACCAACGCAGGCTGTTCCTGGCCCCTCCGTCCCTGCAGCCAGCAGGTGGGGTGCAGGCTCCTAACCATGCGGTCCCGAGCGTTTGGCCCTGCAGCATGACGGGCCTGACTCCGGGGCTGGACGGCCCTGCACACCGGCCCAGGACAGCCAGCGGTCCACCTCTGCGCGCCTGGAGGCCCCGCACCTACCTGAATTGGATCTTTTCTTCGGGTTCTTCAGGCTTCGGCACCTCCCGCCCACCGAGCTGCTATTCTCGCTCATGGAGTCCTGTGCCGAGGAGGCGCTGCCCGTGGCCTCGCTGTCCCGCATCATGCTCTCGTACCCGCTGCTGCCGCCGCTGTGGTAGAACAGCGCCGTCTTGCCCATGGCCGGCGGCAGCTCCCCACTCAGCACGCTGCTGTTGTCGCTGCCGTGGCCGCTGCTGCAGCGGTGCGGCCGCCTTGGCGGGGTGACCTTGCTGTAGGGTGAGGGCAGCAGGTGCGTGGCGGCCGCCGGCCTGTCCTCCCCGCGCTCCTCGGCCTGCAGACCCTGCGTGCCCACCGTGCCCTGCAGTAGCTCCGAGACGCGCCCATTCACTGCACGCAGTGGCAGCTTGGACGCCAGGCCCGAGCTGCGGTTCCTACTAAGCGACTGGGTGGACCAGGACATGTGCTTCCCGCTGGGCGGCAGGCTGGAGCTCTGGCCCACCGACTGCGGCAGGGACTTGGTGGAGAAGCTGAGGGTCCTGGTGGAGGAGGGGGACAGGCTGCGCGCCTTAGGGCTGGCCAGGAGCAGCTTGCTCACCGCTGAGATCTTGGACTGGCCGGCCTTGGGCGAGGCCCCCGCGGACTGGGTGGCGCCGCAGCCAGGTGGCGAGGCCCCTGCGCTGCGGCCCAGACTCCGTCCCGCGCGGGGCATGGTGCTGTCCTTGCCCGTGTGCATCCGCGCACTCATGGAGGACAGGCTCTCGGCCCTCTCCAGCGACAGGCACTCGTAGTGGCTGACTGTTGCCCTGCCGAGGGAGTTGGTCCTGCTGGCTAGCTGCTCTAGCTTGGCACTGAACAGCTTGCTGCTGCTGCTGCTGCTGCCGCCGCTGCCAATATCCTTGGCCTTGCTGCCTGGCTCACCGGGGAAGCTGGCCAGGAAGGCGGCTGGCTGGCTCAAGGGGCTGCCGGTGCCGGCGCTGTGCTGCGGGCTGGCCCGGTTCTTCTGGTCCAAGCTGGACTTGCGGACGGGGGGCAGAGGTGGGGTCCCTTTGGGCCGGGCCAGGACACAGTGCTTGGGGGAAGCCACCTTCCTCTCCAGGGTGGCCTTGGAGGGCTGGGCGCTGAAGCTGCTAGAACCGGCCGCACAGTGGTAGAAGAGGCTGTCCGACTCCTCGTGCCGGCTGGCCTTCTGAAAGGCCCTTGGGAGACTGCTGGACTTCAGGCTCTTGTTGGCATGCACAGGGCTCTGGGCCCCCAGGCCGGGCAGCGCCATCTCACAGCCATCCGCCACCCTCCTGCAGTTGTCCGTCACGGGGGAGGCAGACACCTCCCCACTGCTGCTGCTCAGCCTGTCTCCCGGGCTGGGGTTCCGCTCTGCTTCCCGCTCTGCTCTGGCCTCAGGCTTTGTGGAGCCCGAGGCACTGTCACAGCAAGTCCCTTCTTCACTGGGATACACGTTTTCGGTTTTCACTTCCTCTTCGCGCTTTAGCCAGGGGTCCTCAAATTTCATCTCTTTCTTGGCACCGGCTTCCTTACCCTCCTGGGACTGTGTGGCCTGGGGGGCTGTCTTGGGGGCGGCAGCCGACGTCTCAGCCTCTTGCACACTGCGAGGGCTCATGGCGATGCAGGGGTACACTGTGATGTTGGTCTTCATGGGGATGTAGCCCTCGCAGCTGCTCAGGTTGGCCGTGTTGGAGATGGTGACCATGGCCTTGCCCAGGGTCGATATTTTGCAGCCCTTGATGGGAGCGGCCCTGTTGAAAGTGTCGTCCGCCACGTCGGACAAGAGGAGCAGGTTGTCGGGCTCCGCCTTGGGCTTCTCCCTGCACACCACGGCGGGGCTCTGGATGCCGCTGACCAGCTCCGAGGCCGGGGGCTCTGCCATGGCCTCCCCGTGCCCAAAGCACGTCTGGGCTATGAAGCTGTGGCACGACTGCTCGCCGTCACTGCCCGCGCTCATCTCGCTGAGCCAGGAGCTGATGGAGGAGCGCCTGCTGCCCGCCTCCCGGGCCTTCTCCGGGCTCAGCTTCGGGACGGGCAGGAACTGGGTGATGCTCACCTCGGAGACGGGCGCCATGCTGGCGGAGCACTCCAGGTCCTCGCTGACGCTGCTGATGATGCTGACGGGCCGGGAGCCCGAGGCCAGGGCCTGCACGGAGCAGTCGCTGTTGAAGCTGATGATGCTGGTGGGGCGGCCGCCGCCCAGGACCCCGCGGATGGTCAGCTCCTCCACCAGCGTGAACACCAGCTCGTCCTCGCCGTTCAGCTCCAGCGGCTGCTGCACGGTCACCGTCGCGGTGCTCAGGACCTCCTCGGGGTCCAGGGGCGGGGAAGTCGGCCACCCGTCCCCGGCGGGGCTCTCGGCAGAGCCCTTGCTGCCCCCCGACATGGACTTCTTCACGACCTGCGGGCTCATTCCCACCGGGGGCGTGCGCACCTCCGGCTGCAGCAGGCGCTCGCCAGGGTCCCTGCTCGGGGGCGGCGGCGGGGCGGAGCCTGGCAGGACCCCTTTCTGCGTGTAGACTTTGCACCGCTGCGAAGGGGAGCTGGGCGGCTTGTACTCGGAGGCCTTGGACAGGCTGGCGACGCCCAGCCGCGGGGAGCCCATGGGCCTGGGCTTGCCGTCCGCGAAGCCGCAGGAGTTGAGGCTCTCGCGGCTGCTCTGCAGGCTGGGGCTCTTTGCCAGCTGGGAGGCGCTGTGCTGGCTGCTGCTGCCCGGGATGCTGCGGGGCGAGGCCGGGGCCGGGCTGCCGCTGCGGGCCACGGCAGGCGCCGGGGAGCGGTCCCGCTGAGCGCTGGCGGCCGGGGGCTCCGTGCCCTCCCGGTCGGCCTGCTGGCCGTCTGACCCGTCTTCCTTCTCCGACTCGGACAGCAGGTGCACTCCGGCCGCTTGGCTTAGCGCCGGGCATCGGCCGGCCTGCTCGGCCCCAAAATGCACAGGCAGCTCTTCGAAAGGGAACTTGCTGGGCTCCTCGCTGCCGTCGATGCAGTCCAGGCGCTCCTGCAGCTCCGCGAAGGTGTTACACTTCAGGCAGTCCCTCTCCGCCTGGCCGGCCGCAGCCTCGCCCAGCTCCGCAGGCCGGATGTCAGCCCTGGCCTTCTGCAGGGCCGGCACAATGGGGACGAAGTCCGGGGGGCCCTCGTTGTCGGTGAGCTCCTTGTCGGAGAGGGCCGTGCCGTTGGGCCCGATGTAGATGACCGTGTCGCAGGACTGCTCGCTGCTGGAGGAGTAGTCAGGGTCGCTGGACAGGTGAGCAACCGGGAAGTCGGGGTCCCCCGCGGCCCTGGCGTGGAAGGGCCTCAGCTGGGTGGGCCTGCGCATTCTGCCTTCTTCGCAGGAGCTTTCTCCGCCAGAGGAGCTGGACGTGTACTGTGGGCGAGAGGACAGTTACTGCGGTGGTGCTCCCGAGGCGGCCCCCCATGTGGAAGGGTGGCAGGGGCAGGAGTCACCAAGGCCGCCTGCTCGGCCGCCCCACACAGGCCCATGACTCAGTGGGGCCAGAGGCTGCTCAGGAAAGGGAGTGACCAGGACAGGCCCTGCCTGACCTCCTCCAGGCCGTTCCTTAGCCACAGATTGCAAAGTCCTGCTTCACGGCAAGTGAGAAAAAAGTATATAAAAGAGAAGGCAAAAGAACACCAACAAGCTCAGCCACCACGAGCTGGACCTGGAGTTGGGCAGCTTCAGCCACCATAGTTTTCATTAAACATCCTCACCATGGTGCCAGTGCCTGGCTTGGCTTCTGCCAGGGGGGCCGGCAGACTGACGCCCAGCGGAACCCACTGAAGTCACACGGCAAACCCAGCAGCCAGCAAATGAGCCAGGACACAGGAGGGGGCACAAGGCAGTGACCTCGGCATTGATAACCCGCTGCAGGAGGCTCTCGTCACCTCTGCGCACTGGGGGGCAGCAAGTGTGGGTCCCCGCCCACCGCCACCCCTGTCTCCCAGCAGCAGCCCCTGCGCACCATGGAGAGAGCACTGTGTGCGCCCCGTCAGGACTGAGGCCGCCGACCAGGGGCAGCACAGCCATGGAGAAGGGACATTTCCCCGCCCCCAGGTGGACACAGTGGCAGCCACACTTGTACACGCCTCCTGCTCGGGGAGCAGCGAGATGGATTTGGCCCTTACTGCCCCGGGCGCAGGCCAGGGCCCCAAGAGCCTCCTGCCCACCGCGCCCCCGCCGCCCCTTACCTTCGTCTTCTTCTTCTTCATCCTCAGGACCCTCGAGGCGATCTGGAGGGTGGACAGGGTTTCCGCGTAGTTCCCGGCCGCGGCGGAGATGTGAGCGATCATGGTGGTGCGACAGTTCACGTTCCCCAGGGACTCCCGCAGCAG
Source organism: Thryonomys swinderianus (assembly GCA_004025085.1). Taxonomy (NCBI): domain Eukaryota; kingdom Metazoa; phylum Chordata; class Mammalia; order Rodentia; family Thryonomyidae; genus Thryonomys; species Thryonomys swinderianus. The sequence continues at coordinate 48,035 of PVIC010000069.1, forward strand.
CATGGTGAGCTTGCTGTCCCTGCCGCACAAAGTGGATTAAGGCTGCATTAGCGGGCCGCGCTTCACGTCAGCTGTCAGGGCAGGGCTCCGGGTCTGGATGTGGCTATTTTGTTGTGGGTGGTGGGGTTTTCCCTTTTTTTTTTTAATGGCTTACTAATTAGTATCATTTTCCAGGATGGAGCTATTTGTAGTTGGCAGCCGAGCAAGTGCTTCTAACTCCAAGGCTGAAATTCATGCAAACACCTCCCTTGGCACCTGTGTCCTGGCGTGATGGGTGTTTGTGTGTGGCTGTGTGTGCGGCTGCCATCGCGGTAATGAGGCCTGGGAATAGGAAGGCTGGAGAGCAAATGGCTTTGTGGCCAGCGAGTCGGCATGCTCTCCACACAGCCGCTCGCCGCAAGTCTGCGCTCAGGCCCCGTGACGGCACGCGCTCTCCCGGCTGTGACCTGCGTCGGGTTCTGCGTGCGCGACGCATGCAGAGCTTTTACAGAAGGGGATGCGACCGCTTTATCATCCTTATCTCTTAACTCTATTTGCACTTAGGAAAAGGTATTCACGTTCCTGCTAAGTGAAGAAACCGAGCTAGGCCCAGCACCGCAAGGTGATAATCAGGCACAGGCGTCTCCAGATGGTGCTGTGAGCTACCTGGAGGTGTGTTTTCCACTGGAGCCATCCCACGTCTTTCTTGCCCTGCTTTGGAAAAGCCACTGCTCAGAGCACACGCAGTGCTTAGGTCCCTGGCTGCCACCAGGCGTCATCTTCTGGTTCCCACTGATCCTGAAGGCAGAGGCGGCCTGTGGGCTCCCCTGCCCTATGTCCGCATCTCTGTGCTGCGTCTGTAACCGGGATGAGAGGAGCTGGTCCCTGTGGCCTTTTCCCCTGTGGACTCCCTCGGACAGGGGCCATCCAGCGCAGTGTGGGAGACTCAGGCCACCACCAGCAGCAAATGGGCCACTTCCACACGATTTGTGTCCTCTTAGGGAGAACAGACTGGTGCATTTGTGTCTTTCTGTCTGGGGCCAATGGTGCTGTCCATTCAGAGATGCTGGGCTCACGATGGCTCAGTTCCAGGGCAACATCTAAATACATCAGGGCTTCCTCTCAGCAGAATACTCGGTGATGAAAATGGTGGAGGACTGTGGAGGCGGCGTGGGTGGGTCCTCAGGTCCTCGCTGCCTACATTTAATTCCCATCAAGACTTAGGAACGGGGCCCTCAGGGACCCCACCACTGGGTGCGGAGGGCCAGGCTGTGGTGCCGACACTCGGCAGAGCTGCTGCCTGTGTGAGTCGGCCATGCCCTCAGTACGGGTGTGGGCATGATGCGTTTGGTTTAGGCACAGGTGAGCCGGCTATTGGTGGTAGTGACATCATAGACACTTCCTGGGACACCGGGTTTGTGAACGCTGAGCCATGAATCTGAAGGGAAACACACCACTTGGGTTCTGGTGAAAATGGAGTCACAACAGTTTTGTCAGCTGGTCAGTAAATAACCTTGTTTTATGTGTGTCTCTGCTGAAAGACACATTATTTAATAACTGCTTTTTGTAAGCTACAAACTACATGCAGTATTTCTCTATAATAAAGCACTACCTAAGAGGAGTTTAATAATTTCCTAAGCTTTAGTAATATAACCATAAATTTCTTTGGCTCTTAGCCTTACATAATACCATCCAGTGTCCTTTTATCTCTTTAATTGTCCAGTGCGCATTTACAAAATCACCCATTTAAAAATAATTTTTCTGAAGTCTCATTATGGATTTACAGTATTTTCTGAAGTGGCCTTACATAGACAGGTATATTTCCCCTTCCCTTTTTGTGATGTACTGTTATTATTGTTACTATTATTTATCTTTTATTTCTGATTCTGAGCCTCGAACCCAGAGCCTTCACATTGAGCTATATCCCCAGCCCTTTTATTTTTTATTTCTCCATAAGGTCTAACTCAGTCACTAAGTTCCCCAGGCTGACCTCACGCTCGCGATCCTACCAGCCCGACTGCCAGGCTGTGACTACCATGCCCCAGCTCGCTCCATGTCACTGATTCACTGACACGGAACCCCCGGCCAACAGCACTGTCCCTCAAGCCCATGACTCCCAGAAGGCGTGTCACAGGTGTCTCCCGCTTGTCATGTTAGACAGCCCCGAGGCACCGTGCCAAGGGATCACTGCAAATGGTGAGGTTATCAACAAAGGCACAACAATGAAGAAAGTGGTGACACACAGATCATGCAAAGCTGCTTGTTTATGGAATGAGAACCAGGAAAGCAGAGTGTCACTTGCTCCGCCTCGGTGGTGACATGTGTCCAGGATTCAGTCTTCCTGCTTTAAGAGGCTGGAAGTGCCATAGGCATTGACTGGGGCATTGCAAAGTTTGCTTAGCAAGTAGGTGAGTTTGCAAATACAGTGGACCCTTGAGTTTTGACCAACCTGACACACAAACAACTGGGTTGTGCCTGGAGTTTTCATTTTCACTTGCAACCACAGTCTTGAGTTACAACCTGATGGTCTCAGATACAGATTTAACACCTAAAGAGTTCTCGAAGGAACGTTACACCATCCTTTCCTGTGCAGGGTTCATTGAGAAATACTGGGCTAACATCTCTCTGAGGACACTGAAATCTGCTTGTGTATAGGAGAGAGACTTTGAAAGCTGTGAAGAGGAGTCTGAGCCTTCAATTGACTGGCTTGAGTTACAACCAGCCCCCAAGAATGAATTGAGTTTGTAAGTCAACGGTCCAGGGCATGAAATTTGAAAACAGTGACAATGAACTTGGTACGCAGTTCCTCACAAAGGGCTTCACCGATCCATCAGCTGCCCCTGCACAATGGCGCGCTCTTCTGTCCCTCCCCTGGACCACGTGCGGGTCCTCAAGAAAGGGTTCCAGGCCAGAGGGTTAGCTCAGTGGTTCCAGCGCCTGCCTCGCAAGCGCAAGGTCCTGAGTTCAATCCCTGGAAACCACATACAATGCTGGGCGTGGAGACTCACACCCACCAGCCATCAATACCACAAACCACAGTGCTGGGTGTGATGGCTCATGCCTGTAATCCCAGCACTCGGGAGGCAGAGGCAGGAGGATTGCTGAGTTCAAGGCTTGCCTAGGCTACATAGTGAGCTCAGAGCCAGCCCGAACTACAAAGTGAGACCCTGTCTCAAAAAAAAAAATAAAAAGGGTTCCAATGGGGAACAAAAGACGTATTATACCAAGCTGCTTGCCTTGTGCATTCCACACGATCCCCGCTCGTGATACAGTCACACGAACCAATGTTGGTTGATTTTTTAAGGCCACATTGTCAGGGAAAGTCACGCCACGTGCTTCATCTGGCAGTGGGCATCTTTGCTCTCTCGTCAAAAGAAAACAAGTGAAACTCTAAGCTGACTTCCATGGGGCCCCAGACATTCAGGAGTCCCCTCCAGATGCCATGATATGTACTGGGGGAGTCGAATAGGGTGGACAGAAGGCTGTTGCTTTTCAGTATCATCATGATGCCTTACCTTGGAACAAAGACAACCGGGATGGGAGGGGGTGACAGAGTGGGCAGTGGACCCAAGGCTGCCAACCGTAGCATGAACTCAGAGCCTGGAAGAGGCAACTGAAAGGGCACAGAATGTCTAGAACAGTCTCGTCAAGACTGAGTTCAGAAGAGGAGAAGAGAGGGCGCCAAGCTGCAGGTTCTCTGGCCCCAGAGCCAGGCTGCCTATAGGAAAGCAGAGGCCTGGGGTCCTGTGGGAGGGGCCCTGAGGGTAGGCCAGCCTGGGAAGGAACAGGAAGGGACTGGTGACAGGCTGGGGAAGCCCGCCATCTAGGGAAAGACCATGTCACTCTTGCAAGAAGCCAGATTTTATGGGTACACCTACCTCCTGCCCTCCCTGACCATACAAACATTTTTGAATGATTAAGAAAAAAAAAATCTTGCTTTTAAAAAAATAAGTCATGCTTTTGTAAGAGACAGACCAAAAAGGCAGAAAAAGAACAGGATAACAAACACATTTTAATGAATGATAATATTTTTGAATGTACTTGTTAAGCACCACAAATACTTTAAAAAGTAAATAGGGTCCTAGTTTAAAAAGATCATGAACGAGTATATAGCACTTTATAAGTGGGGCTGATGAACTAAGGCTATGCAGATCAAATCTGGCTCACTGCTTCCTTTTGTAAATAAAGTTTTATTTAAGCACAGCCACACCTCACTATTTAAATATTGTATATAGATACTTTTGTGCCACAAGAGTTAGGTGGTGGAGACAAAGCCTGTGAAACCAGAAGTACTTGATCCTCAAAAAAACAAGCTTGCTGGCCTCTGTTCTAGAATATTCTAGATATAATGTGTTTCGTTCTAGGTCCGACTCATCCATTAGCAAATGAAAATGTGTCTTAAGTTCCTTACTCCTCAGTAGTCTCTATTCAGTTGTCTGAATTGTCCCTCTTTTAGTTCAGATGTTTCATGGAAGAATTGTAAAGTCAATTCCATGGAAACAGGCAAGGAGGAACAGTGCCTGGCTTTAGAAAGGACTGGATCCCAGGCCACATCTCTTGGTGACTGCTCTGATCACTTTCGACCACACATAGAAGCCATCTGTCTTTCCAAAGGGCTGTTAGGCTGCTCATGCGCATTTGCTTAATTAGCTCATTAGTTTGCATGGCTCTTCATTCTTGAAGCATTTACTGAGTACCAGCTCAGGTAAGAGAGATTAGTCTGTCCTCAAAGAGCCCATTATCCAGCGAGAGAAACATGCACATACAAAGCCATCACGCTATCATCTGACCATAGCTTGCGATAAATGGCATAGGCAAGATGGCTGACTAGAAGGCCCCAAGGCTTGCCTAACCCCAAGGACAGCCCAAGACCACAGGCAAACAGCTGCATTTTGATGAAAATAACTGAAGGAGGGCGCCAGAGTGCATCGAGGGGTAGCAGGTGGAGTGCGCTCTGCCCTGGGGGCCGCCGCACACTGCCATCCCCAAGCCTGTCACCACTGTGCCACCGCCAAGCCCCACTGCTGCTCCGTCTTATCCTGAGGGCCACGCTGCCACAGAGCTGCTCCCCGCTCTCTGCCGCCAGTCTGCTGCGCCCCAGTCTGCAGGGCCTGACGAGGAATCCTGCCTCCCAGGGAAAGGGTGCTGAGCCCCCTGGACCAGCAGAACTGAGGCGCTACCGTGCTTCCAGGAGCCCCTGCTCTGACACCCCCGGCCCCCGCGGCAATGCATGTTGCCGAGAATCAGTGCCTCGCCTGAGCCGAGAAGCCACGCATCCCGGGAAGCAGCACTGCGTGAGCCGGGCCGCCTGCCCTGAGGCCAAGCACCTGGAGCGCTCGGCTTCCCTGGAGCGGGATGAGGCCCCTGGAGTCCCCGCAGCTGAGCTGCCCCTGCCGGACAGCGAGGCCACCGTGCACTGGTTCCCGCCCTTTCCGTGCCCATGATACAGCTGTGCCACTATTCCTGGTCCCGCTGCCTAGGGACACTACCCATGTCCCGCCATCCTAGAGTCTATGGCACCGCTCTGTGATGCCTCCGCCTCTGAAGACGAGTCACTTCTGTGCCACACGAGCTCTGCCTTCCTGGCTTCAAATGACAGTTCTGCCCCTCCTTGGCCCGACTCTCCAGGGCGCCCCCCTCAGCGTCCAGCTATTGCTCCAGCCAAGGAAGAGGCCATTCCTTTCATGAGTCGTGTCAGCTGCCCTTCGGCTCCAGAAGCAGTGTGACCAAGTCCCGGGGCTGCTGCTGACTGTGCCCTTCTGAGGGGCAGGAAGGGACAAGCTCTGCCCTGACGGGGCGGGGACCGAGGGCAGCACCTCGGAGCGGCCTTTCCACCGAGTCCTGCGTCTTGTGAAGGGAGAAGGGCAGGCGTCCACGCACCCGAGGTAGGTCTGCCTTTTACAGTGTGCCTCCTCCATCACAGACGGGACGAGATCACAGAAGAACGCAAGGTGACCTGGGCTCTCCACACACATCAGTTCTCCGGAAAGATGGCGACGGAAAGGAGTTTAATCCTGAAAACTATGCTACAGAATAATTTGTAAGAGGGGGTTCCCATGGGCACCAAGAATGGGAAGACGTGTGTAAAACACACACACACACACACACACACACACACTACTATGAACCCAGTATGCCCTAGTTTAGAAAACAGGGGCAGTGGTTTTGTGGCTGCTGTTTAAAACAATGTTTAAAGTGAAACACCATCATCAACCCTGGCCACCTGGATAGAGACCACAGTTCTGAGCCTTTCCATGAGGTACCACTGGCTTATTCAAGGAAGTACAGTTATTCCGCGTTTCATGACCAACCTGTTTAACAACTGAATTTAACAACAAGGCACACTGTTTAGATTTACAACCTGCCACATGACCTTAAGACCTATCTGTGTTGTGTGCGTGCAGCTCTACACAATTTGTTTACAGGGCTTCCATGTCTTTTGTACAGACCACCTGTTTATACAACACTGTAATTTTGGCTGACCGCCCTGTAGAGCACAGCACTGTAGTCTATGTTGTTATGCCTTCCCGTACTGCATGGAAGGGTTATGCGAATAAAAGCAAAGTCCTCAAACTGGAGTTTTCTTTGACCATTTCTTTATTGTGAATGCACTATTGTAATGTACACACTCTGTACAATTCCTCATTTAGTGACCAGTTCATTTAATGAGTTGGTCACAGAAACAGAACTTGGTCTTTATAGGGGGAAAGTCTGTATTGGCGAGAACAGTCTGAGTCCAGAACGTACGTCAGGGGCGCCTTGCAGGCGCTGTCTGGCACACAGAGTAGAGGAAGTGAGTGGTCGCATCAGAAGAGGCCTCAGGAGAGGACCTGCTCCTGCCAAGAACCGCCCTCCTGGGTGGCTGCAGGACTGGCCTTTGTGACCCAACCAGGATGTCACCTGTTAGGGTTTTGCACCTCGTTTATCACACGACCACTTCCTCATAGAGGTCCTCAGACTTTAACACTATGGCTCCACAAGGAACAACTGGGAGATCTTAGGCCCCAAGAAGTAAGTAATTGAAAGGGATCGTGGGACCTTAGCCCCATTTCTTTCCGCATTACTCCCTGGCTCCTGAGGTAAGAAGTTTTGTCTCTCCACACACATTCAACACAATGAGATGCCAACCAAATGGTGACACATGACCCACAGCAATGGCACCTACTCTGTCATGGACAGCAACCTCCAAAACTGTGAGCCTCAAACCTTTTTTTCTCTTTACAGACTGATCATGCCAGATATGCTCTTATAGTGACAGAAAGCTAACAGAAAATAGGTCCACCATGAACTTGCATGAGCGTTCTCTAAAGAACTGCAGGGAATATGTGAGTGAAAAGCATTTACACAAGCTGAGGATTTTACATTGCAGGTATGGGTTGGAGCCAATGAAATCTGAGTTGTAACTTCAATAGTTAATGACTACACACAAGGAGATGAAGTTTATGTGAAATTTGGGCTGTGTGAATCCATTTGATCCTGGATATCAGCGTCCCATTTATTTGAATAAGATAAAATTCACATTAATTCAGCTTACTGCTTGAGAAAGACCAGCTGTAAACTGTAGATAGTCTCAAAAGAGAGGTATGTGATGCAACTTGAATTTATAATAACAGAAGGTCTCAAGTTAAAACCTTATCCAATCTGCTTTGATCTCATTTAACAAGACTAACTTTTGGTGATTAACATGGTTATGAAACATGAGTTCACTTACATAAATTACTTGTACATATGTTTCTTGGAAAATTTTATATCATTCATTTATTTAACCACTCAATCCTTCTTATCTAGAGTAGGGGGAAAATAACCTCAGTGATGACTCTGAACAATTAGTAATGACTAAATTCTAGGTATTGTAAATCTAAGTTCTTCCTGGGAAATATATGCTCATTCCAAGGTTATGACATTCAGACACAACACTGGGAAATTTAAAGATAACTCAGAATTCACACCATCACAATTATGATAGATACAGTCCACTAATTCCAGGATACACTTCTGGGTTGAGATTGAAAACCATTTTGAGAATCAGACTATCAGAGCAGAAAGGATTTGGGGCAGAGGTGGGGTCACTGCATTTCCTAATAAAAATACTGCCATGGTAAAGCTTTCTCCTAGAATACTTTTAACCTGGGAGAATTTACCATCTCCCAGAGAAGCCAGCATATTTCTCAATAGACTTAGTTACCAGAAAGTTCTTCCTTATATGAAGTTTAAAACTTTTTAACTCCACGCCCCCCCCCCCCAGAAAATAGCTCTGTTCTATAGGATTACACAGGGTAACGCTAAACCTACCTGTTCCCACTGACTCTGCACACTTTCAAAGGCAGTTGTCATACGCTATTTAAGGATTTTGTGCTTGGGAATATCCCACGATCATTCTATTGCTCTTCAAATATTTGGTTGGCCATGAAAACTCGTAGTAATCCCTTCCCTTCCATCCAGGCTAACTGCTCCTCTGTACTGAGCCTCGCAGAGTAAAGAATTTAGCCTTGGCCAAAGAGAACTGGCCTTTCCCATGCACTTCTGAGGGGTAAGATGTGTCACGCTCATTAGGAAGGTTTCAGTTTAAGGTGAGGGGTGGGCAGATCAGACCTTAGGGTACAGAGAGCACACCTGATAGAAAGATCAACCATGTGATTTCTAGGGCAGGGGTTTTGATTCACAAGGTGTCTATCAATTTGGAGATGGAGTTCAACTACATGGGAAACGGGTCGAGCCACAACTCGGACTACCAGTGTTTAGATGCGCTTCTCGAGCTGGGAATACTTGACGTGTGTCTTCACACATGGATGCTGGGAAGGTAACAAGTCCTGAGACAATGGATGCTTCATTGGGATCCTTCTGGGACTCCTCCCCATAGATTTCCGTCTATGTCCTTTCCAGTAACAGATCACAGCTCTGAGTGCTTTAGTAATGTCTGTGCTTTAGTAATGCTCTTCCTGTGCGTGATGAACTGGAGGGTGGTTTGGGGAACCCTAAATTTGCAGTTGATGTCAGAAGCAAGAGTGGTCTCATGTGGGCTCTTCCACCAACTTTTCCAATGGACCCTAAGCCCTGGCAGACAGGATCAGAAGTCAGGGGCAGACTTGGGAGCCTGAAGATGACGCCCTCCAAGTTTGAGGTTTGGCTGATGCTGGTAAGCTCTGCTTAACAAGATCCTCAGAGTCTTGGTGGTGGGGGCTATGCTTTTATTTTGACCTTTCATTGTAGAGATTTACCCAGCACTTATGACTTAGCTCTAGGACACAAGATGAGGGCAGTTCTACATTTATTTGTACTAAGTTTGGCACAATCAAGAAGTAGGAATGTCATTACTATCCTCCCAAATACCCCCCCACAAAAAAGTAGCAAGGCAAGTTAGTAGACTTTACACTTGATCTTAGCCAAAAGGCCGAGAAGCGATAGTTAGTAGACGTTATAGGTGATGTCTAGAGTGGAGTGTCAACCTCACTGCTTTGGGGTCTGCTTCCTGGGGACTGCTGGAGCGTGTAGCAGGTGTGTCTTAGCGGGTAAAGGAGGTGTAGTCTTGGGGGTCCACATCCAGTCCCTGGCCCCTTCCTCTCTAGCACATTCCCTGCTCTGCTTCCAGGCTGTTATGAACTGAGGAGCTTTGCTCCCCTTTGCCTTTCTCCCATCATGTTTCTGCCTTGGAGTCAGCTGACCATGGACTGAATCTTCTTAAAACATGAGCCAAGTTCAACCTCTCCTCCTCTGAGCTGTCAGTGTCCTCTGTCCATCAATGAGAAAGCCGACTAACCCAGTGTACACAGAACACTGAAAATAATAGGTCTGCAGATTTCCCCTGAATCAAAGGACTGCCAGAAATTGCACATGCGTGAAGTTTAAGGCAATACAAAGGTGTGCTTAGTGATGTAATAACAAGACGTCCTGCACTTACTAAACATGCAATAGGTACGTTTTTAAACTTGTTATTTAATCCACCTATAGCACCAGATTAGAAGTAGTGTTTGTATCATCACTATGATTTAGAGTGTAAATATGACTTTGCCATTTTTCACATTATCTGAAGTTTCATGTCCTTTTAAACTTTTCTTGGGTCCAAACCTCTATCATTACATGTTGATGCTTTTATCTCTATCATCCTGTCACTTTGTGTGGACCCTTTGCAGTGAGTGCTTTGTGACAGCTCTCGTGGAGGAGGGATAAAGAATATTTGACTTATGTTGCATTTTGATAATTACAGATCTTTTGAGTATAAATGAGATCACTGTCCTGTTCAGAAACTTTGCATCATCCTTGGCTTCAGGAGCATGTGTTCATCCCAGCATCAGAGATCTCTGTGGTATTCCAAAAAAGAGGCAGATAGTGATGGTGACAAAGATGCAGTCATGTAGTCATGGTAACGTAGAGCCTCTCTAGATTCTGCCACCTCTGTCTCTCCCTGTGGATTTTTACTGAACTCTCAAAAAAAACCCACAAAAATGAAGGCCAGAAATGGAGTTCTTGAGACAGTAACATCCCAGTCCAACCTGGTGTCTTCTCTCAGGTCTTCCTATTGCTTTGTTCCTAGCCCATCCCCAGCCTCATGTATCCCATTAGTGATTAACTTACACTTTTGGAATTTTCCTCTAGTTTTTTTTTTTTCATGAGTGTCACTGTTTATTTCTGGCAAGAGACACAGAGGTGATGCCTCATAGTGGCATTTTGATGGTGCCTATCTCTATACTTGGATCTGTGATCTCCCTCAGTGTTCACACCAGAACTGTGTAGAATCTGGGCTTTGAAAATCTGCAAGAGTATTTAGAGATGTTTCAAGAAAATATGTTTGCAAAAAATGGCAGGGAAACATCTGGAAAAGTCTCATCTATCCTTCCCCACTTATTCTCTGGGAAAAATCTTTACAACAACAGAGCACCATGGGTATCTGGTAAACTGTAGTTCTCTCATTTTCCAGCTCTGGGGACCCAGGGAGTACCTTTCCTTCCATGTTCCTCGGGAAAGGCTAAAAAGAGATTAAATAGGAAAAGGCCCAGGGCTAGGCTTGGTGATTACACTGGATTATAATTATGACTATTTTTAGTCTCTAGAGTCAATTCAGCCAATTCCATGGTTTCTATCAAAATAAACAGAATATGCAAATCTGAGCCCTGAGCAGTCATTTCATTTGCATACTCTTGGCTGTGCTCTGCTATGGAGCAAAGTCTCCAGGCTCTCTGTTCAGTCAGGCAGTGACTGTGCTGCAGGATGACCGTCCAAGGACGGTGACGGGCACTGGCTCGGTGCGCGAGGGCAATGGCTGGTGATGTCGCCCTGTCAGGAAGGATTCGGCCTGATTCAGGGAGGATGGAGGAAACGATGACATGATTTATGTTCGCACCTCCCCCACCTTTCTGCACACTCCACAGGATCTGACATCGTGGTCAGGACGGGCCCTCTCCCGCCTCCTGCCAATGGCCCTGCCAGGGCGTCTCTGGGGACACTGGAAAGGGCCCAGCAGGGCCAGTGAAGAGCCCCTGTCACAGACCATCTTTCCCTGAGATGAGGGCCTGTGGGTGCCGAGTGGGCTGCGAATGGACATGACGGGTCATCCCTTTGTCACGTTGCCAACGAGCAGTCTGGAAGGGCTCCGCTTGTCCATCAAGGAACTGCAGGAAAGATGGCGCGGTGGCTTTGGACAGGGAGCTGCTCAGGACTCCGCACAGGCTGTGGACTTTGTGCCTCTTCTGCAACCAAGCTCTTCCCAGGTGTTTAGCCCGGACAGCTGTCTGCCTTCATTTCTGTCTATGGAGACAGTCCCATCTCCGCTGCAAATCCATGAATCCCTTATTTACTCAGGCGAAGGGAAGGGCGATAGTACTAGCAACTCTCACAGACTTGTATCCTTGGAAACCACCTGTGCTTTCATTTTTTTTTTAATTGCGCCGAAATATACCTAATGAAAAAGTTATTATCTTAACATTTTTCTTCAGTATTGGGATTGAGCCAAGGGCCTTCACACTGAGCTGTGTAATCGCAGCCCTTTCTTTATGTTTCAGTTTGGAGGCAAGAGCTCGCTAAAGTCACCCAGTTGCCCAGGGTGGGCTTGAATTTACCATCCTCCTTCAGCCTCTCAAGAGTGTCTGGGCCACAGGCATGCACCATCATTCCTGGTTTGAGCAGTTTAAAAGTGTATAGTGGAACAGTATTACGTATATTCACACGTGTCACAACCCAAACGCGAATTCTACCCATTAACTAATTGCTTCACATTTTGCCCCCCACATGATCAAGAGGCTACCTCCTGCCTCTAAGAATTTACCTTGTTGTTTATGTACTACACAGAAGTAGAATCATACAATATTTGACCCTCTGTGTATGATTTATTTCATGTAATGAATTTACAGGGCTCATCCATGTTTTGGCATGTATCAGAATTTTGCTCCTCTTTGGCAGAATAATAACATCCTCTCATATATACACAGCGCCCCTAGTTTTCCATTTGTCCAGTGATGCTCTTGGGTTGCCTCCCTCTCTCAACTATTAGGAATGACACGACTGTGGACACTAGTATTGTGGAGCCTGCTTTCAGTTCTTTTGGGCACACACCTAAGAGTGGAGTTAATGGATCATGTGACACCTCTACATTTAATTATTTTAAGGAACCGCCCAACTTCTCCACAGTGCCTGCGCCGTTTCACGTTCTCACTAGCACAAGGGTTCCATTCCCTCCAATTTCTTACACTACAACCCAGTCGATGTGAAGTAATATCTCTTTGTGTTTAATTTGTACTCCTCCGCTCACCAGTGATGCTGACCATCTTCTCACGTGCTTATTGTTATTTGTGCGTCTTCTTCAGGGAAGCGTCTATTTAAACCTTTTGTCCATTTTCGAATTGCATTTTGTGTTTGTGTTTCAGGAGTGCTTGAAAGATTCTGAACGTGGATGCTACAGTACATAAAAATTTGCAAGTATCTTCTCTCCTTCTGTAGGTTGTTTCTCAGTCTCCTTCGATACTCAAAGTGCCTTTTCACTTTTAGGCAATATCTTATCAGGCTTAGATTTTAACTAATTTTCTTTGGCACCTGTGGTTCAAAAGCCTTCCAGTATTTGATTTGCCTGTGATGAGGCTGCCAATAAATGTGATTAAGAATTGCTGATTCTATTTTGTGTTAAAGATACGTGTCCAATATGGTCCTTATAACTTGCAGACCACAACCCAGTCGCAGCTGGGGACACTGGAAAGAGTGTGGCGGAGCCCATGGGCCTTGGCCTTCCTAGGGATACGTTTCTTTTGAAACCAAGTAGAACCCCCTTCAGGAGGGAGCTGAGGGCAACTCCGTTGGAACGCCTTCCGGGGGTCGTGTGTGGTTTACAGAAACACGATCCCACAGCACTCACAAAATGTACCAGCCAGACTGGCACTTGGCACAAAGAGCAGAGAGCTCAGTAATTGGAAGGAATTAAAAGGAAATTGAGTTTAAGAATGGTTTCCATTGCTGGTACAAGTCTGAAGAAAGACGTTATACAGCGGCCACAACTCAAACATTTAATAACCTAGGGGAGAGCATGAAATTTTAATGGGGAATGACGCGAAGGAATGATACATTTCTTTGAAGTGAATTAAGAAAGATGAGAGATTTTCAGTGATGTTTGTTTTGTCTGGAAACAAGATAGGCTGTTGTGTGATTTTTACATCTTTTCATTTTGCTAACAGATAGTTAAGTCATTTCTTATCCGGGGGTGCAGTTCCATGGCAAAGCTCTTGTTCAGTCCCCAGTGTGTGCACGTACACATACACATATGCACACACAGGGGCACGCACACATGTATCTGTACACATATGAGGAGAAGAAAAATCATTTCTTAAATGGAATAAATGTAGCTGAGTTCAATTCAGGGCCATATCATCACTTTTATACCTTCGAAATAGACTTTTTTCTTCAGGCAAGTCTGCCCAATCCCAGCATAAAAGACCCTGGTTTGAGGCTCAAACCAGGGTTTTTTTGTGTGCTAGGTGAATGGTACTTCCCAGCACGACACCCTCCACCCCCTGAACTATCCTTAACTCAGTGGTGCCTCGAAGTCCTGCCACTGACGAGAGGCTTTCAATGTAGGAAGTGACAATAGCTTCTTTCCTTATGCTACTTCCTTGGGTCTTTTTGGTTTTTATTTTCAAACACCTCAATACTTTTCCAAAGTGCCATGAAGGGCACTCGGTGGGTTAGCTGGACACCTAGGCACCACTAACTGTGCCTGCTTCTTGAAAGCAGAGGTCATTTCTTTCTGTAGACCCCCGGACCTGACAGAAATTTAGGCATGACATTACGTCTCTCTCTCCCTCCTTCTCCCTCTCTGGAAGAACCAGGGAGTGAACTTAGTGCCTTCGCACTGAGCTATATCGCAGATCTTTTTTATATTTTTTTCTTCACAGAACCTCACTAAGTTGCTACATATCCCAAGTTGGGCTTGAACTTGGGAGCCTCTTGCGTGAACTCCCAAGGTGTTGAGAGCATCTCCTAGCCACACCACACCCAATGCATTCGTTACTTAGTGGTTAAAATTCTCTGTTAAGTCTGCCCAACCCCAGCATAATGATTTCCAAAGTAGTACCTTTCCTTTTTCTTAATAAGAGCCAGTGTTAAAATAAAATCAAAGGAAACACTGCTGCCTTGGGCTCGAATGAGCATCAGGTAGGCCACAAGGTTTCTCCTGTTCACGATGGAGAGGCTCTTTCAGCCCCATGGGATCCTAGAAGAGAACCCATCGCCTTTGGTCTGGACCGCTCAAAGCTTTCAAGCCTTGGTCACAGGAAAGATAGCAACCCCACGGTCACCACTGTTCCCCCGAGGAACACATGCAGTAATATTCTCAAAGAGGACTCGTCAGACACACCACCAGGCCATGACCGGAGGCCAAGACTCCGGCCAAGTCAAGCCAGGCCGCCTGTACCTGTGTCCACATCACAACCCTGACCCGAACGCTGACACCCAAAGTTAAGGAGGAATGGTTTATTTCGGCTCACAGTTTGTAGAGGTTTCAGTCCATAATTGGCTGGCAGGGTGGCACGGCAGAGGGGCATTACAGAGAAGTCTGCAGCAAACAGAAAAACCAGCCTGTGACAAGACAATCTTCTGTCCCTCATAGCTTATCCAGACTACCCTTTGGGCAGGTAGCACCTACCCCCTTAATCCTACTCGGAAATAAGCCAAACCTATATCAGCTGACTGATTCATTAATCACACAGCCTTCATCCCAGCCACCTCTGAAAGAGCCCTACCTCTGACCACATGAAGGTTTTGTGGGGACTTGTAGATGCAAAACACTGCGAATACCAAACATCGTCTCTGCTTGCAGTTATGTCTAAGCAGGAAAAATAGCTACGTGTAGTGGGATTTTGAAGGGACGTTAGCCTGAAGAAGCCCCATTCTCCATCCTTTGCATAACATATGGAAAGCCCTATTTAAACAGACACTATCCATGCATATTTGGGAGTTGTTAGCTCCATACACAATCGTCAAGAACGTCTGATATAGGCAAGCCCACGTGAGTCCCGAAGTACAAACACTCATGGTGTGGCGCCCACTCTGGGGCCTGCATGGAGCTCACTCTAGGTTCTTGTTTCCTCCGAAGTCCCTGTGTAACCCTGTAACCCTGTACCCCATCTGGTGTACGTTGCCCTGCATTTCTCATTTTCAGAAACAAAGTATTATCATTGAGACTTCCATTAAAAGGAGAAGGGGACAGTTGGCTGGATATACACCTTCTCCTCGTGTGGTCTTATCCAGAAACACAGGAGACTTGGGCAGTGAACAGAGTCCACCCACTAAGACTCAATGCTCCCACCAAACTGAGAAACTTATGCTGGAATGCACCTACGGTCGATGTACACAGGCCATTTGTAACTGTGTTCAAGTACAGTTTTACTCCTGCCCAGAGATTCATAAAGCATAGCTGTCAAAACTTACATTTACATAAATTGAATGCAGCTGAACTACAGAAATTTTGTGATCAAGCCTGTGCTGAATTGTTAAGACCCTCATTTCATTAGGGAGTGTGCAGCTCTCTGTCTGCTGCCTGTCATCAGCTGGATTAAAAAAAAAACTGAGACTGTAAAGAGCTAACTTAAATGACGTGAAATTGCTGACACTAGACAGTGTTTAACTTCAAAACATACTTTATGAATCAATCTAAATGTCCTACAAAAAATTATTGGAGTGTTGGAAACAAGTCATCTAAATTTTGATTGAATTTCATTCAAAACAAGCTGTAATCCATAATCACAGTAAAAACAGAAAAGCCTCAGGCTTTGAAGTCAGTAATGATTTGCAATTATTAAAAACAAAGTTTACAAACACGAGGACCTTGACATACAGAGGATAAAAGCTCAAATTGCATGAAAGATTCAAACATGAAATTCTGTAATGTTGCTCTGGAAACTGACATATGGGAAGATACTTTGGAACTTTAACACATACTTATCTTACTGACTTGAGGAACTCAGCCCACTGAAATGAACCTGTAATGGATCATGGAACATATAAAGTCTACAATTTTTTGCAGCCAAAATGAACTACTCTACCAAGAGAAAAGGAAATTGCCACCCTATACAAATGGTTTTATATGTTAATATACATGCATAAATATATAGGTGGCCAGCTACACTGTCTGAAAAAGAAAAACACCATGTCTTTACAATCATACTAAAGAAAAAATATAGTCTTAAGAAAAATATCACTGGCAAAGTGTTTGTTAGTCAGCTTTCTGCCTCTGTAATGACATACCAGAGACAATCAACTTAACGGGAAAAAACATTTATTTTGGATCAAGGTTTCAGAATTTCAGATAACAGTCAGTGGTCCCTTGTGGGCCTCTGTTCAGGTTGGACATCATGACAGGAAGCACATGGTAGGGCAAAGCTGTTCACCCCATGGCACCCAGGAGGAAAAGTAAGAGAAGACTTAGAATCCTGTCCCCTTCAGGGCTGCACTGCCAGTGATCTAACCTCCTCTCAGTGGGTCCCACCTCCTAGAGGTCTTACCACCTCTCAGTAGCACCACAAGCTACCAACTGAGCCTTTACCACATGGGCTTCAGGGAGCATCTGGACCCAAACTGTATCAGTGTTAGACCGAGATCTGATGAAGACAATAATTGAAATACATAAAGGTGTATCAAGAATAATTATTTTGGGGCCAGAGGTTTAGCTCAGTGGTCCCAGCGCCTGTCTAGCAAGTGCAAGGTCCCTGGTTTGATGCTGGTAACCACATACAATGATATAATATTGGGCGTGGTGACTCACGCCCACCAGCACTCAGTACCATACCCCACAATGCTGTGCGTGGTCTCACGCCTGTAATCCCAGCACTCAGGAGACAGAGGCAGGAGGATTGCTGTGAGTTCCAGGTTTGTCTGGGCTACATAGTGAGCTCAGGGCCAGCCTCAAGTACAAAGCAAGAGCCTGTCTCAAAGAAAAAGAACAATTATTCTGGGCTGGGGGTTTATCTCAGTGGTTCTGGTGCCTGCCTTATAAACACAAGGTCCCAAATTTAATTCCTGGTAACCACATACCCACATACCACAAGGCCAGGCATGGTAGTTCATGCCTATAATTCCCAGCACTTGGGAGGCAGAGACAGGAGGATTGCTATGAGTTTGAGACTTGCTTGGGCTACACAGTGAGCTCAGCCTGAACTAAAACACAAGACCCTGTCTCAAAAAAAAAAAAAAAGAATTATTCTCCTTGTTTTATTTAAAACAAAGAAGCTTTCACTTTTATTACACAGATATTCTTGTAAGAAAATGTTTGTGTTTTCAGTAGAACTATTTTATAGGATCACCAATATAGATGGATTTGATAGAAAGTATTTTAAAACATGAATTAAGTATCCTTTTTAATTCTCTAAAGATTCCTAATTTTGAGCAATAAATTATGCAATTACTTGTAATCCTTACTTGTAATTTAGGAGAGGAAGAGATATGTAACATAAAGTAAAATAGCAAAAGAATAATATGGTAGGCTAGGTATCTAGAAAGAACTTTGTGCTAAGTACAAATAAAAATTATGTGTATTGCTAGGTGTGGTGGCTCATGCCTGTAATCCCAGCACTCGGGAGGCAGAGACAGGAGAATTGCTGAGTTCGAGGCTTGCCTGGGCTACACAGTGAGCTCAGGGCCAGCCTGAACTACAAAGCAAGACCCTGTCTCAAAAAAAAAATCATGTGTATTTATTAAAATCATATTAAATGCATTGTTGTGCTTATAGAAGAGTAAGGAATTCTCAGGCCAAAATAAGCAAATGAAGTGGGGATCTCAAGAGAAGCACAAAAATTGTAAAGCTTGCTTTCCCCATGAAGACATCAGCCAAACCAGGTAATCTTATTCAATGTGGTTTTTATATGGCCTCACAGGGTATGGAAAGTGAAAGACAAAGGCCACAGCCTGCTCCAAATGGGAATCTCAGTAGGAAAATTTCCCACTCCTCTCACAGACTGACGACATAATTGTCTTGAAAAATAGCACTAAGCAGGGGAAAAATTGTCTTAAGAATTGGAGCCTCCGTCTGGATTGCATGCAGGCTTGCAGTCTTACTTCCCGATAGCTGGGTGGTCCAAAATATTCCAAGCTGAGAATACAGTTTAGACTATCCTCGACTGGCACCTTGCTGAACTAAATACAAATGCTCTCTAAAGTAAACCGTCTTTATCCCAGGTCTCACAAATAAAATGCCGATGGAGTTGAGTAGCCCCGAGACAAAAATAAACACATAAAGAAACTAAGAACCATGAGAAAGGACCAGCAGAAACAACAGATGGCAGACTGAGATGTTCAGAGATTACAAATAAACAAAATACTGATTAACATGTTTAAGGAAATTAAGATGTTTTTAAAAATAAACAGCAATAAAAATGGTGAGGAATGACCAATTTCTGCTTTTGGCCATGTTTAAAAGACAGACACCAGACTAACCCTCCAACTTTCTTAAATGAGAATACCAAACAAAATGTAAAAAAGAATGGATTTTGGATACCAAGTACCAGGCAGCAGAGGGAAGGGATCCTAGGGAGAAGGAAAGCAAATGAGTGACCCTATAAATGTCAGCTTATCGCTCAGAGAATTTCTGGGCCTCCTAAGGCAGAGAAGGGAGCCCAAGTAAAAGGAGAAAGTTGTCTTGCTGACCTCTCCAATGAAAATTATGGAACACGAATGCAAGAAGCTAAAGAAGAAACACAACAGAAAGTTCTGTGTTCACTGATTGAGAGGAATTAATATGGTTAAAATGTCCACATTCTCCAAAGAAATTTACAGATTCAATACAATTTCTATACCAGTAGTTTCTGCATAGAGATAATAAAAAAATTCTAAAATTCATACATGACCTCAAGACACACTGCAGACCTACTGTAACCTAGCATAGTATTGGTTGAAAATTTCACATATCAAACCATGCATCTATAGAGAATTGTTTTTCACCTTTATATATGTTCTATTGAAAAAGGACAGCCTCTTCAATACATGGCGCTGAGAAAAGTGGATATTCATTTGCAGAAGAATAAAAAAAAAACCCTTACCTCTCATCATACATAAAAAGAACTCCAAATGGATTAAAGACCTAAACAGAAAGCCTGAAATTTAACTACTAGACGAAACATAAGGGAATACTTTAAGACACTGGTATAAGCAATAATCTTTTGTATATGACCCTCAAAAGCACAGACAACAAAAGCAAAAATAGGCAAATCCCAACTAAGAACTTTCCACACAGTACAGGAAACAAAAGAATAAAGAAACAACTTACAGAATGGAAAAAAACAAAGGATTAATTTCCAGAATATATAAAAAATCAACAATGAAACAAGTAAATCTATAAAAATATGCAAACACTATTTCTCAAGAAGCTATTCAAATAAGCAACAAGTATATGAAAAAAATGCTCAATATCGCCAGTCACTAGAGAAATACAAATCAAAACTATGAGGTGCTATCATTTCACCCCAGTCAGATTGACTATTATTGAAAAAATAAAAACAATGTCAAATGTTGACAAGGATGCAGAGAAAAGGAAATTCCTATACACTGCTGGTGATGATGAAAATTACTATAGTCTTTACAGAAAACAATATGGATACCTTCAAATAACTAAAAATAGATCTACTATGTGATCCAGCTCCTCTACTTCTGAATAGGTAGCCGAAGGCAACATAATCAGCATGGCAGGGTTAGCAGCACAGCCCTGTTTATTGAAGCACTGTTCACAATAGCCAATATATGGAATCAAACAGAAGATGACCAGATAAGGAAAATGTGGTAAAACTGCACTGTGGTATATGACTTACCAGAAAAGAAATCCTACCACGTGTGGCAAAACGGGTGGCACTGGAGGGCATCATGTTAGCTGAAATAAACCAGACACAAAAAAGACAAATACAGTGTGTTCTTGCTCATATTTGAGAGCTAAAAAGAGTAGAAAACACTTACCAGGGGCTGAGAAGGACAGTAAATGGTTGGACAGAGATAGAAGAAATAAGTTCTAGTGGCAACCAGTTCTACAGCACAATAGGATGGCTGTGGTTTACAACAATCTATTCCTCATTACACGGAGAAGTGGAAGAGAGTCATTGAAAGGGAATAAAATCAGCAAACACATGGGGCCGGAGGGTTAGCTCAGTGGTTCCGGCGCCTGCCTTGCAAGCACATGGTCCTGAGTTC
>PVIC010000069.1:68759-185237 GCA_004025085.1 Thryonomys swinderianus
AAAAAAAAAAAAAAAAAAAAAGCCGGGTGTGGTGGCTCACGCCTGTAATCCCAGCACTTGGGAGGCAGAGACAGGAGGATTGCTGAGTTCAAGGCTTGCCTGGGCTAATAGTGAGCTCAGAGCCGGCCTAAACTACAAAGCGAGACCCTATCTCAAAAAAAAAAAAAAAAAATCAGCAAACACAGAAAGAAATAAGGAGATCATGATACAATCATTATACTTTGTATATATTACTGAACATTATACTATGCTCCATATAAATGAGCAGTTACTGTGTCAGTTAGCAAAGAAAAGTATTTTTAAGAAAAACAAGTGCGAGATTATCAGCAAGAGCTACATAGACACTAATAACTAGCAAGCATGGAAAGATACTCAGCCTTATTGGTAATGAGGGAAATTTTAAATTAAAATTGCATGATGCTTACCAGATAGCCAAGATTTTTAAAAATCAGAGAATACAAGAATTGACAATGTTAGGAGCAAAGGGATCCTCATATATTGCTCATATGTTGTTACTGGATCTTACTCTTGGAGGTGGGGCTGAGAGAGCCCGCGGAGCTACCTGGGAAGGAGGAGCCCACAGGGACGACTGTCTCGAGGTAGACATGGAGCTAAGTAAACAGGCCGAGGGGCCTGGGGGCTCCCAGCAAAGGCACTGCAGAAGAGCGAAGCGGACAGTGCAGGCTGGACATTCCCAGCAGCCTAATGAGAGGACAATGGAGGGGGAGGGGTCACTGCTTGGGAGGAAGAGGTGCCAAGACCAGGTCCTAGGCGGAGAGTCGTAGTGAGGCAAAGAGATCAAACTCTGCCTACTTTTTTTGCTCACCAGCTCCACCCACAGGGTTAAATCAGGATGACAGTGGCGACTCCAGTTACCATCACCAGAGTATGCAGCTACCACTAGTAAGAACTGCCTAGGTTTCATTTGAACAGTGATGATGATGATGCCAAGGTAGATGATCTGTGGGCACATGCAGGAACTGAGGAGTCCTAGGATGTGAAGAAAAAAGAAAGCAATACTCCGACAACAAACGACATTATCTCCATCGACAACAGAGATGTCCTCAAAACGTGCCTGTCTCATTGGCACTTGAGTTATTACTATGGCCAAGGTGGCTAAGCAGCCCCCAAAAGGCTCCCCTCAGTGTCATGCAGAGCAGGTGTGTGAGGAACAACTAATTCTATCAGCACCACTGTGGAGGTTCTGAGTTGTCAACCAGGTGACACAATGTCAACAATAACCTACGTGGTGCGGATCTAGCTCAGTGGTTCCAGCCCCTACGCTGCAAGGTCCCAAGTTTGATCCCCAGAACACACACACACACACACACACACACACACACACAACATATGTGCTTATAGTGGCGGTTGGGATGAGACTACCTCTACTTTCTTGGTCAAGCTGCATTAGGTAAAAGATTTATATTCTACACCTTAAACTTGGGAGATTCTGACTTGACTCATTTCCTCCTGAAATCTGCACAGGAAGAAGGCTTGGTATGGTGGAATTTTTTACATTCACTCAAAAGTTTAGATACTTGGGCCGGAGGGTTAGCTCAGTGGTTCCGGCGCCTGCCTCGCAAGCGCAAGGTCCTGAGTTCGATCCCCGGTAACCACATACAATGCTGGGTGTGGAGACTCACGCCCACCAGCCATCAATACCACATACCACAGGTGCCAGGCGTGGTGGCTCACGCCTGTCATCCCAGTACTCGGGAGGCAGAGATAGGAGGATTGCTGAGTTCGCGGCGGCTTGCCTGGGCACCATAGTGAGCTCAGGGCCAGCCTGAACTACAAAGCGAGACCCTGTCTCAAAAGCAAAAAAAAAGTTTAGATACTTGAAATACACTAGAAACTCCCTTATCTGCACCATGGGGCTAGTGTGTGGCTAATCATGTGCTGTCTGTACATTCAGCTGGGAAACCCTGACCCAGAGTCCAGACTCTCTATGGCACACAGAGTTGGTTTCACCCACATCTCTGACGTGCCTGTACTTACTCTGTACTGTTCTGATCCCAGAGGAACAAGTCAGATGACAGTGGATTCAATGTGCAGGTGGCCTGAGGAAAAAACTTTACTTATGGAGAGTGTTACATACAGAGTCTACTTTCAGAGTAACAGAGGATGTTCTAAGGTATGAGAAGCTGAGAATGAGGAGGTCAGTAAAAGTCCTGGCTCACAAACTGCATTTCATTGGTATCACATCCTGGTGCCTGAGCCGTGAGGTAATTGTCTCATCCTAAGTCTAACTCCTTAGGAGTTGGGCTCTCTAGTAGATGATCAAAGATGTTAAAAGATTCTGAAAGAGACTCAACTTCACTGTCAATGTCACTGCTCTTTCACCTCTCCACTGGGCACCAACTCCATTCGCGTGGATTCTTTCATTTACTCCTGTGACAACCCTGCTTCCATCTCTTCTGCATTTTACGGAGCCAAGGACCCTCAGGTCACGCACGTGGCAAGTGAGGAGCTGAGGCTTGAACCAGGGCCTAGACTGATCTGTGAGGTTTTCAGGGCACATCTCAAGGGCTAAGTTGCAGTGGACAGGGCAGACTCTGGAGCCGCTCCCTAAGTCAATCCTAGCTTATCAGTCACTGTACAAGTCATGGTGGGCAACTTGTTTAACCTCCTTGTGTCCCAATTTGTCCATGGACAAAGTAGGAATAACAGCAGTTTCCATTCTACCTATAAAGATTAAAAGAATTTTTCTATTATATGAAGCAAACTTGCACCTAGCAAATACTCAAAGAGAGGTATCTCTGTGACTCTTGTTGCTTTGGCACAATGCCCGTGACTCCAAGAGTGTGTTAGTCAGCTTTTTGTTACTGTGACAAATACCTGAAATACTCAGTTTATACTAGGAAAAGTTTTATTTTGACTCATAGTTTTGGAAGTTCACGATCAAGGGGTCTTAAGTTTGGGAAGAGGCTGCTCATCATGGCGGCAGTGTGTAGTAGGACAAATGGCTTGCTTCTCAATGAGCCAAGGAGTAAAGGGAGAAGGAGGAGGGCCTGGGGTCCTGTTATTCTTTTTGAGGGCCCTTTCCCCAGTGACCTGAGAGCCTCCTATTGGGCCCCTCCTCTTAAAGTTTCCACCAACCCCCAAAAGGGCCACACTGGGACGAAGCCTTTAACACATGGACTTCTGAAGGATATTTCAAACCCAAACCAATCCAAAACCCCCTGAAACAGGTACTTAAATGGGTCCTTGAATAGAAGACTCAATTCTGAAAGGGCAATTCTATTTCCATCTTAAGGCTTTTAGAGCAATAATCATTTGGTTCTTTTCATTTACAAATTGTAGGCTCCATGAATGGTGAGTAAAGAGCTTTGGCTTGAGGAAAGGTCAAATTGCATGATTTTTAAAGGTGACTTTTCCTTTTTTTTTTTTTTTTACAAACGGAGTAGGTGGGTTTCATTATTCCAGCAACAAATGAAGCAGGGAAGTTTACTTTTTCAGACTGTGACTGTTCGGGAGGCCAGGGTAGTGAGAGCTCTGGACTGTAGATTATAGGCCCAGGCTGAATTAACCAGAAGTGGAAAGGGCCTAGAGACATGTTCCTTGCGTTAACACAAGAGACTCCCATCTCATTTACTTAGAGGTGTCACCAAGGATTATGTCCATAAGATAAAAGAATGGGAAAGTTCCAGAAATGCATTAGATCTCTAAGGAAAGGCTATTCTTAAAGTTATGAAGCCTCCAGATTTGGGGACAGCAGTCCACTCCCCAGTTATGTGACAATATAAAT
This sequence comes from Thryonomys swinderianus, assembly GCA_004025085.1. Classification (NCBI taxonomy): domain Eukaryota; kingdom Metazoa; phylum Chordata; class Mammalia; order Rodentia; family Thryonomyidae; genus Thryonomys; species Thryonomys swinderianus. Next base: position 72,508 of record PVIC010000069.1, read on the forward strand.
TTTGAACTACATCTAAAAACTTGCCTGGAGGCTCTACGTAGCTGAGGTTTCATCCTCTGTTATCCTTATGTCCTCATGGTGACACCTCCAAAGTCAAGCAACAAATGACTGTTACAGTTTAGATATAAAATGGCTCCAAAGGTCTCATGTGTTTAGAGACACAGGTGGGGCTTCTGGAATACGCTTGGATCCTGGATTCATGATGTGCCATTACTTAGATGGGGTTCTGATGATTACTTGGCAAGTCTGGGAGCACAAAGACGTCCTCCTGGGAGGAGGGGAGGCTACCGAAGAGCTGAAGGCAGATGTCTGACTCTTATCTGTTCCTAAGGATGCAGGGTTAGAGCAGATAGGCTCAGTTCAAATTAGTGTAAAATAATGAGCCTGAAAAATATTACAATTTTCATAATGTGATAGAAGGTATATATATGTATATATATATATAGTTATGATATATATATATAGTTATATAAACAAGAACCATAGAACTAGTGCTGCTAATAGAAAACCGACAGAGTGCCACTGGGGCTAGAAGGTGGAAAAACACTTCGGTAGCAGTGAATTATTAGTGAAGGCAGAGATCAGAGAAGCCTTCATAGAAGAGATGTTTGAAAGATAAGTCCTGAAGAATTAGCAGAAGGAAAATGCAAGGCTTTTTATATTAGAAACTAGATTCATGTGGTTTACCATAGTCTGTTATTAAAGGAGGAAGGAAGACCACACGATCATCTCAAATGCAGAAATGAGCCAGATAAAATTCAAGCCTTAAACACATCACTTAGAAACCCATTAATGGAACAACCAATATTTTGTGCTGCCTACAATGGAAAATCTTATAGTCATTAATGCCCCATAGCCATGCACATCAAAGTGAAAAACTGGTTGAAAAAAGAGAGCTACAGAAGGTAATGTGTGCATTTTCGTAAAGTTGAAAGATAAAACTGAATCTAGGGACACACACTTGGGTGGTAAAATGGTAAGAAAAGGGGATTTCAAACATACTGTCCAGCACATCACTTCAGGAATAAGCAGGAGGGTGACAGAATCACATGAGTCCACACGAAGCCTTCAAAGGTACTGAAATGTCCCACTCCTAGTCTGTGCGGTAACACACATATGTGTGACTCATCATTATAGATTGAGCAGATGTGTTTTATATCTGTACATAAGACATATCTCACAATTAAAACATGTGCAATAAACAGAAACCCACTAAGGGGGAAAAAAGTCTAGGTCCCTGTTGCAGTAGAGGATGCTCTTGGTCGCTGTCCAGTGACTGAGTGAATGAACAAGGCCAGAGGGAGAGGAGGAAGTGGAGTCTGTAAAGAAGGGGGTGTGAGATGTGATGGGGAAAGTGCTTCATAAACCACAAAAGGCTTTGAACTCTGACCTGTATCCAGCACCAGTTAGGACTGGAGAAAGGAGGACGTCAGATCTGCGCATTCTAGCAGATGAATGAAACTAAAATCTTGACCTTTACTAAAAAGAATCTTCAAAAAAAGACTGTAGATGAGGCATGTGGCCCTAAGGGAGAGGACAGTGAAGTCTGTGCAGGAAACCACCTAAAAACGCCATCAACCCAAATAACAGCTACAATTAGTCTGTAGCATGAGATTCATAGACAGAGATGTGAAGTCTCCTCAGGAAAGCTAGCCTTGGTGAGTGACTTGAAGGAATAATCCTTAGAAATACTGGCTCATCAGGACACAGAAGCAGGAAACATGCTTATAAATCAGGCAGCAAACCTTGAAACACCTTCCCCCAAATCTTAGTGATCTCACTGGAAATAAGTAAAACAAAATGTAATAATAACCTTTTTCCTAAGAGACTGAATTCCATCAATTCCCTTAAAAATCTTCTATTCCTCAAATTAGTAGCAAATTTACCTCACCTATCTCTGTTTCTTTGGTTCTCTGTTACACTAGAATGGAACTGAGCACTGTCGGAGTTACTGGGTACATTAAACAGTTTGGCACAATTCTTCTGCTCCACAAATATCGCTTCTTGAAAATCATTCAATTACACAACTGAATGAATTGTTACCTTGTTTGCATGGACCAAAAAAAAAAAATCTATTACTGCTCGACTGAGCCAGAACCAGTTGTGAAACAGGTGAGATTTATGGATGGATACTCTGAAGTTCTATTAATGTTTGAGGCAGCTTTCTAATGAACTAAGCCCCAACTTGTTTGTAGGTTCTGTCCACTCCAAGAGCTAATTGTGCCTACATCAAGCTGTCCGGGAGTAATCACAGAGCCCTCTGGGTACCCAAGGGCATCAAGGGCTCTCTGTGCCCTGGCCTAGGCCCACCCAAAGCCCTTCCCTTCACTGGGCTACATTTTCTTAATAAGAATATTCTTTCTGGTAGCAGTTCAACTTCCGATATGATTAGCTATCCTCAAAGATAACAATTAGCTATGCTTTCAAAGCCTCCTATCTGGGTCAGTAGCTTATCATGATTTGTGTCAGTAGCTTATCATGATTTGTGTCACCCTCCATTCGGAGTTTCAAGGATAGAGGGTGGGAAAGGTTGGAAATAGATGAGTATGAGTGGGACAAGCCAGGAAGGGGCTGGAGCAGCCAGACAACTTCACTGCCATCCCCAGGCCTCCTCTCCTCGGCATCAGCCGGGGCCTGGCTAGATGAGTACGGCACATAGGTGCTGTATTTCATTCTGTGCGGAGCGGAGAGGTCCGCCGTATTCCCGGGGCCCCGCCCACTGCTGGGGCCCCACCCATTGTAGAGGCCCCGCCCACTGTGGGACTTGCGAGAGGGCCACCTTTGAGCAGGTGAGTGAAATGAGAAACTGCACAAAAGAACCCAGCCTTCCGCCCTTCATTTCCCTGATTCTTTCTTACATCGATCTGGCGGCCCCAACAGACTTGCAAGCGTCAGCCTCTCAAACTCCTCCGCCGGCTCCTGTGGGCTGAAGTCCTCCTCGCCCAGCTGAGCAGCCAGGTCACGGACCATTTCTTCTGGAGCCCCAGCTATTTGACTCTCCACGCTGCTTTGAGAGCCCGGTCGGAAGGGAGTTCACAACTGCAGTCCAGAGACCGCCTTATCTGCCAACAGTGGAAATTCCCAAGCTTCTATTTCTGGGAGACTCTGGAGGAGCGCCCTTATCTCGCACTCTGACAGCCCTGCCACCCATTCTCGCCTCCCGCTTATCCCTTCCTTACTCTGCCCAGCTGAGCTCCGAGATACAGCCTGGGTGACAACCTTGGCCTCTGTGACAGCCACCTGTTTACTTGGGGACAGACACTGCTGCCCGGGGCGGGGGGGGTGCAGACACTCCGGCTTCCCAGCGTGGGAAATGGTCCTACTTCCCGGGCTGGAGCTCCGGGGAAACACGGGGGCTTTCAGGGCAAGTCCTAGAGCCGAAGACTAATGGCTGTCCCCATCAGCGGGCGGTGTGACATGGCTCTGTGAACTTGCAGCTCTTGCTTGTGACGGGCTATGGAAAGGGCTGGCGAAATAGGCTGAGAGTCACTGCGTTCCTCCCTCGTGGCCCCCAGAATATGGGGCTTGCGGTTGGGACCCGCTGAGTCAGAGGACGCCTGGAACTCAGCTTCTCCCGGCTAGGCCACGCGCATGCGTCCTGGGTCCAGAGCGCTGCACTGGTTCTGACGTTTTTATTTGTATTTCGGGTTCAGCCCGGTAAGTGGCTTGGCCCTTCCATAGGTGAGCTTCTTCCTCCTTTCTTCCTCTTGTTTTCCTTCTTTCCTTCCTTTATCTCCTCCTGAACTTCTTCCTCTTTTTCTCCTTTCCTGTCCTCTTTCATTGTTGCTCACTGGTGCTGGGATGCTTTACCACGGAACTTGCATGGCCAGATTATTTTATTTTTTATTTTGATACAGGGCCTTGCTGAACTGCCAACTTGCAATCCTCCCGCCTCAGCCTCCGGAGTAGCTGGCCCTGCAGGCGTGCTCCGCTGTGCCCTCCCTTCTGTTTTTCAGTTTTCCTTATTTCACAGTCTTCACAGACACAAGCACCTAGCAGTCGGCTCCGGCTTAGTGACAACAGAAGCAGCTGAGGCCAGGAGCCCCTGAACCGACAGGCTCCCCTCAGGCCTGTGCTTTCCCCTCCAGTCCACTACGAGGGTGTGAGCTCCGGGGGTGCAGCAGATTCACAGGTCCATCCTCACTTGCTTTCCCACCATGTTTGCCGAGCGCCCCAACATTGCAGAGGCGTCCTAGGCAGTAGTGCTGCACAGAGAGGTGCTGAGGTTACCTGCTACCCACCAGCTGTGAAAACTTGGGCAAGGGCCAGAGATTTAGCTCAGTGGTTCCAGTGCCTGCCTAGCAAGTGCAAGGTCCCTGGTTCAAACCTGGTAACCACGTACAACAATACCGGCGTGGCGACTCACACCCACCAGCAATCAGTACCACATACCACAGTGCCAGGTGTGGTGACTCACGCCTGTCATCCCAGCACTCGGGAGGTAGAGGCAGGAGGATTGCTGTGAGTTTGAGGCTTGCCTGGGCTACATAGTGAACTCGTGGCCAGCCTGAACTACAAAGCTAGACTCTATCTCAAAAAAAAAAAAAAAAAAAACAACTTGGACATCACTCAAACCATCTTTGCCTCTGTTTCCCCATCAGTCATATGAGAATGACCATAATGGTGACTGTCATGGGTCACTGCCAGGAAGCGTTCCTGTCCCCCCAGCACATAGTACAGGTGCAGTGAGCTGTCATGTCTATGCTCATGCTGCAGTCACTCTGACGTGGATTCGTGGCCACATCCTGCTAACTACAGCAAAACCAGAATATAAACATCAGAAGCCATTTTCTCCTTTTCTCTGGGATTCAGCAAGTCCATAAAAAAGAACCTTTAGTTACCCGGAGAGACCAAGAAAAAATTTCCATACTTCTTTATTTACTTGTTCATCCTGCGGCAGGGCCACGAGGTGAGGAGGTAACTACAGGGCCTGGTGTGGCCCAGCTGCGTCCCTCTGCTCCGACTCGGGCGCGTGGCCGTGGGTGAGGGCTGGATCTGCTGCCTGAGGGTTCTCCCCGAGCCCACGTCTGTGCGGGGGAACTATCCTCCCACTCAACCAGGACTAAGCAGTCAGAGCTTTAATTCTCAGTCACACTTTTGGGTCTCTCTGGCTACTGTTCAGAACGGAGAAGGAACTGACTCTGATGAGTAACCAGGAAAGGCCAGAGGGAAATGAAGCCTCCTTGTGTCTGTCTGGTCCTCAAACAGTTGTGCCCCTTTGTCCAACAGGGGTAACTGCAGTGGATGGAGGGAAAGATCGGCCATGGTGGCTTGCTGCGCTGAGATTCGATTCTGTTCCCCAGCTGGGGAAGAGATGTGCGGACTTTCTGTGTCAAACTAACAGTGAAACAGCCAGGTCTGAACCCAGGGCTTGTGACCCCAGCGGGTTCCCAGAGTCGTGTCTCCCTGAGTGACATCCGCATCACAAGCCTGCAGGTTGACTCAGCAGGGCTGATAGCCTGAATTGTGCAGGAAATAAGAACCAGCTCTGGAAGTTTCCATAATTAAATATGAAAATGTCCCACTGGCCAGGGAAGAAAACTGCTAAGAGGGAAGAATAAGAGCAAGTGAGAGCGCTAAAAATCTCCTGAAAGAGGGATTTATTTTCTTCCGGGTGATGTTATAAGCTCACTTTCTCTGTGTCCTAATAGCCATTAAATGTATAAAAATGAATGTTTCTAGAGCAGTAATATGAAGAATTATCATTGCTGCTGTTGCCTGGCAACCTAAGACTTTGGTTATTTTATTTCTAAACAGGGAGTGCTATAAACGGGTATCTGGAGTTTGTGCAAATAGTTCTAAATTGATGTTCTTCTTATAAATCAGGACAAGATAATCCAGAGTTAATGGGCACTGGAAGGAGGTTAAATATACATGTGTCTGTCTTTCTCTTTGTCTCTCTTACACACAGACGCTTACGTGGGTTTTCACCCATTTCATACTGTCTTAAGGAAATCCGGGGAACTAATACCCCTTTCCATTTGTCTGGCAAATATCTATTCAGTTTCATGGTACATGTGAACAGTGTGTAGTCAGGCCCAGGGAGACAAGTCTCCAGGCGCTGAAAATTCAGCTCTGAGCAATCCTGAGCTGTTCCCTCCGGCTTTCCAGAGCTCACGCAGGTCCAGTCCCGAGGGAGTAGAGGACGCCGAGGCCTCCACAGCCAGGCAGTCCCGGAAGCAGTCCTGGAACATCTTCCGGGAGAGCCCTGAATTTGTGAGAGCTACTGCAGGTGCTCCCCGCGCTTTGCAGCTCCGCAATGCCTCTCCAGGAGAGGAGGGGTTAACATGTGGGAAAAGCTGCTCCAGTGTAGGAAATGTCATTTGTTCTGAGTCACTGACTTGAATTTGCATCTCTAGTCCAACCTGCTGCTTTGAATGAACCGCTGAGTTCAGATGCAGGTTCTCAGAAAGGACTTGGCTCCTGACTCTTCATCTGGGACTTGGGAGGAGAAGCAGGCCTATTGCGTCCCTGGGAAAGGGCCTCCTGGTCACCGTGGCAGGACAGAGGCTTCTGCTGGTGCCTTATGCATGCAGAGGAAGCTCCACGGACAGATGCCTCAGGCTCCTCCTGGTTCCTTGCAAGTCACCCAACCAGGCAGAAAAGGACTGAAGTCAGCACAGGTGCCTGTGCCCCAGAACAGCACAACGCCTGCATCAGAGCACACCCATAAAAGAGCGAGACTCAGTGTCACTTACATCAGGAGATGACTATACAGCACCGGTTTTCAAGATGCAAAGAGTATCTCGTGCACACACGACACAAGATGATCACAGAACAATTTTCCATGACTCCTATCAAATGGGAGTCAAGACATTATCAAATATCTTCTCTGTAGCAACAGTGCAAGCGTTCTTTTAGGAGTAAGCGAACAGTGAAATTGGCTAAGGCTTCGGCATACCCAGACACACATTCCTTCGATAACAAAGCCTAAATTGGTTGTCAGGAAACACTTCCGGGAGCCATTTAGGGACAGTCTGAACCAGCTTTTTAAGAATGTACGTGGAGCCAGAGATTTAGCTCAGTGGTTCCAGAGCCTGCCTAGCAAGTGCAAGTTCCCTGATTTTGATCCCCAGTAACCACATACAATAATACCAGGCACTGTGGCTCACACCCACCAACAATCAGTACCATATAACATAAATGCCGGGCCTGGTGGCTCAAGCCTGTAATCCCAGCATTCGGGAGGCAGAGGCAGGAGGATTGCTGAGTTGGAGGCTTGCCTGGGCTACAGAGTGAGCTCAGGGCCAGCCTGAACTACAAAGAGAGACCCTGTCTCAAAAAAAAAACAAAAGGTGCACATGCACAAAAGCAGCCCCCTGGCCTGCTCCATGCCTTTAGGATGTCATATGCTCCAAGTCCCCCATGCAGAGCAAACTGTGCCTTCAATGGAGTATGGGGCCTGTGTAGAGGCATCAACCGTCTACACCTGTACAAAAGACCTTAAAACGGGGCCTGATGTAGCTCAGTGCATGGCAGCTGCCTTACATAAAGGCTCTAGGTTGAATCCCCAGCAAGGCCCACCCCCACTAACACTTATGCTCTTTGTCACCCAACCAACAAGCAACGCCACCCTGCTTCCTTCCTGTAGATTCCTCCTCTGCTGCCAACCAATGATATGACAAATGTGAGCTGTCTCTTTCTCTCCTTGACAGTCCGCCCACTACAATAATTTTTTTTTTCTTTTTGCCAAAATCCAGTACCACAACCCTGGCTTCTTAATCCAGTACCACAGCGCTGGCTTCTCACAGGACACTGAGCTGTTGCTCAGTATAAGATTCTAAAACCTTTGAAAGTAGGCTGGGCGTAGAGGTGTCCAGCGGTATTGTAACTCCAGCGCTTGGGAGGCCAAGGCAGGAGGATACAACCTCTGAGTCCAGCCTGGGCTACATAGCGAGTTCAAGGGCGGCCTCCACTGCATGTCGGGACCCTGTCTCAAGACACACAAACACTTAACTGTATCCTCAACGGAGTAACAGTTCTAAATGAAGGTGCATGCATCAGGGACTCAAGTCTCATGGTTCGAAAGGCTGTGCTTCCTAGGGGCTCTGCCTTTACAGAATAGCACCCGCGAGAGATTAGAAGCTCTGTTGTGAAACACGTGGCTTGTGGCTAGAATCCCTGAGCCTCCGGAAAGTGTTGGTCCTGCAGAAGAGCCATGATGTCACAGCACTTTAGTTCAAGCTAAGACAGACTCTTACCTTCTGGAAGACCAACTCCAAGGGCGTGTATGTGCCTAGGGCATTGTTTTGGGGCATGAGAATTCACTTCGATGCACCTATTTTTTCTTATCCGTCAAGTAGGAAGCTTCCTGGTACCTTGTTGGCCAAGAAGTAATGAGGAATAACGGTCACCTGTAATGAACGAGCCTGGGTGGAAATTTGCAAACGTGCTGTCAAAATGCTCAAGCCTAGGACAGATTTCCCTGGGCTTGAGGTTTCCCCCAAATCAGAGAGCAATTTGTGCAGCCCTTCAGTGCAGAAGTGATGGGGGGGCTGGATCCCTGGGTGGTCTCCCTGCCTGCTTTTCTGATTGGTGTCAGAGTTTAGGATCCGTTTATGGCACTTGGATTGGCCAGCAAACCTACATCGTGCTCTGGCTGAGGCCGGGAACCTGCTGGGGCCTGCGTCTGTCATGTGCGAAGGCGATATCATTTGCAAAGTCAGAACCACGCAGGAGCACATAGGTTGGGTACAGAACCCAAACTCACTCTCCAGCTCGCTCACGTGACACATCACGTGGAACAGTGATGAAGAGAAGTGAATACAGGCTGTGCCCCTCTGCATACATCTGGGTCAATTTCCCAGAAGCCAGCAGGAGTCCTGCAGGCTGGTAGCAGAGTCGTCCAGGGTGACGGAGGAAGCGGCAGCGGGGCTGGTGTGTTTTGGGGGTGGGTAAGGGCTGAGAACACAGAGTTTGATTTTCTGGTTTTTCCTGAAAGTGAACAGGAACAAGAAGACACTGCAGGGGCTGGAAACTTTCCCTCCTCTAAGGAGCCCGGTGCAGAGGCAAGGCTTGACACCCTGAGAGGTGTCTCGCATGCTAACAAAGTGCTGCATAATGTGGCTTCCAAGGACTGACTGAACTGATAAAAGAAACCCGGGCCTCCCCGCTGTGCTGAACACCCTGCAGCGCCACTGGGAGCCAGGCTCTCAGAGAGCTGGGTAAGCGGGAGCAGTGGCTGCCCTGCATCTGTCTTGGTCCCTGCAGCTGCGGAAAGTGATGTAGTTTGATCCTGCCACCAACTGGCTGGGTGTTTTGAGTCAGCCTTGGTCTTACCCTTCAGTGGCCCCAAAGAGGACAGCTTCTAGCTGATTAATCACCTAGTGAATGCAATGCGCGGACAGCAGACATCTGCAGGGGCTGAGGTTCTGAGGGTTACAGTGGAGTCTTTGTCAGAGTTTCTCCACCGTGAGGGGCACTGAGGATCGAGGGATGATGAAGCGGGAGGAGCCTGTGTGCCACTGGTCCAGGGCTCAGCCAGGCCGGGCTCCCGCTGGGGGTGGGGGTGGGGTGCCCCCGACCCTGCAGCCTCTGAGACTGTGCTTACAGAAGCCAGTTACACAGCTCCGCACCGGCTCCACGCCAGAATGGAAGGGAGATGGCGCCCGGGACCGAGCAGCCAATGTCTGTGAGCCTGGAGAGCAGGGCTCAGTCTGCCGTTCCTCCCACGAGGGCAGGGGCTGGTGGGAAGGGCTAGCCGAGGTCCAGATGCATTTAATTTCACAAGAGACCTTGAGCTAATAATATCAGTAATTCTTAATGTTTCCCTATCTGTTCCAACTGTAGTTAAAAAGTTACTTTGCATAAATTAAAATAATGTGACATGCTTACATTCATCCAACCTGCACACCATCAATTTAACAAATATTTACTGAATTCACAAGCGCATGTTATTCTTCAGGAAACCTGTGAGCTACACAATTAAAGTATACGATGAAAGACCTAACTATAAGGTGGAATTTTGAATTTTACATCGTTATGCTTTAAATTACCACATGAATAGACATGGTCCTTGTTTTATGGAAAGCAACTAGGCCCCGCAGCTCTTAACTCCCTTCCTAAGGTCTCTACGCTGGACAGTCCCACTGCGGATCAACCTTAAGTCACATACTGAGTTCACTCAAAAGCAGAATTCACAGAAAATGAAACTTCATCGACTTTCAACTTAAAGTTTCACTCACAGAAAACAACCTTTATGTGGGCAGGGAAACCATTTCTAGGTTAATCCAATTAGGATTCCACATTTCAAGAATGAAGACGGAAGGGATCGTAACCACCATATAAGGTCCTAACACCAGTCTAGTAACACTCCTCTTAAAATAAAATCAAATCATAGTTTTGGGGGGCTCGTGGGGGGTGGTATGGTGGGCATTTGGTATTAACCCAGCACAGAAGAAAGAACTCCAGGATGTACCCTGAGCTTCAGTTGTTGTGAATGAACTACCCAACTCATTAGTAGCTTGTATTTTTACAGATTAAAAAAAGATCCCATACCCGTAGATTCCCTTAACCCTGGTCCTGACTCTGTGCGGCATAATTTCCATTTAAGCAGCTGCGAAGAGACCCAGTGAGGTCAGTTCCACCAGCTTATCACGACTGCTCTTTGACCACAGTGTTCTCAAGTCTAGAAAACAAACTTTCACAGTCGTTGTCATTTCAGAATGTCACTTCTGATCCCTGTGGTGTTGGCATGATATGGAGACAGCCACAGTCCTCATCTGCAAGGAGCGAAGCCTGGCCGCGGCCCGGACCGTCAGTGCAGCACCCACGCCCCGTCCCGGGGGAATGCCGAGTCGGGTGACGGTGGTGAGCAGTGGTTAAAATAGGCGCAGATGATGTGGAGAGTCTTTTATGCCAGGCACAGAGGCTACTGCCATGCCATCGTCTCGGGGCAATGACAGAAGAGGGAAAGGACGCATACGCAGGACAGACACTCTTATGGGCTGCTGCCTCACGATGCCCCGAGCTTTACAAGCTCTCCTAAGAGGCCGGCTAACAATGCGGTGTCCTCGTGCTCCTGCCTCACTGGGGTCACAGCTACACTAAAATTTCTGTTGTTTATCTGAAATGTAAATACAACTGGGCGCTCTGCGTTTTCACCAGTGTAGGTGGCAGTGCTGCTCTTCGGGGTCCCGGCCGTCTCTGGCCTTCCGTCTGCATCGCCGTGGAGGAGGAGACACATCGACAGAAGGCTGGCAATGGACAGAACTTTCTACTTATTAGTAGCCTACAATTAGACCTGGAATGAATTTAAGTATTTCCAAAATTTCCCAACTTGGATGATGACGTATCACAGTTGTTAGCAAAGGCTGGTCTCTGCGCTGAGCTCACACCCGGTTGCGTTTGCCACCCCTCCCCAGACGGTCCTGGGCCGAGAATCCTCCTCCCGCTCCGGCCTCGCACTTACCCCGCCTGGTTCACCCAGCAGAGAAGCCACTTACTTGTACGGGATGTGCTTACTGCCGTTGACGAGGGCCAGGATGACGTTGCCCAGAGCCGACAGGGACAGGCACAGCCCGGAGCCTCCCTCTCGATGTTTGCTGAGAGCTTTCACACAGCTGCCAAGATCAATAAGGTGCAGGCGACTGCGCCCTCCAGACACTGCCCGGGAGAGAAGACAGGAGAAGAGAGAAGGGGTGAGTTTTGGCAAACGCTTCTCCCTTCTTCACACAGCTCTTTGGAAAATCTGAGGACAAAGGAAAAGGGGGCTCACAATGTCACAGAAAACTCCAACAAGGTCACGCTGGGTTTACGAATAGCACGAGTTTACGAATAGCACGGCTCCTCTTCCATTCTGTCCAGCAGGCACCCAAGACCTTCTAAAAACTACTGCCATTCATATTATAACTATGAGGAAAGTCCTGTAGGTTGAATTGGATGAGATCTCAGAAAAGGCAATGTATAATTTAGGAAGATAAGGCTGGGGCATCTTAAATGTCTTCCAGGTAGTAGAAATCTGAGACTCGTCAAGTTAAAGCCTGGATGGTCCATGAGCCATTCGGTTGATCATCATAAACCTGCAGCCAAAGCTCAGCCAGAGCCAGGTTGATACGCAAAGTAAAAATCAGAAAGAAATGGAAAATCACGTGCAGAGACAGGGAAGCCCCAAATATTTGCTGAGTAGCTGCCAACTGCCAGGTGTTATGCAAAACATCAACCTCATTTAATTTCCATGGCAAAGCTGTGAACTAAACATTATTAACCCTTTTTACAGATGAGAATATAAAAGTTCAGTAAAGTTAAGAAATTTACCCAAGGGGCTGGAGATTTAGCTCAGAGGTTCCAGCGCCTGCCTCGCAAGCGCAGGGTCTGGGGTTCGATCTAGGTAACCACATACAACATGCCGGGCCTGGTGACTCACGCCCACCAACAATCAACCAGCAATCAGCACCACATACCACAGTGCTGGGCGTGATGGCTCATGCCTGTAATCTCAGCACTCGGGAGGCAGAGACAGGAGGATTGCTGTGTTCGAGGCTTGCCTGGGCTGAATAGTGAGCTCAGGGCCAGCCTGAACTACAAAGCAAGACCCTGTCTCAAAAAAAAAAAAGAAAGAAAGAAAGAAAGAAATTTACCCAAGAATATCACTGTTCCTGTCCTCAATGCAATAACAGGGACTAGACTGATTTTAATCTGAAACAACCAAAATTGAAGAAAATATCTAAAACAACCACTCTAAGACTCTAGACATCAGGCAGCAAAGGACCGTCTGCGATCCCTAAGAGATGAGAAACACACAGAGCAAACACTGCTTGTGTCTCAACAGAAGTCTCTGCTTCAGAGAATGTCTAGGCCTCGGCCCAGGGAGAAGGGCATCAGATGGAACCTGGTTGGGCCCCTGAACTGAAGGAACAGCACTGAAAGTTCAAGGAGACCAAAGTGATAGCAGCTTACAGGACAGGAGAGAACTCTGATGATTTGCCAAAGGTCCCGCTGAGTATCCCACTGAGTAATGAGCAGTATAGGCCTAGGAGGAAACCAGCTAGGGAATTAACCACCTGAAAGAAAGGGGAAGAGGGCATGCCACTCATGGGAGGCCGAGGATAATACTGCTTCCCAACAGGCAGACTGGAAAACTTCAAGAGGCAAAGGATGTTGGGTAATGTGCCCAGGAAGTACTGTTTCAGGAGGGAGGAACATTTAGTCATAGCTAAGTACTGACTTGGTCTTACAGAACACATCTGTATACACAAATTGTGTTTTGTTTTGTTTTGTTTTAGACAGGGTTCCCTTATATAATTCAGGGGCCTTGAACTCATAGCAATCCTTCTGCCTCAGCCTCCAGAGTGTTGGAATTACAGGCATATGTTACCACGCTCAGCTTCATCTAACAAATATTAAAAGTGAAACCAGAAAGGATTATACTGTTTCCAATTAATTCAACCACATCTCAAAACAAAACTTATGAATATTTACAACACTCAACAAGGTAAATTCAAACTTGTAGTACACAAATCAAAACAAACCAGGCATGCAAAAAAGCAGGAAAGTGAATCCTATAATAAATTTTTGGGACCAATCAAGAATGAGAACAGATGTTAGAAGTAACAGAGAACTTACTGTCAATAAAGCAGTTAACTAAAATATAGTTCCTACAACCCTTTTCAAATGTTTAAAAGTAGTCACACAGGATATTTAGTTTTTAAAAAGATACAATGAACCTCTAGAAATGAAAATTACAAACATGTGAAGTGAAAATTCATTCAATAGACTTACAGGCAGATTACACATCACAGAAAGGAAAAAATCAGGACATATGAAGACTTAGCAAGACAAACCCTTTACAATGGAATACATAAAGAAAATTTACAATAAAAACACATAGAGAAAAAGAGCTCTAGGATAACCTCAGGTGTCCAAATATATTTGATTGGAATTCCTGAAGAGACAGAGTGTATTACAAGTGAAATATTTGAAAAACTTATGGCTAAAACTTCCCCAATTTTGATGAAAACCATAAAGCCACAGATTAAAGAAACTCAAGCACAAGAAATATAAAGAAAACTACACTAAGACATATCATAATCACAGTGTTCAAAACCAGCAATGAAAAACCAAACCAAAACAAACAACAACAACCAAAAAAAAAAAAAAAAACATGGAAAGAGCCAGAGGGACAAAAGCATTTTACAAAGAAAGGAACAATGGTAGGCATGAGGCCATATATCTTGTTGGAAATAACACAAGCAAGAAGATTATGCTGCGACATTTTTAAGCACTCAGCATTTTTAGGCTAGGAATATATATTCAGACAAAGTATCAACCCAAAACAAAAGAAAAATAAGAACATTTTCAGACTTTCAAAAAGCTGACACGACTTGCTAAAAGTAGATCCACAGAGGATATACACAATGGAATGGAGAACTTAGGAAATGAGTAAATATATAATTTTTATTGCACTTTTTAAAAAGGTAATTTATAAATGAAAAATAGCAATGTAATGCATGGGTTATGATGTACATAAAATTAAAATGTCTGGGAATAATAGCACAAAGTCAGAGGGGTGAGATGGAGGTAAGCTGTGGAAATGGTGTTATTCTCTACATGAAGTGTATAATATCACTTGAGAGTAGACTGGGATAACTTAAAGGTATATACTATAAAGTGTAAAGCAATCACTAAATAGTCCATACGACTAGTCTAAATAGCTAACAAACCAAAAACAGGTATAAAGTAGAATCAGTAGAAGTGCTTAATAAGTGTACAAGAAGGCAGATAAAAAAGGAAATAAGAGATGAAATAAACAGAGGTAATACTCTGATCCAAACCATATCAATAATCGCATTAAAGGTACATAGAGTATGTTTATTAAAAGACAGAAATTGTCCGATTGGATGTAAAAAGTTTAATTATATGAAAAATGTACTTCAAATATAAACAATGGGTTACATATACTGGTGTAGAAAAGGCAAACATTAACTTCAGAGAGTTGGAGTACATACTTCAGCATCAGATAAAAATGTCACCAGAGGCAAAGAAGAATATGTTACAATATGCAAGGTCTGATTTATTGAGAGCCCACTATGCATGTAATAACACACATTCACACACGAAGGAAAATCTATAGAGCAAGAACCAGAGAAGTCCATAATTACAGCTGGTGATTTCAGATACCATTTCTCAACTGTTTACATAACTGGAAGACAGAAAACCCGTGCAGATATAGATTTCAAAAACTTGGCATTTATATAACATTCAGCAGAATACATAGTTTTTTAATGTGTGCATAAAACACTTACCAATATTTACCCTGGCCTGGTCCATACAACTGGTCTAAATAAATGTTAAAAGGACTCACATTACTTGAAATATGTTCTGTGACACAATGGCACTCAATTAAAGTAAAAAGATACCTGCAAAATTCCCAAAATATTCTGAAACTCAGCAACAGCACTGAATGACCTATAGTTAGAGAAAATCAAGTTGGAAATGTTAAAATGTTCTGAAAAGAATGAAAGAGAACACACGACACACCCAAATCTGCGCAGAGCCCCTGAAGATATGCTCAGGAAGACACCGATAGCATCAAATGCTCGTATAGGGAAATGACAGCCACCTCAAAGCAGTGAATGTCAGCTTCGACCTTAAGAATTTAGAGCAGGCATGGTGGCCCATGCCTGCAGTTACACCTACCCAGGAGGCTGAGGCTGGAGAATCGCATGGTCTAGGCCAGTGTGGGCAACTTAGTGAAACGCTCACAACATAAACAGAAAGGGCCAAGGGTATAACCGAGTGGTACAGTGACCCTGGCTTCAGTCCTGGTGCCAACAAAATAAAACAACAAATTAAAATTGGCTTGATCTGCAAGAAACAAGGAATAGCCAAAATAACTTTAAAAAAAAAGTAGGTAAGGAATAAATATGATTCTGAAAGAAAATAAAAGAGCATGTATATAGGGGGTGGGGAGGTGTGGGTGGGTGGGAATATGGGTAAAAATGAGAATTGACTTGTGTCATATATTGGTACAAATCCCCAATGTTATGTGTGATTGTGAGATGTATATAAATTGTACCAATAAAGAATTCAATTTAAAAAAAAGTAGGAAGGCTAACATGAACATTAAGAATAGTGTGGTATCGGTGAGAAGAACAAAGAGACCATGGAATAGAACAGAGTCCACAAATATTCTTGACAGAGGTTAATTAAGTAGAGAAAGGAAAATTTTTACAGCAAATGCTACTGGAAAGATTGGATACTCATATGTGAAAATACACACAAAAACAGCAAAAGTAAACTCTGTTTTTGAACCCAGGGCCTTCATACTGAGCAATACCTCCAACCATTTTCAAGCTTTTACATTTTGAGACAGGTTCTCACTGGTCCCCACACTGTATATGCTGGGCTCAAATTTGTGACCCTCCTACCTCAGCCTTCCTAAATGCTAGAATTATAGGTATGTGCTACCAGGCCTAGCTAAAAACAACTTTAGTTCAGATACTGCATAATATATAAAAAGTTAAAAATAGATCAGAGACTTAATGTAAAACCTAAAATCATAAAACTTCTGGAAGAAAGCATTTTAAGAAACCTCAGAGTAGATAAAGATTTCTTAGGTATGGCACCAAAAATCTGATGCATGAAGAGCACTGACAGAAATTGGACTTCATAAAAGATGAATATTTTTGCTCTTTAAAAGACACTGTGAAGAAAAAGAAAAGATAAGCCACAGACTGGAAGAAAATATGTATAAATTGATATTTTATCAAGAGGATTTGTATCCAGAACTTAAAAGAAAAACAATTTAAAGAAGACCAAAATATGCCAACACGCTTTCACAAACAAGTATGGATGCCAAGTGGGCCCCAGACGTGTTCGACATCATTGGTCATTAGCGAAACACAAATTAAACTCACAGTGAGACACTGCTACATCCCTATGATGTAAAACACATCAATCTGAAAGGCTGATCGTACCAAGTGTTGGTGAGGACCCAGGAGAACTAGAGCTCTCATCCAGGGCTATACAAATAGCACAGGCTATTTGAGAAATAGTTTGTTAGTGTTAGTTACACGTACATCTATTACATGGTCTGACCATTGCAGCTCTGGGCATTTTCCACCTCCTGAAACAGAATAAACACATACATACCAGACTTGTGTGTGAGCATTCCTACCACCAGCACCGTAACAGCCCCCAACTGGAAACCGTACAACCGTCCACCAACAGATAAATGGACAGGCAAACTGGTACAGCAGACAATGGACCACTTTTCAGAAATATAAATCATGAGCTATTGATAGGAATAATAAAATGAATCTTAATTATACAAAAAGAAAGAAACCACACAAGAGTACAGACAAATGATATGATTATGTCTACATAAAAATCTAGGAAATGTAAATGAATGTAGAGAAACCCAGAAGATCCACAGTTCCCTGGGCACAGGGAGGGGGAGGCGGGAGGGTTGGGGGGAGGGTGACAGGGTCCCGAGGGTGAGGGAGTGTGTGGGCCTCGCACACCTGCTTCCCTCTGCCCCGTCCCTGGCCTCTGATCCAGGCGACCCGGCTCTCTCCGTCTTACCTGTAGCCTCTGCTCCAGCAACTCTCCCCTCTGACCTTCCTTACTCTGCACAGAAGGAAAAGAGCAAGGACAGAAAGGGAAGCATCCAAAGCTGTTGCAGATGGCAGGTAATTCGGGGCCAGGGGGAAGGTGTAGGCAGAGAAAGCGCCTCTGGGGGGCGGGGCACGGAAGGGGGTCTGGGCAGTGCTGGGCCGGGCGCCCCATCTGCAGGAGCCTGAGGATCACGCTGCTGCAGGAGGCTGGGGCGCCCGAGGGCTGTGGCGGAGAACATCCGGGGACTCCACCCTCACCTGACCTCTCTACCTCGCTCCTGGATCGCCACATCGGCTTGCGAGCAAAGGGTGAGGGAATGTTACAGAAAGCACAGCATCACAATGCAGCCTTTCTCGTTTTCCCAGCCGGGGTAAAGAACTTTTCACATTAGGAAGTTAGTTTTGTTCATTTTCACTTCTGCCCAGTGCAGACCCTTAAGAGGGAAAGACGTAATATGTTGCTTCTCTTTCATCCCATTTTATATCATGAGAGATCAGGTCAAAGCAGTGCGCTAGGGAAATAGTTATTTTGAAAGCAAAATATCATCTGTTTTGCAGCTTAATTATATAGACAAGAGAAGCTCAGATATTCCACACATACTTCAGATGAAAGGGCAGAGACAGAGACCAGTTTAAACTCTCAGACTCTAATAGTCCATTTGATGTAATGGAATAAAATGCATAATGCACGTGTAGTGAAACAGCACAGAGAACAAAAGGCGCAGTTTAGACCGTGCTGAAGAACATTATAAAATACCTATAATTATAACTGCATGACTCATGTTTACCCAGTGGAAAATCTCTTCTCTGCTTTACACCTCCAGGAGCTCCCAGTAGGCACAGAAATCTGCCTTTTACACTTGGGGGGGTGGCAGGGAGAAGAGCACAGGCCATTTCCTTTCATCAAGAATTTACATCCCTGCAAGTGGCTGGGGGAAAAGTGGTTCTACACTGAGTAAGCGAAATAGGTGATAATTAATAGCTGCTAAGAAGCAGCTCCTCATTGACTTTCCAGATTCATCTTCGAAGTCAAAGCCACAGGGCTAAAGGAACATAACTCAGTCTGTTTGGAGTAATCTTTTCTTTAACAAACTTTTGTAAAGAAGGAGGGGAGCAGGGGTTGAAAGGAGGGGAATGGGAGGGGAAAAAGCAAGGTGTATCTGTACAGGTACAAATTCCCCGTGATGAATGTTGTTTCTGTGTCTACCTAAAATGTACTAATAAAAAAAAAGATAATTATGTTTAGACTTGGACCAAAGGATGCTTTATTCTCCCCAAAGGGTGTAATATATTAATTTCACTGATTCCTGAGCTGTGCTTTACTAGGCACTGGTGGATCCCAGAAATGCCAGATTCTCCCAATACTGCTTACTGCTTGCATCAATCCTGTAATGTAGGAGTTAGCCCCATTTTATAGATGAAAAAACCAAGGTTCAGAGATGTCAGGTGAACTGCCCGAAAGCTAACTAGAAAGCACAGAGTTATTTTACCTCATCTTGCTTTATCTAAGTGGTTTCCAAACTCTGCAGCGCATGGGAATTAATTACTGGGACCTTTAAAGAAACACCCGTATCTGGCTCCCCTTCCCGAGCATTCGAATTTAAGGGGGCTGAAGTGCAAGGTGGGCACTGGGTGCTGCAAAATTTGGGAGCCTGTCTCTCTACCTGGAGCTTCCAGGCTCTCATTTACCTGCAGGATCCCCTGGTGGGTTGTCACAACTCACCAGATGCTCACGGCCAGGGCTGCTGTCTGGTTGCTTTAAGCATTAGCTGCTCAAAAAATGAGCTGTGGGGCTGGAGGGTTAGCTCAGTGGTTCCGGCGCCTGCCTCGCAAGCGCAAGGTCCTGAGTTCGATCCCTGGTAACCACATACAACGCTGGGCGTGGGGACATGCCTACCAATAATCAACACCGCATACCACAATGCCGGACGTGGTGGCTCACGCCTGTAATCCCAACACTCGGGAGGCAGAGACAGGAGGATTGCTGAGTTCGAGGCTTGCCTGGGCACCATAGTGAGCTCAGGGCCAGCCTGAACTACAAAGCGGGACCCTGTCTCAAAAAGCAAAAAAAAAAAAAAAAAAGAGCTGTGTACTTATCAAGGGGTCAGCTGTGCTTCCTCCTAAACGTAGTTATGCTGTATGTACTTATTATAAATAAAAATGTAATAAATACCAGGGGAGCCAATAATATGATTTTTTTTTTTTGGTGGGACCAGAGATCAAACTCAGGCCCCTGTGCTTCCAAGGTAGGTCCAGTATCACTTGAGCTAAATCCCCAGCCCTATATGATTTTTGCAAACAGTGTTAATGCTTCTAGTAAAACTAAACCCAACACTTTTGAAAGCTGTAATAAAAAATCAATTTGAAAATGACAGTGAGTTAGATTTGTATGAGAAATCATTAAGTGGGAAAGTGATAAGAATTAGAAAGTCTGTACCCAATAGCTTCACAAGCATCTTAAGTTCTTAAATCATCATGAAGAAATTTATAGCCAAACACATGAGCGCAGTTTCTAAAAGTCAGAACTTTAGGTTGAAAACTCATGTCCAAGAGAAAGCACAGCCCTCCATTGAGAGACTGATGAAAACCTGCACATTTGTTTAAGTTACAACCTTTCTAACATGAATGTGTCCTTTTGTAAGATTCCAACCTTAAACAACTTTTTCAGTGGTCCTGGCTGCCTGGCATCAGAGGGTTTGTCAAACTATCCACTTATACCAAAGGAAACTGGGTGGCTTTTCTGTTCATGGAACAAGCTATACTAGATAGCAGAGCAGCCAGGTTTTAAAACACTTGCCACTGTACTAAATGCATGGGTGCTGCGTCCTGATGGCCCAGCACTGTGGAGAGCAACCATGTGTAGCAGGGACCTCTGTGCTCCAGGACTGTGGAGTCCAGTGGGGCTCACATGGGGTGTTGGATGAAGGAAACATAAAGCAAAGGCAGGTGGAAGCATAGCAACCCTCATGCTGCTATAGGACTCAAAGAAGGAAGATGTAACTCAGAGGGGAAGATCGGGGAGGCTGCCTGGAGTGGGCATTCTAAGGCGAAATGGAGGGGCCATTTCACTGTTGTTGCTTCCCTCTTCTTTCCCCTCTGTCCCACTCTTCTCCAAAGTTGAGGTAGCCCTGACTTCAGTGGTAAGAGAGATTAAAAATAGAAGCCTGAGGGCCGGAGATTTAGCTCAGTGGTTCCAGTGCCTGCCTCACAAGCACAAGGTCCTGAGTTCGATCCCCGGTAACCACATACAATGTTGGGCACGGTGACTCATGCCCACCAGCAATCAATACCACATACCACAGTGCCGGGTGTGGTGGCTCACACCTGTAATCCCAGCACTCGGGAGGCAGAGACAGGAGGATTGCTGAGTTCAAGGCTTGCCTGGGCTACATAGTGAGCTCAGGGCCAGCCTGAACTGTAAAGCAAGACCCTGTCTCAAAAAAAAAAAAAAATAGAAGCTTGAAAGACAACCACAGGGGACCCGTGGGTGAGGTTCCAGAGGAGGCAAAGGAGAACAGGAGAAGGATGGAAGGGGGGCAGAGAAGCGGGCTATGGAAGGGAGCTGGGGGGTGCAGGCATGGAGACAAGGGTATTTAGAGCTAAAAGATGAGCAGCTGAGGGAGGATACCAGGTTCCTCTACCTTCTCAGGAATCCGGAAGCTGCCTGACTGCTGGGAGTGGGCGGCCAGGGCAGGGGCTGCAGATGAACACCGGGAACTGCTGCCACAGACGAGGGTACAAAGTGTGTCTGGGCCAGCTGCTTGGTCTCCTGGCCAAGTTTTCAGAAACCGTACTCTAAGAAGTACCGAACAGTCCCCACATGATCGATCGGGAGGAGGTGACAGCCCAGCAGCGGCTGGACATCCTCAGAGCCAAGGCCCCTCCCAGATCTTTTCCCTCACATCTGCCGTCCAAATGGGGGCCCTGTGGCATCGTACTGGACACGCAGCCCTCAGTGGCTCATGTGATTCATTCCATGACATGTAAATGAAGCTGGTTCACTGTCAAAAGAAATCCGAGATTAAGCAGACCCAGACCTTCCGACCAGACTTGTGAGTGGGTGAGCGCAGACAGAGCCACACAGAGAGCTTGTGCACTCACGCGTGTGTACACACACAGCCAGGCCAGCCCACACTGCCCCCCTTGAAGTCGTTACAGCAAAGGAACAAATCAGAGACCTGGATGTCTGGATTCTGGGCGATCGCTGTTTGCAAACTTAGCTGACTCAGTGTGATGCTTTTAAAGATCATGTTTATCGATGTTTGTTTCCTTGACACGGTTGCTGTGGAATATCACCGCGCTACGGTATCTCACTTTAAATGTCTAATATATGCTCCATGATGAGGAGCAGCTCTCTCGCCATTGGGTGTCTCTTTCCCGGTGCTCGGGTTCCCAAGACGGCTCTCAATTCATTACAGATTTGGTGGGGGAGGCATCTATCATGAGGAAAAGAGTCAGCCCCACGAATGCTGCAAGAACACTGGAAACTGGGGAGCGATTTTAAGCCTAACCTAGTGCTATCCGTGAAATGAATGAAAACATAAACAAAGAATGTTCTTCCCTAGCTTGACCAGAGACATTTCACACCTTTGTCTTTTTTTTTTTTTTGAGACAGGGTCTCACTTTGTAGTTCAGGCTGGTCCTGAGCTCACTGTGTAGCCCAGGCAAGCCTCCAACTCAGCAATCCTCCTGCCTCTGCCTCCCAAGTGCTGGGATGACAGGCGTGAGCCACCACGCCCGGCACTGTGGTATGTGGTATTGATGGCTGGTGGGCGTGAGTCTCCACGCCCAGCATTGTATGTGGTCACCGGGGATTGAACTCAGGCCCTTGCGCTTGCAAGGCAGGCGCTGGAACCACTGAGCTAACCCTCCAGCCCAACACCTTTGTCTGTTTAACCATACGCACTTATATGTGTATAAAATGAGTGTACGGTGTGTAACACAGGTGGACGTATACTCGGTATATTTAGCTTTTGCAGCAGAGATCTATAGATCCATCATCTAAGCTTCCAGCAGTCAGGGAACAGCAGAGAGTTCTGTTTCCTGCTTCCCTGAAGAGTGACTAATTAATAAACTTCCCCTTAGTTGCGTTCCGGCTGCCAAGTCCACGGGATTGCTTATGTATGAGTAAGCGCAAGTTCCATTTCACCTCTCGTTGGAGTTTAAACATATAAATTCCCCAAAGTCAAACAGTCTGTAGGCTGGGAGGCTACACCGTTTCAGGCTTCGATCCCCCAGGAGATGCCAGCTACTCCAGCAGGTAGAAGTGTCCCCCGGAGCCCCCCAGGGGTATCGAGTAGCCCGGACATTTGCCTTTCTCTGTTCTCATCTACTAAAACTTCAGGAAGCACTTAAAGAGGTTTTAGAATCCGCTAGTGATATTTGCCCTTTGCTTTGACTTGAGTGTATTATTGAAAAGCATTTCTCTTTTGCAACTTAAAAATGGGCTGATGAGTTTAATGTTAAATATTTAATAAGTGGTTGTGCTTCATGAAGTAGGGGGGATATGGCTGGGTTTAGGGAATATCCTCACTTAAACTTCTGTAGAAGCTGAATTTCGAGTCTTTGGGTTTAAAGTATTTTAATTGTTTCCTCCTTTTCACAATTTCTCTGCTTTCACATTCCAATCCAAAGCGGAAACAAGAAATAAAAATGAAAACCTGAAAAAATAAGAATTATTCTCAGTTTGGTTTGTGACCTGCAAAGGGGAGGAGACTGGCCCACTCTGAGCTTTTCTGCTCCGTGACGTCTGGGAGCCGCATGGCTCTAGATTTGGGTCTTTCATGAGTTACCACTGCTTGTGAAAGTGTGAGAGTCCACTGCAGACATCGATGATGATTACTACTGAAAATGCTTAAAAGGTTGAAGTAAACACTGTTCAGACTCTTACATTCCCTCTGCTGAGACATTCACCAGAATTAAACAATGGGGCAGGACTTATAGCCAGCTCCTAGATCCTCAGGGAAAGTGTTCACACAAATCTGCTGCGGACTTCCAAGGTCTGGATCTTCTTATCCCTCTACTAATCCCTTGTTTGCCTCGATAAAATGTTGTTGTAAATGAAAACGCCCTACTTGGTGTGAACTCGTGTTCGAGAACTAATCTTCCCATAAAGAACCCCATTCATCATACTGTGTTTGTCCCCAGTCAAACCATGCTACCAGTGCGGGTTCCCAAGAGACCTCTGGTCTTCGGCTAAAAAGGTGCATCTCCCTGGGGCACCGAACAGACCCAAGTGGTGAGATAGTAGTAGATCAAAACCGACTTTGAGCACTATAAAGTCAGACTAGGTTAGCAGCCCTCCAGCCTCACGAGGAGGCATTTTCATTCCTTCCCGGGGATGTAAGGAGGGGCAGCATCTAAGGCCAGTCAAAGCTAGAGGAGCAGGCACCATCAGGACAGATGAGCAACTGATAGACACAGGCAGATGGATGATTCTCGGATTCATTATGCTGAATGAAAAATAACAAGTTCAAAAGGCCACAGATGGACCCTATAATTCCACTCATAAGATATTCTGGATGAAGATGAAAGGACAGGAAAAAAAATCAATGGTTCCTAGGGGTGGAGGTGAGAGAGGTGACTGACTTCAAAGCGTGAGAGGAAACAGTGCCTTGCTGCGCATTCTAGCAGCAGCGCTGGCCATACCCTTGTGTTGACTAGCCAAGACTCAATTGTTCCTCCTCCCCAAGAGTTTAAAAATTAACTAAGGATGAGGCGAAGCGGCAGGACAGGAGTCACCAAAGAAGGCACTGGGACGGTGGCCTTCCACTTGGGGGCAGTGAAATCCTGAAGAGCTGTCTCCAGCAGTCCTGGCTTTCAAGTCTTCCAGGCAAGAAGGAGACAGGGAGAAACTGGGGGCCTGTTCACAGATCCCAGGTGGAGGTCTTATTTCCTGGATGTGTCAAGAATAAACTAGTTGATTGCATTTTCCTTCGTTAATTGGGTTTATAATTTCTAGCCCAAGGTTACTCTCAGAAGCTGGGTTCCGGAACCCTACAGAGATGGATTTAAGAGCCATGGAGGAAGAAGCCATTCTCTGCCTCCCACCCAGCCCAGCACTGTCCCCACAGCTCACTTTAGAAAGCCGAATGCAAACTGCAGAGCACGTGCCCGTGGGCCAAGGTCCCCAGCACCACCCCATTCACTCCTGGTTCTAGACTTGGCCGAGCGCAGTCACTAGCCACAGACAACAATGGAGAACATGCCAGGTCAGCACCGGCTTTGACAAGACAGCCAGGGAGGGGCTGAGCCACAGCCGGGGCTGGCCGTGCCGCTTGCTCACAGTGAGGCTTCTCTGATGGGAGCCGTGTGGGGGAGGCAGCCCATACCTGACTCCAGAGTCTGACTTACAGACTCGTTAGCAAACCATGGTGAGGCCACAGAGCGGGCACAAGCTGATGAGGAATGGCATGTGGCCAGAGCATCATGGCAGCTGGATGGAGGTCCTTCCTGATGAGCAGCTTCAGCATTCACAAACAAAAGACACTCAGCAGTTGCTTCTCTTTGCTGAAGTCTGTTCTTCCACATGCCCATGGCAACTGTGTTTGTAAACTATCCTTAGCAAAGCAAACCTTCTGCCCTTGTACAATTCAAAAGTGAACTTCAGCTCACACTACAATTATCTAAAATTAAAAGGCACTAAACTCCATGTTGATGCAGTTGTACTCCACGAAGAGAAAGTCCCCACTGCCCTAGCTGAGGGTGTGTGCAGGGGCGGGGGTTGGGCTCACTTACTTCCGCCTTTCCCAGTCTTCTCCATCCGGTACTGGTAGATGTGCAGCGTGAAGAGCATGTGGGAGTTGCGATGGTCGTCTTCGTCGCAGTCCTGCTGGTTGCTCCTGCGAGAAGCAATGGCCGCGTCCAGGAAAAAGGCAGCCTTCTCCGCAGTGGGAGCCCGCAGCTCGCTCTGGTTCTGCAGCTGGAAGAGAAAGCCAGGAGCTGAAGCTGCAGGATGAGGGGCCTTTTCTGCCATGCGTGCCCAGGTGTTAACAGCTCGATTCGGCTGGCTGCTCATTCTGCACAGCAGAGCCATACGCCCCACTAGGCCGGAAGTCCTCCTGGGACCCTGTCACACGCAGCTCTCGGTTTAATCAGTTCATCTCTGAAAATCAAGACTGAGCACACTTCATGGATGCAACCTGCTTTACGTATTTTACAGAAAAATCTGTAAATAGCAGGTGTGAAAAGCAAATGGCTGCACTGAGTGATGGAGGGAAGCAGAGGGCCCATCTGTACCTCTGCAGAGGATGGAGAACCAGCATCCTGTGTGATCACGATTCATTTACCCCAGAAAACACGGGCGATGGGACTCATCTTGACCTCAGAGACGAGACGAGGCTGCAAATCGTGATTTTAGACCTGACAGCACTGGCGTCCCAAAGACGTCTTTTAAAAAAAATTGGTTACTTTTCACTTGACTCCTAGTTCTTCAGTTATTTAATTTTGAGCTAATTTGAGAGTACACTTACTAGCACTGTTATGAACAAAAACGTCTTTTTCCATGTAAAAGACTCCCTGAAGTACCCAAGATACTTGAAAAATCTCAACTGTGCTTAAGAGATACCTATTTTTATCTTCAGTTACTACCATACTCAGTAATTGATTAAAGAAAGCACAGTGGGCACCATGTCTGAGTCTTGAAAGAACTCTTAGCAACTACACTAAGCCTGAATCGAAACAATCATCTTATCAGAATTTGGCCAGCACTCCGGCTTGTGGGAGAAAAGAAATATGATTCATGCAAAGAACTGATCTGCAGTATGCTTTAGGGTTGGTACAAATTCTGACACATTTCTATCTGACTCTCGAGCTATAGTTTGGAACTGTGATGGCCAATAGTTGGGGCCCAAGACCATCAAATCTTTGAACGTCAAAGACAGGTTATATGGTATGTATAGTTTGGCATTTATAAAGTAAACCAAAAAATTTTAAGACGTTTTCAACAGAACTGAAATGATGAGGGTGCTCATCTTTTCCTCTTTCTCTCCACCTTCCCCTAACCAGATTCTTCACCGAAGTGGAACTTCATTCATGAACTCGGGAGAGTTCACTCACAGGTGCATGGCCGTGGGGACAAGGTGCTACCGAGTCCACCGTGGAGGTGTGTAGATCCCATCTGAGAACATTTTGTGGTTTGAGACAGCGGCTCTTAGAGTGAGATCCCTGGACTAGCAGTGGCCACGCAGGAGAGCTTGTTAGAAATGCAAATTCGGGGGCTCTGACAAAGACCTGCTGCTGAACAAGCATCTCAGGAAGGTGGGGCAGCAGTCAGTGGCTGATGCTCTAGCATATCCTCCAGGTCTCTCTAAAGCAGGCTAAAGAGGATTTGAAAGGGAGATGGAAGCATAAGGTTATGTTAAGCAGAGGCTAAGCATGGTTAGACGGGTGGGTCCCTATGACCGGGACATCTTCACCTAAGTAAATGATCCCAGTGGAGATGGGGCAGATACTTAGCAATCCGAACACCTAGCTCAAAAAAGGATACATCTGGTAAACGTAGAAAGTAAAGCCCACTGAAGGACACTGGGAGGATTGCTTGTTCCGGCTATGAACCAGGGGATGCCGAGCCAATCCCTGTCAGAGAGCACGGGGAAGACCCTTGTAACAGGCATGACAACCTCAAAAAGCAGACTGGAGCTTCTTTTGGTTTCCACAGCTCCGGGAATTAGATCCTGGTTCTAATTAGAAAGTGGTTATTAGTTTTTCCTATAGCACTGTTAATCCAGCTGTAAACCGGCTCCAGAAGCGCAGTTTATAGAGCCATAAACAGCCCAAGTAAGGGCTGCAGCTATTTGTGCAGAGTAGTAAATATTTCGGTTTGTTGTTAAACAAAAGAAAGATTGTACCTTTTGCGGGGGTGGGGGGCAAAGAAAGTGGCTTCACTTTCTCCCCAAATGCTATGAACATTGTGGTTCCTGCTTATTGTCAATTAGAGTCAAGGTGCAAATATTTAGGTTGGCCGAGCAGATGGCCCCACAGCTGCAGGCCATAAAGTTCCAGTCCACTTTAAAGTAAACACCCGAAGCCTCGGGTCGGCAAGGGGCGTGACTCACGGCCCTGCCGCCTCGGGCTCCACAGCAGGGATGAGCCAGCCCGGCAAGCCGTGCGCTCGAGGAGCAATCACCTGGGTGCCACAGATGGGGTCTTCGCAGAGGTACACGCCCGGGGACTGGCCGTCCTGCAGGCTGCCCGTGGCCACCTCGGACAGCAGGTCCCGCAGGTTCTCTTCTTTCCCCCACACCTCCACCGCTGAGATCCGGACTGAGAAACGGGCCCCGGTCTTTTCCTTCCGTTCGTTGATCAGTTTGAAGAGCCAGGAGATGGCGCAGGGAATGATGCCCAGGTTCTGCATGGAGTCGCCCTTCCCGATCATGGTGTAGGATTTCCCTGGGGGATCAAGGGGAGAACAGGAAGAGGCTGGAAGGCGCAAGCATCGTGTGATACAGTCGGACAAACAGGTGTCAAAGACGCAAAAGAAAGGCATGGGGCAGTGGGGAAAGGGAGGAGCAGGAGTGAAGCAAAGGGGAGAGAAAAATAGGAAGCAGTTGACAGTGATAAAAAATAAAACCTTAGGGGCCGGAGATTTAGCTCAGTGGTTCCGGTGCCTGCCTTGCAAGTGCAAGGTCCTGAGTTCGATCCCGGTAACCACATACAATGCTGGGCATGGTGACTCACGCCCACCAACAATCAACCAGCAATCAGCACCACATAGCACAGTGCTGGGCGTGGTGGCTCACGCCTGTCATCTCAGCACTCGGGAGGCAGAGACAGGAGGATTGCTGAGTTCCAGGCTTGCCTGGGCTACATAGTGAGCTCAGGGCCAGCCTGAACTACAAAGCGAGACCCTGTCTCAAAAATAAATAAATAAATAAATAAATAAATAAATAGAGCCTTTCCTGGTGCGGGCGATGAAATGGCTGTGTCACGGAACGAGAACCCAAACCAGTGACAAGACGAAAGCCCAGCTACCCAGTGTCTGTAGCTGTTTTACAGAGTGGGAAGCCAGGGCCTTTTCATCACAATTACGGTGTTTTTATAGCCACCCCACAGGCGAAATCCACATACACTTTATATTCTTTCTCAAGCTAAATGCTGTGTATGTTTTCATAGCATGAACAGATTCCATTAGAGTTTGGATTCCTGCTTTGATCTGAGATCAAGAAGAGATTAAAAAAAACAGGGGAGACAGAAGAGACAGAAAGATGCAGCGGACTCTCTCCTGGCTGAGAACTGGTCTTTGCGTCCCCTGCCCTTTGACACAGTCTCTGCCCTGGGACACTTTTCCAAATGACAGTACCAGCTCCTCGAGCGCATCACGCGAGGCTGGAGAGTGCACAGGTGGCCACAGGTCAGCACGAAGGGCAGGGAGAGTCTTGGGAAAGCCTGCGCGTGGGCACCCCACTGCCTCCTTGCCCAGCTGCTTCAGCACGTTAGGGTTTGCAACAGGGCCGGAAGCCCCTGCGGAGAAAGGGTGGCTCCACCCACCTTCCCCAGCAGGTTCTCCCGGGGGCTTTTTCCCTGGCTCCACCACCACCCCAAATCCTCCTGGGAGGGGCCTGGCAACCCCCAAGAGCCCCTGCTCAGGAAAGGTACGTGCTGCCCTCCTTCATCTCTTGTACTTGAGGTCTGTCCTCCATGGATGGGTGGCCACGGAAAACAAGCAGTCGGGGGTGTTCAGGGCCCTGCCCCACATCTGGGCACCCTGGGGCTGGCACAGAAGCTTGACAGCGTCACGGAGGAGCCATGGAGCAGCATGAGGCAGCACCGCCGTCACTAACCCAGCTTGGCGTGGCCAAAGCAGAACACGCAGCCGTCCGCCCCGTTGACCACGGACTGGATCACTTCCGCCACAGTCCCGGCGCACACCTCAGCCTGCCGGACAAGAGGAGACACGGGCGGTGAGAGGGCCACACAGCCGAGCCATCGGCAATGGTGCACAGCGAGCTTGCCGGGTGGCAAGTCACCGTCCGGGGGCTCTGACCCGGGCCGGCTGCCCCTGGCAAGCCTTGCACACCATCACGGCGAGTGCCCTGCTAATCCGGGGCACCCTTGGCTGTGTCCAGAGACCAAGCTGTGGTGCAGCACAGTCCATCCCTTCCCTCATGTGCTACTCTGGGCTCTTGGGCAAGGCACTGCGACTGTCCACTCGGGCTCTGCTACTCAGAGCCCCCCCCACACACATGCACACATGCACACACACACATGCACACATACACGCACACACACACACACACACATGAGGCCATGAAATGGGCCAGGCTTACCAGGGGCACGAAGGTGATACGCCCTTTTAGGACAGAGACCTTGAGAAGCACCACAGCACTAATGTAAATAGAAGCCTTGTGATGCGTGTCCGCTTTCTCTCCCGGTCTCTTCTTTCTCGGTTCACGTCTCAGCCTTTCCTCTTTCTCTACACAATTCCTCAGCATATACAGTCTCAGTCATCACTTGTCAGTAAGTGGCGATTACGGGGCGTTCTTTAGCCTCTGTAGGTCTCACCCCCAATCTGGTTATTAAACGCTTAGGAGCCACGGGCTATAGGGGACATTTTGTATTCCCCGTGACCCAGCAGGACAGAGCTTTATAAACAACAGGGATTCAGTGAGCCTTGCAAAGCAGACACAGAGATCTGGCCAACGTGTCCCTGGCCAGCACCTGAGGCTTTCACAGTGGCGGGAAGACAAAATTATTCTGTGTCTTTTCGCCCCCGTGTCTGTCCCAGCTGACCCCTGGGAGGCGCTGAGAGCCGTGCGGACACTAGGCCTCCAGTGGCCTCAGAGCAGCGGCCTCCCAGCGGGGATCTGGAACTGACAGCCTCGGCCAGGAATGTACTGATTCAGCTGCAGGTTTCAGCAGCACAATGAACCTAAGTATTTGGAAATCAATTTTCTTTCCCAAAATGAAACTGAAAAACCACACTCCCAACAATCGTCAGTTGTTCTGGGTGGTCGTCTCAGCAGCGCTGCTAGGGGCTCCTACTGGACCTGCAGTGCAGCGGGACAAGGCTGCCGTGGGAACCACGAGATATTTCACAACCCCCAGCACTGAGGCCAGGAGAGCAATAAGGCTTGACAGGGCAGCTGGAGAATCATGATGGAATTTTTCAGAGGTGTCTCTGCAAAGCAGCGAGACGGAACGGCCCAATGAGCCTGTGGCTTCTTTGGACCAGAAGTCCACCTTGAATCACACAGACAAGGAAGTATGAGTCTGGCGTCACCAGGGGGAATGCTGGCTGTGCATGGGCCACGCTGCCATCTCTGAGTCTCCTGCACACAGGTCAGGTGACAGGGACACAGGAATGGACCTGGCTACCCATTAGGAAGTGTGGTCAGTGTTCTGTCCACTTGTCTTCTATGAGGGCTGGAACGTCCCCTGGAAGCCACTTGCTGGCTCTCCCCGGGGTCCTAGAAAAGTGAGCAGCCTTCCTGGGCAGCCACGTCTGCCAGGAGCCCTCTCACCCACAGGCTGGAGTCCTCCCACCACCTGCCTTAGGCGGGCCCAGGAAGGTTTGTCCGAATAGTGGGCAGTTAGTGGCTTCTGAGGCCACTTAAGGGCCCCGAGGATGGCTCAGAAGGGCAAGGAGTGACAGGGACTGCTGTACTCATTCTGTAGCTTTGGGAAGCTGACATGCTTCAGCACTGGGAGAAAGCACAGTTCGTACCTGCCTGGGACCATGGCGGCTGCTGCTTCCCCACAGATAAGGACCTGAGAGCAAGATCCGCTCTGCCCCAAGGTGCTCAGCCCGTGCAGCTGAGCTGGCCGCGCCCAGGAGTGTGGTGATAATATTAACACTGGTATGTCATAATAAAATAGCTCACATTTATTGACCACTTGCTAAGTTCCTGAGTTTCTTCTAGGAACCTCATGATGTCCACTCAGTGAATCACAACAACCTGATGAGGTAACTTCTGGCTGTGGCCTCAGTGGACAGACGAGGACACTGCAGCCCACAGAGGTTGAGTGACTCGCCAAGGATACACTGCTAGAAAACAGTGGGCAAAAAGCAGGGGCCAAAGGCACACCATCCTGCGGAGGATGCAGGAAGGTTAACAGCAGATGGAGGGAAGGGCTCTGCCAGGAGGGGACCAGGGGCAAGAGGCAGAAGTCTTCGTGCCTCACTTCCCTAAGCTGTCACATGAAACGGGGCAGACTTCTAGGAAGAGTCACCTGGGTGAACTGTACGAAACTTCTCAAAAATTGCAAATTTATACAGAAGCGTGAGTTAGAATGTGAGACATCTAAACAAATGAAAACATTTTGAAATGAGTGAGACAGTAATAGTGAGCACACTGAGCTCAGGACCCAAGTGCAAAATGTGAATGAAGATGAACAATAAAAACGGCTCCTTTTACTAGAATAAATCTAAAACTCACTACTAGTCCGGGCTGCATTTAGGATTTGCACTGGAAGCCTCACAACTTAGCAAGATCGGCTTCTGAAAAGTTCTAATTGTGTTAATGAAATTCTTTGTGGGCCATTTATTAGACTCACTGTCAGGTCTAAGTTACGGAGCCCATTGGGTGGTGCAACACAAGAACCGAAATGAACAGAGAAGCCATAGAACCTATTCATCAAGTGCTCTGTCTTCTTCTGGTTCAACTCTTGGGGAACCACATGCTCAAGTTATTAATGAATGGAGCCCATAATGTGTGGCATGGGATAATATGGGAGCCCACGCGAACATTACATGTCCTAAACTCAGATGCAATATGGAAGATATTAAGAGGCTGCCGGTGGTAGCTGTTGGCCCTTCTGTTCTCAGGTTCAGCTATAGGCTATTTATTGCCACACTGGAAATACTGGGGAGTGCTAGAAATTTATCAGAACGAAATGTATAAGGTACCACAAAGCAAGCAAACCGGGTCACTGCACACCTAGGCCCGGAGTTATCCATTATGTGTATGTCAGTGTTTATTTTTGGTGCTAGGGATCGAACCCAAGGCCTTGTCTATGACAAGCACATGTTCTGCCACTGAGCTACCTTCCCAGCCCTGCATTATTGAGTAATGTCTGCAGTTAATCAGTTCTACTCCAGTGCCACCTCCCCAGTCCTCAGTGCCCTAAAGGAACAGGGCTTATTTAGTGTGACTTTACAGGACCACATTCACTAAAGCTCTGGTCTGCACATCTTGGGCACTACAGACCCCCAAGTAATCCCAGAATTATATAGATGAAGCCTCAGGAGGTACTGCCATGCCAGCAAGTCCAAGCTAACCTACAAACGATACCAGTTGACCTAGCCAACATCATCTGATACCAGCTTAAAGCCAACCAATCGCCACGTGAGAGCGTCCAGCCATGATCCTCAGAGGTGTCTATGCTACCCCACAGCTTACCACAGAACCATGCTAGAATGGCTTGGCTGACCCAAAAGAACGAGAAATGCTTGCGCTTTTAAGTACTGAATTTGAAAGTGGTTTTTAAAACAGCAAGAGCAAAGTGATATGTATTTATATAACTGGTCAAAAAGACAGATCCAAGCCTCTGCTGTTTCCCATTACTGCTCTGATCCAGGCCACAGGCTGCATTCTAGCTACAGTTTCCTTGTCTAGCAGTCCAGTTCTTTATAAGGATTGCAGCCCTGCCCTCCGCCCCAGCGGATTTCTACACGGCCCCAGGACACTGCCTGATTTCTATCCAGCTCCCTGAAACACTGTCCGCTTCTCAAATGCCTCCAACCAGCAGTGCAGGTGTGAGTGGAGTCCTCAGGGTCCCGTGAATAGCACCTTGGTACAGCTGTGCCCCTGACTTCTAATTCTGCCTGTTCCTTTCTTGTTTCTCTGCATCACTTGTTCTTCCTTCTCTCAGGAGGACAACCTACTGAAATCCCAGCACAATAAACTTGCTCAAGGTAGGACACCAGGAGCTCAGAAGGACTGGACTACTCAGCGGACTCAAGAGGAGGGTGGAAGGACTGTCCCATCACAGCACTCTGAAACGATGGCTCACAGGTCCCAGAGAACAGGCGACACTCCTCGGTCAACGCTGCGCATGCTGGGAAGGGTGACACCCACCTGAGAGGCATCCTGTGGGAAGACCGCGTCGAAGGCGAACATCTTAGGAGGGACCTGGTTACTTCTTTTCTGAAAGGCATTTTGACCCCCGCAAGTCAGCGGGTCGTACAGAGTGATCTGCTTCTTCCGTGGGTCCACCTTTAAGAAGGAGCTGGATTCTGAGGTGTCGCGAGCCAAAGTGGAACAAATCCGAAGCATGACTTTGACCTGTTAAGCAAAGATGGGAAGCAGCATGGGTTAAGAAAGCTGGGTACTGGCCGGAGGGGAACCCTCAGGCCCACAGGTGCCATAAACACTCTGCTGAACCTTCGCATGATACACGGTGATGAAAACCACGATGAACTAACAGCCTAAGTCACTGCTGGAGAAAGGCGATTTATTCATAATTACCAGGTGGAATATTTTGATACATCCATTACTTTAATACAGAGGTGGCACATCATGTTCTTTGTCTTTCTATTAATATAAATTAAAAATTAACGGTGCCCTGGCGGCCCAATTACACAGATGAAAAGCTAATCTGGACTGTCAAACTACAGGGGCCGGGACAGTCCCCTTGAAACTCACAGATCAATAAACCAAGCACATAAAAGTTAGCTCTATAATTTACTTCCCTTCTTGGCTCCTCAGGACTCTGGGAGACAAAAATCCACAGTTATTAGTGTCATCATTAAAGACCTGTGAAATGGCCTGTTTTTAATGGCCAGCATTTGAAATGCATTCCAAGGGGCAACAGTGATGAAAGATTGGCTCACAACATGTTATTTGGGAGCCCATTAAGTGCGCCCGGAGAAGCTGTCGTGTCAGGGAATGAAAGCGCTTCTCCGAAGGACACAGAAGGCAGCGCCCTTTAACCCGCCTTCTGAGTCGCTGAATGAGAGCATTTCCAGCACTCACGCCGACTCAGCCCCGGCCCAGGGCGAAACGCGGTGCCCAAGGAACAGGCAGCCTGCCTCGGGGTCCCACGCAAGCAGAAATCGTGTGAAGCCACGTGTAGGTCTGGAGGCTACAGGCCTGAGAGGCAGATGGCGTGTGCTCCTACCAGCCCTGACTCCGGCTCAGCCCAAGACGGAGTGGGGGGCTTCCTTGAGGACCTACTATGTGGCAGGTTCGTGTGAGGCACGCGTGGTGTGAGGTACATGATGCATGGGGTAGCAGGACGTGCAGATGCTGGGACATAATTTCGGGAGTAGTCAGGCAGGCCGTGGAGGTGTGCGCGGGATTACTTCTAAACGCTTGACCCCTCTGCCTAATCAGTCCAGGCCTGATGAGATCTCCGTCGTGCACATTTTGGGACAGGGGTGGTTGTGAAGGTGAAAACGAAACATGCCAGACACACAGCGGCACTCAGAGGGTTTTATACACGGTGCACGATGAAGCGAGATGGTCCCGTTGCTGATCTCGGCTCTGTCTCCCGAGCCACAGCGACTCGCTCGCAGTGCACGAGGCTGGAGCACAGAGAATCCCGCGGCTTGTGCCCGGCTGTGCCCGGCTGTGCCCGTCCGCCGGCCACTTCTCCAGGGTGGACCCGGAGGTCCGGTGTCCGCAGAAGGTGCTCACGGCAGAAGGGAGCCACCTCTCAGAGGGAGGCCTTGGTGCTCCCGCTGCGAGTCGCAGAATGACACCTGCCGTTCCCTGAGGGTCCGCTGTGCGCTGAACTGCGCTATTAGCTACACTATTTCATTTATCCTCCTGTTAAACGCCGCCCCCCACCCCTGCCCAGGTAGGTGCACTTGTCCAGATTTCACTAAGCAGGAAACGGAGGTTGCGTAACTTGCCCGGGATCAGTGGACCGGTGGGTGGTAAGGTCGGGCACCTCCAAAACCCACACTTTTCCCACCATGCCAACTGCTGCCTCCCACAAATACTTAAACTTCTCACAGCCTCAGTTTTCTCATCTGTATCACGGGACTAACAATGACTGTCTTAGGGGACTCTTGGGAGGAGTCAGCAAACGAACACGTGAGGTGCTGGCCGCAGCACTCAGCACACAGAGCGAGCTCGATTCTTGTTCTGCCTCCCTGCTTCCCCCCACTTCTCTCCCTCTGAACGCTGATACCTTACCACGCCCCACGGTGTTCGTGATAAGGCCTCAGAAGTCCCTTCCGGGAACTCAGTACCACAAATCACAAGCGAGTCACCACGGAGGATCACTGCACACCGGGCTGGTTATGAAGAACTGGGCCCGACAAGGTCCCTCCTAGTAAAATGTGGACTCTCCCAGCCACTGTACACGGCACGATGCGTCCACCTTCACTTCTTGTTCAGGTGACCTTGCCCTCAGCTTCTGGTTGCGTCTCCGTAGACTGGCCCGGTTATACAGGAGGTGGAACACGATCAGGTCTTCACGCTGCTGCTCTGGGGAGGTGCCCGGGGCCTCGGTCTAAGGGACTCTCCTTGGCCAACCAGGGCACGGCACAGGTCAAGAGTGATGCGATGCCAGGCTGAACTGATGGAGGCACACGGCCCGCTGCCCTTTCTCTTCCACGATTTCGCGTGCCACTCCTGGGTGACTCGCAGTGCTGAATGTAAAATATGAGCTAAGCCACAGCAGGGAGGAAGAGATGGAATTAGCGAGCCATTAGTGCGAGCGGACCGCTCCGCATCTTAATGAGGCGCCAGGCCTGAGGTCGGTTTTCCGCAGACCGGCTGAAGAGCCCAGCTGCAGCCTGGCCAAGGAGATACGCAGTTCCTTTCAAACTCACTACACTTGGAGCTGGAGGGAATGCCGCACTCTGCTCTTTTCTTCACAATTCATTTAAGTAAATGGAGATATTTCCTCCCTTCAAGGAAGGAAATTGGGTTTTTCTGCTTCACCTCCTTTGTGTCATTATTCCTTTAGTCCAGCACTCCACTTCCCACTTAATCCTCTGTAATTAAAGAGCTTAGGAGATACCACGTACAATCAACAGAGTCCCTGAGACTTCTTGCCAGGAGTCCTTGCTTTTGTGACAGACTCTGGTAGGTTCTTGGCAACGGCTGCTTCAGCCCGGCCTCTCCTCGCTGCTCCGCAGAAAGGGCCGGGACAGTCGTCAACGCACGCAGCCTGCTTGGCTCTCGGGGCCAAGGAGCCGTTCGCTAGGTCAAAGCCAAGGGGAGGCCCCGGGCAGTGGGGGCCAGGCAGCTACAGGGACAGTCCAGCTGGGGGCGCTGACTCCCTGACTCACACCAGCAGGGACTGGCACTTCTGCCCTGAAGTCTGTGCTGGTGGGGACCCCATTTTGCCACATTTGTCTAATTATTCAGTGGCTGGTCCGAGACAGCTGTTGCTCTGGGCAGCAGTTGTCTTTATGTCCTGCTCATTAATCATTTCGGCACCTCCTTCTGGACCGTGAGATGGAGGAGAAAGGGTCTGTGAGACACTACGCCGGGCCAAGCCTCGCTCCTGAACGGCACAAGCCCTCCAGTGCGCAGAGGCGGTTGTTGGCTGCCACCCAGCCGCCCTGGAGGCTGACGAGAAGGGGGCCCGTAATCACCCTCGCTGCTGCTGCGCGTGCTGGTGGCAGACACACCTTCCTGTGTCTCTCCAGCCGCGTATGTCACCCGGTGCGACCCAGCATGGTCCTTTGTTAGCTGCTTCTCTACCCAGAAGCTAATGACTCTAAGGCTTTTGTTCAACTGTAAGATTCAACAGGGGTTTTGCACAATCTGACCCTCTGAGGGATTCCCCACCAGTCAGACAAAGAGCACTCAGGACCACAAGGGCCCAGCGAAAAGGCCGACCAGGTCACTTGCTCTCACCTGGAGCTGCGCTGAGACCCCCTGGTGATGCCCCTGTGATGGCCTCTGACCGTGTTGGCCATGGTCAGGACTCAGTAATAGTTGTAATTCTTTCACAGGGTCACAGGCTACAGAGTTAAATCAACCACCAGCATCTTTCAATTCCTTTACATTTTTAATTTTTAACTTCTCTTACTCTGAGTTTTAAGAATCAGGTCAGTAGAAACTGATCAAGATGCCGATGGATCAGCCTAGTCAGAAATATCTCTTAGGATCATTTCAGTCCCGGCCTCAGCAGTACTAGAATTTTCTTCCCTAGGGCGTCCACATCTGTGGTGAGGGGCTTCCTGTGGGCCTGGAAACTGTTCTCTAAGGCAAATCAAAGGGAATCAGAGGCTGGGGAAAGCCTCGCTCAGTAAGCATGGCAGGAAAGACACAGTAAGATCATCAGACGGCATTCTAAAACCAGAGGGGCGAGGGAAAGGGAGCCGGTACAGACAAATCAAAGAGCCAGCAGACAAATACCCCAGCCCAGGATCCCGGCTCCTTCCCAGAGAGGCCAGTGGCCATGATAGGGGTGTGGGATTCCCTGGTGAGCGCGGGCTGCGGGGACCCTAACTGTGCTGCGTCTCTGCCCCACGCGGGAGGAGCCAGTGTGGACCAGAGACTGAGTTGGACATGGCAGGCTCCACTGGAGGACAGGAGGCGGGCGGGGGAGACCACAGCCACAGGGTCCTTGGCTGAGATCAGGGAGACTTCTCTGGTTTCCAGGTACTTCCGGATGGGACTCGGCTCAGAGGGAAAGACTCGGAGGGATGACGAGGCTCCCTCTCTCTAACGGTGCATCTCCCTCCTCCGAGCTACAGGTGTGACGGGCGCCACCCTGGGCCTGCGGCCAGGACGGGCGCTGGCACAGATGTCGTCATGCCGCGTCACTGTGTGGGCCCTGAGCGTGGGCCTTGGCATCCTGATGCCTAAGCTGGGCCCGCTGTGCCATCTCCCTCGAGGGACAGATGTGAAGACACGAGATAAAACCAGTCTGTGTAGCAGCCTGGGATGCACAGTGGTGCAGTTGCTTTCTGGATCCACAGATGCAACTGTGGGTTGAAAATATCAGGGGGAAAATGGCCCTCTCCTTGTCATTGTTCCCTAAACAATACAATACAGTAATAATCTGCACAGCATTTTCACTGTGTTAAGTACTGTAACTCATCGAGAGGTGATTTTCCAGTATACACGAGAAGGTACAAAGGCTACACACAAACGCTGACCATGTTACAGCCAGGACTTGACCGTCTACAGGTTTTTTTATTTGTGGTAGGTCCTGGAACTCATCATCACTTGAGAACGAGGGAAGATGATATTATTCCAGGGAAGAAAGGAAGGGGAGAGGGAGGGACTCACTTTCTTCAGGTCAGCTGAAGAGCCAGCCAGCAACTAACTCCAGCCACCCAAGTCAGCTGCCATGACAGACTGTCTACATCACACTCACAGCCACAGAGACCTTCTCCAAGGTTTACTATTAAAATGAAAACAAAAGTAAACACACATACACATAAACAAGACAGACAAAAGCCAAACTGTTTTGCCCGTTCCTTCCACTGAAATGAAAGGATATAGGACCTTAATTTTTTGGGGAAGATGAGCAATTCGTGCTAATCTGATGTGGTGAACTTGATGAACCACTTCTCATATTTGATGAAAATTTCCCCTATTTCGCCCCTACTGAGTGATGAACATGCTCTGACCACCTATCAGACGTTAGTCACCTCAGGAACATTACCTGACACTCTCAGTGAGATGATTAGAGACACAGGAAAGCCAAGCAGTGTACATTTTTTAGTAGTTTTTCTCAACATACTTGTCTTTCAGACCTACCAATAAATTCGACAACCCTTTGCATCCTTCCATGCCGTGACAGTCTGACAAAAATATCATAAAATATTTCAATGAAGTACTGGTTTCTAAAAACTCACTGCAAGGTGACAGATATACTTTTCCAGTCATTATCCAAAAAAAAAAAAAACCCTTTCTCTTTAAACAATACAACATAAAACTAGATAGCTAACCCACTGCTGGCCCCTCAAATGCCATAAATAAGATTTTCCTATCCCCTTTTCACATGTCCAAAGTGTTGTTTACTTGCTAGGAGAGACAGGCAATGATGTTAAAATCAAATTTTGTAAAAGCAGAAAGTTTCCATACTTTCCTGGTAAAATTTCTATAAATGATGTGAAACTCCTTTTCCTGAAGGAAGATATTATAATTGCTTATGACTAAAGGGCCTAGAAGTTGTTTTTTTTTTTTTAAGGAATCGACAGAAATCATATTCTAAATAGTAGTGGTCTCAGAGGTCTCAAATAACTGCTTTACCAGGAAATATAGGGCCACACCAAGAAGGCTGCAATTCCTGAACTTAGGAGGACTTTTTTAATGTATCTCATAAAGCACTTCTTCCATCACAGCATAGCTATCGTTAGAGAATTGTAAATCCACACCTGAGGGGACCCCAGAGATTCTAAGCACAGTTTAGTTACTGAACAAAACCTAATTAAGTTTCTTTACAAAAAACATAGTAATAATTCGACATGTATATTAAAAAAATCAAGGAGCAAATTTGGAGGGTGTGAGGGCGAACTATGGGAGACCGGGGAGACGCCAGGCCTATTTGGGGGCCGTATCTGCTCCGTGTTGACAAAATCAGTCAATTGACCGTCAGCGCTACGGCCTTACTTTTTTACTAGTTGTACAAATCTCACAGGATGCAAAGAATTCCTTCTAATTTATCTAATTTCCATTCGGTTCCCCCACAACAGCTTTACTAAGGAACAGAATTCCTTTTACCGTCTCCCCACTGCACGGTAAGGAGATGGACGTTTGAAGGACTCAAGTGACCCGTCCAAGCCGACTGCCTCAGCTTCCTGCTCTGGCCCTGAGTGTCCCGGGCTCGGGTCGCAGCCTCAGCTCGAGCCCCCGGAGCCGAAGTGGGCAGTGAGGCCTGTCGCTGCACCAGGGCTGCTGCCTTCTTAGAGGGGCCAGTGGGTGAGCTCACGCGGCGGGGGCTGCACATAATGAGCAGCCGCGCCACGGACAGGGAAGACTTGCATTATTAAAAGCCAGGCTGGGACAGGTGACAAGTGGTGGCGCAATAGGGCTCAGTGTGAGGGAAGCACACAGAAGTCCAGAAGACGGCACCTGATAATGAGACGCACTCAGCACTGCTTCAGGCAGCACAGGGCTTCAGGAAACTCCCTGAGCTCTTCATCAACGTGCCTCTGTCACCGGCAAGCCCGGCAAGGACGGCAGCACTGGAGGGAGCGAGTGCGGAGCCAGGGAGGAAGCCCTTCTGCTAAGGGCTGGGCAGCCTTGGGGAGCAGGGGCCCTCAGACCAATTAGCGGGCTCGGGAGGAAGGTGGCCAAGCTGTGAGGAGGCAGCCAGTCCCATTTCTGGGCTGGTCTGTCACAGGCCTCAACTCTGACAGTCGCCTATTTAGAAAGTACCTCATGTCTTAGCTCGGTCTGTGAGGGAACTTATTTTAAATGGATGAGCTGGTGTAAAGACACAGCCACCGACAGGCATGCTCCAGTCTGAGGTGAAGGGGTGTAGGAGAGTCTGAGGTCCCTGGCAGACCCACTGCAGTGTCAG
This sequence comes from Thryonomys swinderianus, assembly GCA_004025085.1. Lineage (NCBI taxonomy): Eukaryota > Metazoa > Chordata > Mammalia > Rodentia > Thryonomyidae > Thryonomys > Thryonomys swinderianus. Next base: position 113,445 of record PVIC010000069.1, read on the forward strand.
CGGCACTGCTGTCGTAGCCTCCTAGCCGTGACTTACACGGAGCCTACCTGGACCGTGGGGTGCAGGCTCTGAGCTCTGGCAGAACCTCTCACTCGTGTGTTTTTGTGGACAAGTCATTTAACTTCCTCTGTGCTACATCTATAAACTGCTCATAACAGGTGCACCAGCCTAGCGGGGTTACAATGATCGTTAAGGAAGCAAAAGGATATCACAAATCCTTCAACAGTGCCTGCTGCGTGGCAAGTCTCATTAATATTACCTATTATTACTTGATGATGAGTCCTGAGTCTACAAGAAAGATCATGCAGTCAGACAGTTCCTGGCTCTTAGTGGCTGTGTGACCGTGAGCGTGTTACTACTAAACAGTCTCTATAAAGTAGAGATAATGCCCCTTTTAAAAGTTGGTAAAGATCCAGACATACTGGGTATAAAGTCCTTCAGCCACAAAGTTCCTGAGTTGTCCTTCTGGAAGAATCTCCAGAGTCAACCCAAGGACAGTCTGGAACTGGCTTTCCAAGAATGGACGTGTACCGAGCAGCCAGCCCCTCTGGTCATAAGCTTCCGGGGTCACATGCCGAGAACATCCCGTGCTCATTCTTCTGCCCTCAGAGCACAGCTCTCCCCAGAAGAAACCCACAGTCCTGTGAGAAGCCATGACAGCCCTTTACACCTGCATGCAAGACCCCTTTTCACACCGTCCGGTGACAAGCAACTTCTCCCTCTCCCTTGCTACAAATTCCCAAGCTAGTGACCACCTGGTGAGGCAGATCTCTGCTCACTGGTCCTGGCCCCCTGACCAGTTCATTGAGTAATAAAAATATTTCTCTGGCTTCTCTGGGCATCTGTCAGCAAGCCCTTGCTCAGTATCAATTTCCTGAAAATGTCACATGACTATTAAGCAAGCACTAAGCACTAAGCACCCGGCACAGTGAGTCCTCGATCAATAATAGTTCCTATCACATTGAACCCAAAACTATGAGGTATCGACGGGCCCTAGGAGTCCATTTCCTCAGGGAATCTAACAGGTGTTCACTGCCCTCCCCGACCTTTTACCACCTTGACCCAAGGCTTCAGAAGATGCTGTCACCTGATTTGGTCTAAACCATCTTCTTTTCATAAACAGTGGGGATTCAAATGTTTGCCCAAGGCCATCCAAGGTTAAGCTGAGATCTCCCAACTCCCACCCATCCTCTCTTTTACCTGATTTTTGGTACACGCTAGATGAGTGACAACTGGAGATTTTCTTTCCTTGAATATTGGGTTGAATAACTATTGTGCTTATCAGAGATAAAATAACAGAGTAATTTTTGAAGCAGCAGTAGGTATCCCTTAATTTAGAATTCCTTCAGATGTTCTTGGTTTGGGTTTGGGGCACTTATTGTTAATGATGAGTCCATTTCCTAGTCAAACTCACTCATGTGTTATGACCGAAGGGCTAAAGAACAGATCATTCGTTACACAGCAACCGCTCCAGAATCCCTGCACGTGCGTGCTGGCCTGTCTGTCACCAAAGAGCTGCCGTTTGCCTTGGAGAACAACTGCACCAAGGGAAATGTGTGTTTCTTTTCTGCAGCCCAATTTACGATCAACAGGAGAACTTCAGCTCCCTAACACGACCCTGATTTATTGTCTTGTGCGCCTCCCTTCTAGGTTCTTCCTGACGCTAGGAGGTTTGATATCCCACAGCATGTGGCCTTTGACCCAGATAAATAAAACCCAGAACTCTGAAATAAGTCAAATAGCTCAGTCAGGTGTCGGTCCACAAATAGCAGCTACCAGATCCACCGCAGAAGCTGGCTAAGCAACACAGTCAACAACCTAGCGATCGAAAATAGAAAGGGCACCACCAGCCCAGCCTCGTCATTAGGGGGATAACCTTTCTGGCATGGGCACCTTCCGTCTATTCTCTTCGTAAAGCTGTCTCATCAGAACACTGTCTATGCTGGCTCCTAAGGTCTCTTACATGGTGTATCTCCCATAAGGTAACTGTGTTCCTGGTAGTAGCATGTATTGATGAGGCTGCAGAGAACCCACAGACGACCCCACTAACTGGCTTTTTGAGGAATCCACTGAACTCATTAAGGGCTCTCCAGCCTATAAGACTTCATGCCAGTCACAAGAGAGAGAAGCTGTCCTCTCAGGACCCACCCAGGAGCCTGACCCACGGGGGAGCTCCCCTCAGGGCTGGGAGCCCCGTCTAGAGAAGCTCGGGGCAGGCACGCTCTCAGAGAGGGCTGCTTCTTCAGCCTGGACCTCCGCAGCCTTAGTGGGAAAGGAGAAAATAAGGCAAGAGAAACGCTCCAGTAAGAAGAAGCACCAGAGACTCTTTTGTATCAAGAGTTTGAAACCCAAAGGGAGCATTTTCATCTAAAATTTAGGATGCTAGATAAGTTAACCGTCACGAAAGCCTGATATATACTTAACACGTCACTGCACCAAACTCTACATGGTTCATGTTCTCCCCCTACTGAAAGAGAGGAGGAGAGAGGAAGGGAGGAGAAACAAATGATACCAATGCCCAGATCTCCGGGCCCTTGATCTTTTTGAGATTCATTCTTATTCAACAAAAGGGAGAGTGAGATCACTAACAGCCACAGCGACCCGACTCCTTCTCAGCAGCCCCCTGAAAGGCGCTGCACTCAGAAAGGCGCCTGCTCCGCCCTCCGAGCATTTGGCGAGCACACAGTCTGCACGGCCCCCTGTGCGGGGCCTGATGAAGGACACGCGTAGAGACAGACGCAGAGGACGGAGAGGAGAGCCCGCGTGTAAGCGGAGGGCAGATGCTGGCATCTCCAGGGAGGAACTCTTCCGTTTTCGAGACTTAGGCTTGGAACAAAGCAGCTTTAAATCTCAGTGTAGCACCTCTGAGCCCCAGGCCTACTGCGGCCTCCTGTAGGACTGCGGGCCATCTGATTGGAAGGGACAGCCTGAGGGGTGGGCTGAGGACGTGCTGATAAGAGCCGGCTGCCGGACACCCAGGGGGAGGGGCCCATGCTAATGAGACGCTCCTGACACCTACCCCAAGGGCAAGCGCCTCTGTCCACTTAATTCCTTTCACCGCCCCTCTGCCTTGGCTGGCAGCAGCCCAGTTCAAAGCAGAATGACAAGTTCTGATACAGAGGATTATTAGGAACATGTGTTTTCTCTTTATCTCCATCTTAAAATGTGTGTGTAGAGGATCCGACAGAGGTTAGAGAAAAAAGTACCAAGTAAATGTGATATTCACCTAATCACAGTCTTCTCCAGCGTGTCCTTGGTAAGAACTAAGAATGACATCCCATTAGACCGATGCTCGTGGGTTCCAACAGTGATAATCCTCTTTGCCCAAAAGGCTGGGACTGTGGAGGCGGCCTGGGGAAGGGGCTTTGGACACCCGTAATGAAAGGCACTTAACCAATAGCTGACTCTTGGATCTAAGGGTCCAAAGCTCTCCCGCACACCACACCTGAAGGAAATGCGAGAAACATTTGCCATGTGCTGGGATAGATGGCAAGCGGCTACACCTGGCAAGTTACAGACGCTAAGGGCCTTTACCTAGGCCCGGGGCTGCTGGATTGGTAACCACCGTGGGGCACTATTGCTGCACGATGTCCCTATCATGTGCCTTTGTTTCCAGCTTCCGGTTTACGCAGCGCTCTTTCCGCTTGTTTCCTAGGAGAACCCACCTGTAGACCCCCAATTGTTTCTAGTGCTCTCCAAATGGAGTACTGAGCATGGTTCACCTTGTCTAGACTTAAAAATCTCAAGTCTAGAAGAGACAGAGAGCAAGGGCCATGGTTCCTCTGGACAGACTACTGGCTGCCCCTCCCGGCTAGTCTAGTGGACAAAGATCCAGGTCCGAAGTCCACACTCGCCTTCACTAAGATTCTGTTAAACAGTGTTTAATGCGGACAAGGTGCCATGAAAGGCTACTTAAGAACTGGTGGCCGGGGCCGGAGGGTTAGCTCAGTGGTTCCGGCGCCTGCCTCGCAAGCGCAAGGTCCTGAGTTCGATCCCCGGTAACCACAAATAATGCTGGGCGTGGAGACATGCCCACCAACAATCAACACCGCATACCACAATGCCAGGCATGGTGGCTCACGCTTGTAATCCCAGCACTCAGGAGGCAGAGAGGAGGATTGCTGAGTTCGCGGCAGCTTGCCTGGGCTCCATAGTGAGCTCAGGGCCAGCCTGAACTACAAAGCGAGACCCTGTCTCAAAAAAAAAAAAAAAAAAGAACTGGTGGCTGTCTCCAAGGTGATTAAGTCCTGCGTCGGGCACAGTGAGGAGCCCAAATGGGGACAGGTGTTTCCACTTTGGTATCAGGAGCAAAAGGGTTTGCTGAAGATGACAGCAAATGGGTCTAGGAACAGGAAAGGGTGTCCGGGCAGGGAACGCGGGCATGTGACCAGTGTAAGTGAAGAATGGAGGAGCGGGGCTCCCTGGTGTCACCGAGTCTACAAGCAGCCCCTGCCACCTTGGGGCAAGTACTTAGCTTTTCTGTGCCTCAGTTTCCTCCTCAGTACACTGTAGAACCCTCCACCTCATAGAAGGCATTTTGAAGATTAAATGGGAAATGTATGTGATTTCTTGGCAAAGGCCCAGGGCTCTGGGGGGGCTGTTTTATGTTTCTCTGACTGTCAGCTGGGGTGAGCAGCATGGAGGAGGGGCAAGAACCTCACCTGGGAAAGCAGGTGGAGACTGCTCATTATGGATGCTTGCTGTTTAAACTGCAGAGTACACACCTGGAGCCACAGGACGGACAGAGGAGCAAGGGCACTGGCTTGAAGACAAGAGGGGTCGTGGTTTCTCCATCACTGCTACCATGTTCTTCCAACGCGGGGGCAGTTCTGAAGTTCAGGATGAAACTGCAGCTCAGACTTTTAGGGCATGATACTTGAAAATGCACAGGGCCTTGATCAGGGATTCCCCCCCCCCCCAGGGACTGTGGCGCCTACACACGCGTGCGGAGATGGGAGTCTGCTGCCTGCACGTGCACGGGTGCCATAGCAGCCAGGGAACTTGACAGGAGGGATAATGAATCAGTCAACCGATGGATAAATATTTATTAAATGCTGATGAGCAGCGTGCTCTCTTCTCCCCAGCAAAACTAAGTGTGACAAAATATTGAGATTCAAGGAAAGAAGCAAAGACGGATGTGCTTCAGAACTCACAGGAAAGGTTGTCTTACCGTCACGTACATGGAGCCGCAGATGTAGGCTGCTGTGTTCCGGCCACGGGACAGAACCCAGGGCTGGAGCTGCCCGAGAGGCAAACGCCCCTTTATTCTGCACAGGACGAGGAACAGCAGCACCGGCCACTCCGTCCTGCCTCACCGGCTGGACATCACCCTATCCTTCTGCTGATTCACACTTCCGGCCCTTGATGGTTTCTATGGCAACCGCACAGGTTCTTTTTTAAATTTTTAGTCCGTGCAGTATGGGAGCCTGAACTGAGACTGCATCCCCAGAAGCTCCATCCCCAGCCCCTTTGAGTTTTCCTTTGAGATAAGGTTTCGCTAAATTCCCAGGATGGGCTTGGACTGGGGATTCTCCTGCCTAGCCCAGAGGGGTGGGATTAAAGGTGTGCATAGACAGGCCCTGCAGCACAATTGTTTGGAGACAGGGAGAGCGAGCCCAGGATCATTGTACTGATGGACAGCTTTAAAAACACACCAAACCAACAAACAAAAACCTTTATTTTGAGACAGGGTCTCACTAAACTGCCCAGCCTGGGATCAAAGTCCTGAGCCTCCTGCCCTGGCCTGGCAGAGTGCTGGGACCACGGGTCTCCTCCGTCACACCTGGACGGCACAGATTCTTCACTCTGTAAACTCTATAAGGCCATTGGCTTCTTTTCCAGACTCCTAGATGCATCTCCCTTTAAGTAGCTATAAACTTCAGGGAATGAGTTTCATAGGTACGGTGGGAATTCCTGTTTTCTTAAGGGGAGGAGTTCTGTGTACGAGTTCAACTGTGCACTGCAGCTCAGATTGCTGGAGTCTCCCTCCCAGGGTTTCTGACTCAGGAGGTCAGTGTGGAGCCCGAGAGTGGGAATTTTGATTAAGGTTCTGTTGACACGGATCATACTGGTCTGAGGACCCCACTTGGAGAACTGGCACCCAGGAGGCAAGTTAGCCTCGTCCTCATAGGATCTTTGTTACAGTCAGGATCCCAAGGTGCCCCCACAAAGGCTCAATGTACTGCAGGCTGGGTCCCCCAGGGAGCTATGTTCAGAGGTGGAGTTTTTAGGAAGTAATCAGATCATGAGGGGACTCACTTCATCAACGCACTGATCCACAGATGAGTCATCGCCTAATAGGCTTATTGGGTGGAGGGGCCTCACGGCATGAGGAACATCACTGGGCCTGTGGCTTTGAGGATTATATTTTGTCCCTTGTCCTTTCCAGGCTCTCCTGCTCTCTCTGCCTTCTGTAACCCGTGAGGTGAACTGTTCGAGGCCCTGCCTCACCACGGCCCCAGAAGCAATAGAGCCAAGTGGTCATGGACTGAAACCTAAAATTCTAGACCAGATCTTTCCTCCTTCAAGTTACTTTTGGCAGGTATTTTGTCACAGTGACAGAAAGCTGATTAACACACTTCCTGAAAACTCCACTGCCGATCAAAACCACAATGGATGTAAGTGTTATATGCTGGGGAAAATGGCAGTCCTGTATGGGCTTGCAGGACTGGAGTCAAACCCAGGGCCTTGCACCAGCTAGGACAGTGCTCTACCAACTGAGCTACACACTCAGCCCCCAGAATGACAGTGTTATCAGTAGTAAAGTTGCCGGTAACTAACAAAGAATGTATAGATACTGTCAAAATGGAAATGGTTTCTCCTTTTTTTTTTTCTCTTCAAATAAGAAAATCTTTGGATTCTTACTCAAATTTTACCCATTGGGAAGACAACATGTAAGGAAATCAGTGTTACTCACTCTGAGGTGACTTTACCTCAGATAACACTTCTCTGACATTAAAGTGAGGTGCACTTGGGTATGCGTGTGTGTGTACACATGTGCACGTGAATGTGTGGGTGGGTGTGAGCATGATAGTAGATGCACGTGTGCATGACAGCAAGTGCACACAAGGGTGCATGACAGTAGGTGTGTTTTGAGATTTAACAGTTTCCTTTAATAATTTCTAGAACCAATGAATGTGTGCATGGGTAGGATGGTCAACACCGAGTTCATGTGGAAAATAGTTCTTGAAAGTAGGAGCCTTAGATAATTTCAGTAGGTCAGAGTTTATCCTAATGATGTTTGAAGTCGATGGAACCATCACTAAAAACTTGTTATTCACTGAATGGGGCAGAGAAGATGCAGCATTAGGTTTTGCTGGGTAGGTGCATAATGGCGACCCTCCAGCTAGTTCTTCCAGGTTTGACAGTGAGGAAGAAGATATAACCCAGATCCAGGCTGCAACACATTCATGTTCCAGCGATCTTATTACAATCCTATCCACCTCAACACAGTCCAGATGGCAAAGGGCCCTCAGGCAGCAGTGGACAGGGCTCTGGTGGTCTCCACTCGGAATGAGATGATTTAATCAAAGCTCATTCATGATAAGAAACATTCACCCTTGAAAATGAATTTTCTAGAGCAAATGGAGTTTAGGGTGCAGGTGTCTGGTGGGATCTAAGAGAGAGCGTGAGATCAGCTGGCTGTGAGCCTGGAGCTGATATTTGGATTTGACAGTTAAGTTGCAAGAAAAAACTCATGTTTAGTTTGAAGGAAAGCCTGTGTTCTACATATCTTTATAATCCCAGTACCACAAAGGATCTGTCACCTATTGGAATTCAGTTTTACAAGACCACCAACTTTTAAATTGGGAATTAGAAAGCAGGGATGTAAATATTAAGAAATAGGGTCTTTCCTGGGAAGGTGGGAGAAACAAAAGGAGATACGAATAATGACAAATTAGATTGAAAGCTGGAACTAGTTTAAAAGCAACCTGCTCAGATTTCTACCTGTATTTTTATGAATAGATGGAAGAGAAGGTGGTAGGTAGCCAGACTGACTGACCAAACTAGGGTGTTAATGTCTGAATTTACAAAAGAAATGAAAGTAAGCAAGATTTTGAATTCTGATTCCTCCAGGGACAAGAGAAAGGGTGTGGGTGAATTTTTTGTTTATCTTTTTGTTTTTTATAAATACAAGGGAGGATGCTGGGAAAGTACCAGTGACCCTCATGCTCAGACTCTGGTTTTGCTTGTGGTCCAAATTCAACCTATGCCCACTGATGGTTTTACTCTGTGTTAGCCCTTGTGGCCATTTTGTTTGTTCAAGGGAGCAAAATGGCTTCCCTCACGGGAAGTCTCACAGGAAGTAAGTACCAGAAACATGATTCAAATCTCGCTCTGGCTCTACATGCTGTGTCCTTCCTCCCTCTCTCTCTCCCATTGCCTACCTAGGAAGACAAGGCGGGACACACACACAAATCCTTTATATAAAGCCCAACCCATTGCCTATAAATTGTACACAAAATAGACCCCACAGTGAACATATTTATGGTTGTCTTGGCAAGTTTTATGGCTCTCTCTAAAGTCATATTTTCCCGGCACTGTTATGGCTTAGCAGGCTGAAACATATTTTAGCACTTTTTAAAAAAGCACAGGCTATGATTAAGTGTATAATAAGGGACTTTAAAATTTAGATTAATGGTCTGATAAGTTGTAAAACAACTCAAAATTCTGTAAATTTGTATTCAGGGATTTTCTAAAATTGTAAATTGTTGACTTGATAGATTGTAACAGGTCCTTTGAAACTGTTCTGGTCTATTATTCAAATCTTTACTGTGTAGTTTATAGACAGGTTGACGAATACAATGACCCCCTTGGTGGGCACCCTGTGGATTCACAGCTTGCGTCGCCCTCTGCAAACACAACCTGCTCATCACACAGCAGACACAAGGAGGGCTGCCCTGTAGGACGGGATTTAGCACATTGCTTCTCTGTGCGTCTGACAGATCTGACTTCCAGAGGCCATAAAGTCCTCTGCTCACATACCAGTAGTTGCCTGGATATAATTATTGTAAATAATACTTTAGTCCTAGTAAAACAACTAAGTTATTTCATTTTGTTTTCTTGCAGAGGAATTGCTACTTCATGCTTATTGTATTGATGGATATGTTTGCTGAGGCCCAAAGAGGTAAAGTGTTGCATACAGTTCAGCAGTACAGTGTGGTGCAGCCAGGGCAGCAACTCTAGCCTCCGATGTCTTTACACCAGAGATCCATAGAATGAGGCTAAGGCTGGACAGTCTTTCATGAAGTGAAGATCCCTGGGACTAGCACCTCAATTAGTCATGTTGCCATGAGAAGCCATTCGCTGAATACTGGTCAAAGTCAGAGAAAAGAAGACAGATGCCTCAAAGCAAGTGGAACCCATTCTCTAAAACAAATTTACACACCAACTTCCATCATCTATCAACTGATCAATTTATCTACTTTCATCACCACAATGCTAAAGAATGTATTTGCAACAAAACCCAATACTGCTTTTATTAAGATCAAAATCTCCAACTCGTGCTTTGAACTTGGGGAAAAGGACAGGTCCTACTTTCCCAGGTAGAATCAACTCTTTTAGGTCTCTTAGATATGGACAGTGTGTCTGAAGGAGAAATTAAGGATTATGCAAAGGACTTCAAAGGGTTGACATCCAAAGAGGGTGTGTGCTGTCGGTTCCTCCTCCTGGGTGGAAACTGCATTCAATAACCTGGTGTGCGGGCTAAAGCTATCACCACGCCACTGTGTCCCACACAGCTGAATCCTGTTACACAGGGGCTGCTGAGAAAGATGATCCCTACTGAGGAAAATAGATGAAATGAACGCAAGGGAAACCTTGTCCCAGGTCTGTTTCATTCTAATGACAGAACAAACTTTACGTTGTCAGCAGCCAAAGAGATAACCTGAAATACCATCAGCTTTTCCATCTGTGATTACAGAACTGGCAGAGCAAAGAAAGAGAGCACCAAATGGGGCAGAAAATGAGAGCAGAGGGGTAGGTGGTGGCGGCATCTGGATTCCTTCAAAGGCAAAGAGAGGTGGCAGGAGTTGCAGCCAGGATGCCTGCGTGTCCCAGGACATGAGGTGGGCTGTGGGGAAGATTACTTTGAGCAGCATAGCTGATTTTCTTCAGTGCCCTCCGGACCCGCTCTCTACTCTCTCCGTTCTCCTTAGCACCCAGGGCCATGAGAGTCCTCGTCACGCTGCTATTCCTGGCCCTGAGCTCCTAACTTAGCCATTTTAGTGTTCCACACCCTATCCATACTTTGGTAAATGATCTCTATAAACTTCTCAAACCCTCCATTTCTGTGTGATGTCTGTGTTCTCTGGCCTGGGCCCTGAGTGATATACGTGCTTTCTAAGGTGGTATCTCCCAAGTTTCTCTCAGGTTGTGGGCAATAAGGACTGTCCTTGGACGACAGGAGGAAAAGATTCTTTTTGATGGAGCCCCTTGGCAACAGGAAGGGTCCAGGTGATGGAGAGAGGAAGAGGCCGGCAACATTAAACACTGGGTGGGCATGTTGAGGTATGGGCCTGTTCCAATAAGGCATTCTTTTGTAAAAGAATTCACCCTGGCCATCAAGTGGTGGTGTTTAAAGCATCTCTGATGACTGACATAGTTATTACCCCACACACAGCTGCAGAACTGCGGTTGAGGGGAGTAAACCTCCATTACCTCAGGGGCAGAGCAGAGAGGAAACTTGTTTCTCACCAAAGATTCACAGTCCCTTCCCTCACTTAACAGTCCATTCACCCAGGAATAACACACCACGGTTCCTCACAGCAGGAAATCTTCAGAAATATAGACTGGTGTTAATGACCACCAAAGCTCGTGTGTGTGTGTGTGTGTGTGTGTGTGTGTACTTTTATTTTTTTGTGAGAAAATCTAAACTGTAGAGGTAAATGCTAATTTTTATTTTTGAAAAGTGTCCAGAATGTTCTCCCGATTCATGGAAACTAGAGGATTGTGATCCAAAGGCCCATAGCAATGAAATATTGCTTACAGAATCATTCTAATTTGTTTTTTCCTTTGCATTATAATCAAGTGGCTGGGAAAGTAATAAGTTAGAAACACAAAGAATACTCAGCAGAGTATGAAATGAATGAATGAAAAAGAAATAAGGACAGGAAAAGTTTAGAGGGTTTTTCTCTGAAGCAAAGACTTATTTGAGTAGAGCTCTAGTTTCTAGTACTAGAACCAGAAACTGTTTTTCCTCAGCTGATTAACTGTACTTAGAGACTATTTTGATTACCTAGAAGTAATTTCATACTAAAGTTACATTTCTACTTTGGTATTTTCTGGCATCATTGGGATGAAAGACTCAGAGTTGAATGAGATTTTTGCTTTATGTTTTGGCCCCAAAGCATCTCTGGCTCAGGGAGCCCTATGGGCCGGAAATGGTTTCATAAACAAAGGTTAGAATGGTCTCCATCTAGAGCCCTTGTAGCAGAAACTTCTTACCCTGCTAAAAGGGTCCAGAAGTAGGTCTAGCATGAAAACGTCTGATCCCTCTGCTATGAAGTCCCTGATCTGTCACTGTCCACCAGAAAGCGCAGTGCTTTGGGGGACTCACCACTTGCCACTCTCATACTTAGAGCTCTGTGTCCTCTGCACCACTGCTTGGGAGCAGAGGGTGAACAGAAGAAAGGAAGAGGCGGAGCAGAGCAGAGCCCTGACACACGGGGCGACTCAACTGCCCCAACTCAGGACAGAGAGCAAAGCACTGAATCAGGCCTTCGCGCAAGCACGGGTCTGGAGCCGCGCCGATGTCAGCAAGGCCAAGGGTGCATCACGCTCACCGCGCGAGGCTCGCACAGCTTCTGTGATGGGTCGAGACTCAGGCTCTGGGCATGTGGGTGGATGCTCTGCGTTCACGGAGAAACAGTCCCCGCTTCTTGTGTTCTCTTCCTTCAGTCTGGCCCCAGATCTTGTGAGTTTCTAAAGTGAAGGGTCTGGCAGAAGATCAGACAAGGCAGTGAGTCCCTGGGCCAAGCTGTGTTAGCAGGTGGGCAAGCGGGGTGGAGGGAATGCGTCCACCCCAAGTTCGTCAGGGCTCATCCTTGCTCTTGGGTCCTTCACCCCCCAGCCCTGTTCTCTGTCTGGAGATGAGCGGGTGCTCTTATCTGTTACCTTGAGCTCCGCAGGGGTTGAGAACTTAAGGGCAGATCTGGGAGGCAGGACTTTATCATGACCTAGGGCTGCGATCTGTACCTCCAGGGCTCATGCTTGCCACAGCAGGGGATGCTACTGGCCTTAAAGGGTCAGGCAGACCTGCTGCAGAATACTCTGCGGGCACCAGGCACCACCTCACCCCACGACACAGTGCTCCGCTCCTGTTCAGAAGGACTGCTCTGCGGTTCTGTTTTCTCACCCGTAGAAGGTGAGGCTTAAATTGCATCATTTAAATCTTCATTTCCAAAGACCTGATTCTGAAATGTGGATAAAGTATTTGGGGAGGTATATAGTTTACATTCAACTTGGATAAGAATTATATCATACATGATGCTGAGAAGTGAAAATCCCTCTAAGTATGTAAGTGGAATTTCAGTGCTGAGTACCAGTAATAATAAAAGAAAGCATCCCTATGGCCCAGACTGTCTCTTACACTATAAAGACGTGAGAAATTCTGCTGTATCAATAAGGTATCCAATAAGGTTTTCATTTACAGAAGAAGAAAAAAAATCCCAACTCCCAAAGCCCAGGCTTCCTCTGAGGAGAGTCTGGTGGGAGGAGATACACAAAAACTCTTCTTTGTCTCAAGAATGTGGCAAACAGGAAAAGGCCAGAGGGGATTCCTGTGGAGAGTGGTTTGGAGAATAGGGCAGTAAAGCAGAAATGTTGCTCTACAGTGCATGTGAGGAGGGCTGGGGAGGCCGGGGGAGACCCTGGAAGCCTCTCTGCTAGCCAGGCATACCCGCAGGGCGCCCCTGCTGTGCTGCCTGGGCACTTCCCCCTGCTATGCTACGGTGTGAGCAAAGGCTGACGTCAGGGCCTCCTTCCCTAAAAAGGCACTAACTCTGGACAAAGACAGCTGATGGCAAAACGATTACTAGGAATCCAGGGTGAAATAAGGGAAAAGGAAGAGTCTTGCTATGAAAGGGAGGTGCTCAAACCTAGCAACAGGATCTGTCAGATATCAAGAAGGAAAGCTGTGCCCGGAGGCTCTAGAACTTGTGTTCAAAGATCAGGTGCCCTAGCAATGCCAGTGGGGGTCTCCCACACGGTACCTGTGATTGTGAGCCTTGGAGGTTTTATTTTTACACTCCGCTCACACAAGCTTCAGATGAAGAAGAAATGGGCACTCTTCTAACGCCAGTGCATGGGAAGCTTCCCCTTTCTATGGCAGTGAGAAACTGTTTCCCAGACTGTAAGCAGCAAGAAATGCAGGTATGGGGCCAGGGATTTAGCTCAAGTGGTGCCGCTCCTACCTTGGAAGCGCAAGGTCCCGAGTTTGATCCCTAGTACCACCAAAAAAAAAAAAAAAATGCAGGTAGAGTGCTCCTCATGCTCACAGCTGAAGCCTCACTCCGTGGGGCCTTGTCACTGGGGGGGGGAGGTGCGGTTGCCGTGGGGAGCTGATCTCTGATGAGGACTCAGACCTGTACAACTGTCCCAGGCAGGCACAAGATAGTGGCACAAATAATTGACAGGAAGCAAATGAGAAATTCAGGGCATAGACGCAGCACTGACATCTACCTCCTCATAATTCAACAAAAGCCACTGGTGAGGAGGCCACACAGGAAGAAAGTGGACAGGAAAGGTAGCCATTGTGAAATCTGGTTTCCCCTTAGAATACAGACTAAATTACGGTTCTGATGGCACTAATAAAGTTACAGATTTTAAATCTTCATTTTTCCCAACATCATTGCTGATGTGACCAGTGACCAAGTCCCTGTGATTTGGAAAAGGCATTTTCCAAAGGGCAAGGTTAGGGGGTGCAGTCACCCACCCCAAAACCTAATCTATCTGGAAAGTTGAATGGGGAAAGAGAATCCAAACACATTAAGAGTGCGAAATCTAGTTTCGACCTAGCCCTGAACAGATTGTTACTATTTTTCACCTTTTTCTTGGAAGAAGATAGAAGAAAGTTAAGTCTTCCCAAAACTTCCCATCTCTTCATTTCACTGCTCTGTCCAGAGGAGAGTATTATGTGTTGCAGGAGAAACACACTTGACATAACGAAGAAGCCTGGCTCCTGTCCTGCCCTGATGCTGGTAAAAGACAGCATGTCCCTTAGCCTTTGCAAACACTGACGCCAAAGCAAGGGTGGTCACTGGCCTTGCCACAGACAAGGGGGCAAAAGGTGGACCCCAAGGCAGCCTGGACTCCAAAGCCTTGGGGAAACTCCAGAGCTCCTGGGAGAAGGAGGCTTTCATGTGAGGAGCAACGAGTCTGGGAGCAGCTGAGCTTGCCTGGCCATCGGCTTCTCCAGGATCCTCTTTCATGCCTCACCTCCTCACTGGGCATTTATTTGAATTAAATAGCCTCGAGGAGCCATTGAGGTCTGCTCTGAAGATGGCCAGACTGAAGCATGCCAATCTTTATTCTGAGAAATGACTTAAAAAAGAAAGTGCTCTATTTTTTTCCCGTTGCACATGTTCAATAAGATAAAGCAAAATTCTGTGTGGAAAAGGGGCAGGGAGGTCTCAGATAAGGAAAAAAAGACAACAAAATGATACAGAAGGAACTGATTTTAGTGAGAAAAAAATGAATCTTTACTCATTAATTTTAAAAGCATGGTGGCCTAGGAAAACTTGGAGGGTTTTAATGTGCAAATAAATATTTTAATTCAGATTAAATGTGCACCCAGGAGTCCTGGATGTAACCATCGCAGGGATAAGGCAAGAGCATAACCCTCTTGCCCTCGCTGCTGTTCCTGGGATTTCTCTTTTTTGCTTTTTATTTTGTGTGTGTTCCATTTGGGTTAGGAATGTTTTATTCCTGCTCAAGGTCTGGGCAAAACGTCAAGCACTCTATTGAAATGTATATTTATAAAGACTCTTATACTACAGAATTCAAGTGTTTGGAGCAGGTGGCAGGGACACGTGGAGATGTGTTTCTCCGTTTCTTATTAAAACCGGTGCCCTTCCCCACAGCGGGGACACACAAGAGCCCTCTAAGTTGATTGGCATGTGGTCAGGTGAGCACAGAGTGAAAATAAGCATCTATTGTAGGTAGGTCTTGGGCTTAATAAATAATAAATCTGGGCTGGAGAGTAGGATGAAGGCGAGGGTGGGAGAGCTGAAGAGCAGCCACCCTGTGATGACTGCTTCCGGGAGGACAGATTGGATGTTTAGTTTTCTTTACACTTGATTTTTAGATTTTGAGACAAAGTGACACAAAATTCCCCCCCCCCGTAACCATTTTATCAGGCGTAATATTTATGATCTCATCCAACCATCAGCACTGTCCACTCCAGAGTATTTCCATCACCCCAAGAGAACCCCGTGCCTGTTGAGACGGACTCACAAATTCCCCCACCCCAAGCCCTAGGAAACCGCTAATCCACTTTCGGTCTCTAAGGCGCTGCCTGCGCATGAATATTTCAGGGATTTCCAAACAGCTGCCATAGCAACATTCCCGAGTGTCCTGGACCCGCTAAGGCTTACAGAGAGTGTGGCGACAGCCGATGCAAGGACCTCGCGGGTCAGCTGCAGTGACGGTGGGGAAGGGGAGAAGGTGTCCAGCCTCCGTTCTGGGGCCACCCACACCTCTGCCCCCACGGAGAGGGGCGAACTAAGCGCTGAGCGCCTCAGAACCTCTCCACCGCCGCAGTCTGAAATAGGAAAACATCGTCTACCTCCTTCCCTCTCCAAAAGCGATTACCACTAGGGCAAGGCACTTAAGTGTGACCGGGAACACGGCAGGTCAAGCGATAAGGAAACAAATCCCACGCAGGGGGAGCACGAGTTAGCCCTGCCTCTGTGGGAGCAGGCACACGGTCCTCTGGTGTGCGCTCCGGGCGTTGTGCGCCTTACCACACTTGTCACACTTAGCAGATAAAAGCTATTCCCCTGTGGATATTGTGCTAACAGAATTCTCCATTGCTGAGGCCAGCGGCATCCTCATCTTGTCTCAATCGAGGCAACGCCAAGGGGGAAGCCAACCGTGCGTGTCCGTCACCTGGACGATTAGCCTCTCTGACAGTGCATGCTTCTTTGGAAGGCTGGCTCTTAAGAGCACCTGATTTCTCACCAGGAAATAATTTTCCTTTGTCTGTCAAGGGCAGAGCAGAATGAATGTCCTTACAGCACATAACTGCAAGCTCACAGATGAATCTGTATAAATATCCTGAAGTTGCTCCAGGCACCTATGATCAAGAGTTTGAGACAAGAGGGCCACAGTGAAAACCCCTTTGTACACAGAGCTGTCAGGATGACTCCTGAGCTACTCTGGTTTGCTAAATTCAAGAGAAAGGTTCAATTCATTCTGTTATTTACATGGTGTGTCTATAGAGCTTAACGAAAGCAAGGCAAAAATTAATGGACGTGAAACTCTCAAGAAAAGCCAATCGATAGGGAAGTGGGGAGAGGATTTGTACGACATCAGCCCTGACCACTCTCCCAGGGATCAAGAAGTAGGGTTGGAGTGACAGAGGGGCTGGCTCTGTCTATACATCAGAGTTATCTGCTTGTTGCGTTAGTGACAGTCTTTCTCACCTGAATCTTTTGTTACTCAGCATCCTTTATTTGGAAGCAGTGTGGGTCACAGTAAACACACAGGTGAGACCTGGGTGTAGGAAATCCCTTCTGTACTCACATCCTATCACCACCCTCGGAGGCATCACTGATAACAAACACGCTTCCTTTCGGCCCAGCAGTGAGGAGAGCATTTCCACACCACAAGAACTTACTAGAAGTCTTACTGAGAACTGAATGCATGAACAAATGAGATTGTGAGATTCGTTGCTGCTGAAGTTCTTGCAATCTAACTGGAAAATCCAGCATGATAGAAACAAAAGATATGATGCAGCTTTATTTCATACAATGAAAGTATGGATTATCAAATAAGCAGAACTAGAATTCTAACTGATATGTTTTTAACTTATAATGAATTTTAAAATTTTTAGCTAGAACTTATAAAGGCTAAAGATCAGATGTCCTTGTAAGGAGCTAAGGGAACTCTCAAATGCACTGTGAGCACAGAATTACAAATGTGAATATGTGGCCAGCAGAATCAGCATGCAAGTAGATCACAGGACTCTCATTCTAGGAAACAAAACCAATGCACCCCATGTGAAAGAAAACCATAACAGTTGCTGTTGGGTTTTAGTCGACTGTTGTGACTGGTTGTATAACAAAGATATATGGTGCCAGTCACGCATGGAAATTGCCCAATGTGTAGGACAGATGTAGAATGGAATTCTTTTTTTTTTTTTTTTTTTTTTTGGGTACCAGGCATGAAATTCAGGACCTTGTGCTTTCAAAGTAGGTATCAAACCACTAAGCCAAATCCCCGACTCTGATTAGAATTCTTATTCACAAGATTTGGTACATTCAGGAAAAACATCAAGGAAGAGGAAATGGTAGGAGAAAGGTGGTACAGAAATCAAATATAATTCTATGTTCCCAGAAAGTACTCCAGAAGGGAGGTGACACAAGCCTCAGGTGTTGATAGTGGTCGTGTAGAGAAAGAGACAGATGGAGACAATAACAAAAGGAAAAGAAAGAAAACAATATGAGGAAAGGTTGAACGTGGGTCACATGGAAGAAACACAAAAATGATGCTGAAATTTTGAACCTGGGGCCATTATCACTTGACTTTCTGGATTTGAGTTCTCTGAACTATAAGCTGAAAATTAAAAACATCTGTCCTTATTGGTGCATAGGTTTGCCTCAAGGGGAAGAAGAACACAGAAAAAAAAAAAGAGCTACATTATGTCCACAAAGGCTGTGAAGGAAAACTGTTTGGATTCCTGTTAAGAGGGAACTTTGGGACATTTTGGAAGACAGTCTAATGACAGTGGGATAAACATCAAAGAATGAGAGCAGAAGTGGTCTCTGTCTGATTCTCTGGGTCCAGAGTCCAGAGAGTATCTAGCAATAGAGTTTTGTGTCATCCCCTAGTGACCTATTCGAATATTTATTCATTGACAATGTGGACTATTTTTTTCACACAAACCAAACTCTTTGATATTCCTTAAACCTAGTTCTATTAAGCCAGTAGAGACTAAAGCAAAACCAATCATCCCCATCTTCCGAAACCTGACAATGAGGCAACCTTCTTTTGCTCAGAGTAGTGAAATCAGAGAATTTGATTTTAGTGCTAAAACATTTGTAGCATCTTCCTCTTGAATCTTCTCTGGTCCCACCCATTTCAAAAGCACAGTTTAGGCTTTAAGACTCTCAGAGACAGGAGAGTTTTGTTGTATTATCTCTTGTATCATGATCCTTACAATGACATGAAATGAAGGATCAGACTATACACCCAACATGCAAGTGAATTCTCCAGACCTCACGTTCTTTAGACAATCCCCTTAAGGTGTCTCCGCAAGACCCCATGACACTGAAGTCCCATATGTTTTGGTACCGGTGTGACCAATAATCACTCTTACAGCTCCATTTCTTTCAACATCTTTGACAACAGCAAAGGAAATACCTCAAACTATGGATGTTTCACATGCCTTTTGACCTTCCTAATCAGCATTTGAGAATTTTTTTCCCTTTAGAACTTAATCCTATTAATTTAGATTAAAATTTTGAAGAAAGAAAAATAATAGACTTTGTTAGCTTGCCTCCACTGTAACAAATGCCTGAGTAATTAACTCATAAAGAGAAATGTTTTACAAGCAAATAAACTGCATGGATTTTGTGATTTGTTTCCCCGATCAGGCAAATCTGTCCTTTTGGGGCTCCTGGTGCGGCTGCCACATGGTAATGCCTGACAGAAGACTGCTTACCTCATGGCTAGGAGGCAGAGAAAGCACAAGATGAGGGCTCCCCATGCCTCAGTGACTGATGACATCCAACTGTGCCACCTCTCCCAGGAGCTAGCACCTCCCAACACATGGCTTTGAGGGACATTCCAATCTGAACCACAGCAGAGAGTGCATGTTCCCTACCTTCCTTGTGCCATTAGTATTTAAAGGAAAGGAGTTTTATCTGAGATCCAGCCAAATGACACGCCAGAATTTTGCAGAAGTCAGCCAGTGGGAACTATTCAGCAAAATCATTTTTCAGAGTTTTTCATAGCAGATCACTGACTTAGCAGTACCATTTGGTTTGGAGGGAACCTCTGTGTGCCTGCCACTGGTCATGCCCCGCTATGAGTTTGCTAAGTGTCTCCCCAAGGCCTTGTGTTGAAAGCTCTGTCCCAGCCCAAGGTGCTGTGGGAAAGTGGTGGAGCCTTTAAGAGGAAGAGCCTAGTAGCCCCCGATTGTGTGGGGATGTGGCCTTGAAAGGATCCAGGCCACTCTTCTCTTCCTCTTTTTTCCCCTGGCTGTCACAAGGTGACCAGCTTGCCGTCCCTACCATTCACTGCTGCCATTATGTGTTCCTTTGCCACCGGACCAAAAGCAACTGGGCCACGATCCATGATCACGCACTCAGACCTCTGAAACTATGAGCCAAAGCCCACCTTTCTCCTTTGTAAGTTGATTACTTAAGATATTTTAAAATAAAGCAACAGAAAGATGATCAGCACACCCCTGTGTACTCTTCACATCCGTGGAGGCTACAGTAAAATGTCAAACACAGTATAGGTCACTTCACCTCTCTCTCCCTCTTCTCAACATCTAAAATGGGGGATGCAGAAGGTGAGGCTCTTCTCACTAAGAAGGTAGGACTCCAGCGCTGTTCACACCAGACACTACAGGACTGTGCAAATCAGAGGCCTCCAATGCAGCTCCCAGGATAAAACAAAGAAGCTGCCTGTGTGAAAAGTCTCCGTGTCAGGGACCTTCCGGCACCATGTGATAAATCAGGAACAGGAAGAGCACTGCCCTGGCAGTCTAACTGCGACATCCAGAACAGCTCCGGGCTGCTATCAATTGCTGGTCTTTATGGATCTGCTTATTTCTACAGTCTGGCCTACAGAGGTGAAAAAATACTGCAGCGTCCTAAGACAGGAGCCGCCTAAATCATGACCACTGTTCCCTAGGAGCCTGAGCCCTGGCTGAGAAGCCTTTTCCTCTCCAAGAACCCAGATGTGTGGGCGCACACACTGCATCTTCTGTCTGCACCCCATGTCATGCCGTGCCATAGAAGGAAGTTTTAAAAATCATCACACCGGGCTGGAGATTTAGCTCAGTGGTTCTGGCACCTGTCTCACAAGTGCAAGGTCCTGAGTTTGATCCCGGTAACCACATAGAATGCTGGGCATGGTGACTCACACCCACCAGCAATCAATACCACATACCACAGTGCCAGGCGTGGTAGCTCACGCCTGTAATCCCAGCACTCAGGAGGCAGAGACAGGAGGATTGCTGAGTTTGAGGCTTGCCTGGGCTACATAGTGAACTCAGGACCAGCCTGAACTACAAAGTGAGACCCTGTCTCAAAAAAAAAAAAAAAATCATCACACTGGATTGGCAAATTTCTGCTTTGGAGGACTACCAAGAATCTTGCTCTGAATATCTTTTGATTTCCCCTTAATAAAAAAAAAGTCTCCAGCCATGAGCAATTGTATTTATCTAGGTAGCAACCATTCATTCATTCATTACTTCACTGATTTCCATTTTATGTAATTTCAGAAGATATTTTGCCCAGTGAATACAATTATCACCTAATTTTCGATTGACTTGCAGGACCCTGAATGGATGGAATCTTGGGGATGAATCAGTGGCTTTTGGGGGAGGAAGGTTACGCCTGGAAGTAAAGCAAAGAGAATAAAAGATGAATGGAAAAGAAAAGAAGCTACAACCAGAATTAACTGGTTCACAACTCTCCTCCACCCTGCTGCCACTGCAAAAAATCTCACAGGTATCCTGAGGGAAACACCAAGATAATCCAGCGTGAACTTACTATGAATATCTTCACAGTAGGCCCACAGAAGCACATCAAAGAATCTCTTTTGCCCCGTGTAGTTCTCTTTCAGAAATCAAATACTATTTCCCATGTTGATGTCACGCCTTTAATTTCTGGGCTGAAGAAGAACAGGAATCCATCAGCACCCTAGAATCCCATGTGCTCTGGGACCTAGCCATACCGAGAGTGCTTGTAACAGCTGTATCTGAATTACTATCAGACTGCATCATGGTAAACTCCAAAAAAACTGGAAGTTCAAATTTTGTTCCTTATAAGACTACCGTGGAAAGGATAACATTCTCAAAGGCTTTGACACAGGCTGTGATGGGAGAGGGTGTGTATACATCTTGAATTTAGGTTTCAACAAGAAAACCTTCATTGATGCTTCATCTAACGATGCAGTTAAATGAGCCCTTTTCCTTTGGACTTATTATACATACATAGTATTTGATCCACAGAATTCAAGTTGCTGAAGCTGTTCCTTCCCTCCCAGTCAGTAATGTGGAAAAGGGGGAGAGGAAGCAGCTCTGGTATTGTGCTGGGGACCAGAAAGACAAACATGTTTATGCTCTGGCAAACAGTGTGGTAGATGAAAGACAGAGGCCAGAACACGGCTGCTGGCAGAGATGGGAACAAAGGGTTGTGCATTCTGCCAGGGAGAACTCGACAGGGAGACCGGGGCAGTTTTATGTGATGGAGAATGGGGCTTAGGATGTGGAGGGCATTATTCTAAGTAGAGGGGGTAGGCGAAGACTCAGACATAACATGAACAGGTCTGGTGCATTTAGAGGCCCTGGAAGTCAAAGTGTGGCTGTGGTGTAGGGGAAGGGGGGTGTGCAGGGATAGGGAGGGTGTCAGGATTCTGACCGGTACTTGGGATTCATTTACATAGAGCCCAGTGAGCCCTGCTTAGCTGCTTAACATAATCCCCACTTTCAGTGAGATGATCATATTAGGCTTCAGGACTCTAACTCTGCCTGTTTGAGGATGCACCAAAGAAGGAACAGACACAGGAAGATGTGCCCAAGGGGAGGGGAAATAGGAATCTGTGGTGAAAGATGGCACGAACTTGACTGGAGAGTGGGAGCAAGACCAAGTCCAAGGCTGGACCCTAGTCTTCGGGAAGTGCCAATCACTGGCATTAAAGCATGTGAATACCTCTGATTTCTGTCATTACCCGACTTATTTCAGAATCTTTCACAATCTTTCCTGAAATGGGCATGCATCGAGAGCCAGATCCCGTACTGAGTATGGTACCACAGAAGGTGGCAGGATACAAATCCTAAAAGGTGACAATTTTTCAAGTTCTCAGAAAGTCAGAAGAGAATCAGAAAATTAATGGCAACAGAACTTGATGGGTGTCTCCCAAGGTCTACAAGAGCAGAGATGAGGGTAACCGGTGCCACCACCAGGCTCCTAGGGAGTCTTTGAGGTGGCGGGAGGTCAGGTATTAGAGTGCACCAGCCCAGTGCCAGGTTTTGGCCACATGTAAATAGATTCAGAAACTCTGTTTGCAGATGGGAAAGGGGTTGGGGAGGATAGACAGAGGAGGAATCTGTGTGTCTAGAAATTGGGACCGGTCCTCGGAGCTGAGGTCTGGTCCTAGCTGTCTGACCAAGAAGGTGCCAACACAGGAGAGCCAACCGGGGGATTCTGGCGAATTCCTCCCTGGAGAGCTCTTGGGCAGTGTGAGTGAGCTGCCTCCTACCCTAAGGGTGCAACCTAACGACGGAGTGAAGCTCCTCCCATTTTAAGGTATACGTCAATAAGTGCCACTTTTGTGTCTCTAGGCTATGTTTTAGAAGGCTACAGGAGGTCACAAACCAAATTAGCCTGTCGCCTCTAACCCTGTGAGATGACTCTTGGCCTTCCCCCTGCTCTGAATCCCTGTGTGCCTCCAAGCATGCTGACCAGGTCATGCAAGGGGCTCCCTGAGCTTTCTTCTTGGAGGTGAGCAGTCAAGTACAGTTTAGAAGCGCTGTAACCCTAACCAAGGCCAGTCCTGCAGTGAGACAGAGCAGGGCGGAGGGGAGGCTTCCCAGGGCCACAGGCACAGAGAGATGCACAGTGGCCCTGGGGAGACAGCTTGGGGTGCCCCAAAGCATCTGTAGCCGGAGGGTGGGCCTGAGAGAGCTGGCAAGGGCTCCAGCAGCTGACAACGAAGGGCCCGGGGAAGCCGTGAGATATGGGAAAGCTAAGAGCATCAGGAGAGTTAATGAAACCACTGGGAAACCCTACACGCACAGCTGTCCCCAGCCACACACAGAAACATGCCAGGGCCGCCTCCACCGTCAGAGGGAGCGTGAGCAGCTTGTAGCGAGGTCTGGGCTCAGATTCTGGAGCCAGAGCTGACTGCTGACTCCAGGCACACGACTCTGTGGCTGTTTCCTCAACAGGAAAACAGCAGACTTGATGAGTTAAGGTGTGTAAATGTGCTGTTTATGTAAATGAGCTTCAGTGTGCAAATGTCTTTTGTGTATAAATGAGTTGGTGCATGAAAATATTATGTATATAAATGAATTAATGTTTGTAAAGCTCTTTGAACCTTCCTCAGCACTGGTCAGTAGTGGGGAAGTACTAGCTACTGTCACGATGACACCAGATAGAGAGGAACGCGGTGCCGTGTCGGGTGGGACGCGGCTGTCAGCTCTGAGCCCGATGCAGGGGCACTAATCCGAGTGGCCTGAGTGGGAGGAGCGGCTCGCAGCAGTCTCAGTGTGCAGACGCCGTCACCCTCACTTCGGGTTTGCTCTTGTCAGGGAGAAGAGCAGCACACGCCCCACAGTACTTCTCTCTGTGCCCACAGCTGCCCAGGCTGTGCCCACATGTCCAGCTCTCCCCTCTGCCCACCTACTTGCTGTTGATTTGTGCTGTGAAACTGCTGTCTCTTTATCAACAGGCCAGGATCCAGCTGGAGACAGCTCTGGGCTGTTGCGCTTCTGCAGCCCCTGCCATCTGCCTCGTGCCCCTTGATAAACACCACAGTCGCCCATTGGCTGAGCACTTGGGGTGTGCAGAGACCACGCCGGGGTGGCAGTCACCCTGCCTCGAGGGGCTCTAGTTTCCCCAACAGTGGCTGCTCTGCACCAGGCACCCTTTGCGACTGGGGTCCGGCTTAGCACCGCACATAGAGGCCACCATGGTGTGGAGGGGCTGGGAGCGGGATCCAGGGGTGGAGACAGCACCCAGAGCGAGCAGGGGCTGGAGGCAGGGAGGGCTGTCTTCAGGGAGAGGCTCGGCTGACAGCAGGTGTGACAGTCTGACACCCACAGGACGAGTCCTCGGGAGGCGGAGACTGACAGGTTGACAGGCTGCATTTCCTGCTCTTTCAGAAACCAACAGGGTCTCCACAAACCTCCAGGAAGCGAAGGGAGATGTTTTCATAAAAAAACCTAAGTTCCCTCTCTGCTCTTCTTTGAAATAATTAGGCACAGAGTGCTCTAAGAGGATTAACATCCAGTGATCCCTGAATTTTAAAGCAACCTCCACAAATAGGATGACAAGTGAAGTAATACCATAAGCTACGTTTTTATTTCACAGGAAGGGAACCAGATAGCAGGTCCTCAGAAGGAAGGTCCCAGGCGAGCTCCGTAAGCCTCTCTCCTGTCGTACGGGGCAAACGCTATAGAGACAGGATCTCAGAGGTCTTGTGGGCCTCCGCGTCCCTTTCCTAAACCCCCAACCTGAATTGAGCGGCATCTGCGTATTCACACAAATCCGTGTGACAAGAGGTGGCAAACGCGGCTCCTTCGTGCACAGCACACGCCCCAGGGCGCAGGGGCTCGGGGAGCAGGTGGTGGGAGACACAGGAGCATCCCGCAGACACAGGCCGCGCGGACAGACGGGGACGCGCACAGGGTCTGTCTGTCAGCGGCACTTGATGTGGCGTTAAACCCTCCTGCCAGAGCCAAATGATGAAAATATTGATTGAAGAAAACCAAACCAACCCAAGAATAAATCAAAAACCCCTGGTAAGGGGAAGTAAAAAGAGTTAAGATGTTATGTACCTGTACAAGCTCTCCGCAGGGAATGTAATCATTATGTACGGCAAACATGTCCTAATAGGTATTTTCTTTTAATTCTAAAGAAAGAACAGAAGTCTTACATTTGAATTTAAATGCCAGGAGCCTGCAGGCCTGAGGACTCAGGAAACACAGAATGACTTTCAGTGTGCGTGGTCTTAGGATGAATTGTTTTTCTTGTATCATCTGACAGGAGCTCAGCCTGTCAAGGGTTTGAGAGCCTCATCTGTATACTAAACTGCGTAGGCAGGAAACGTGGTAACTAACCCCACCCCTTAGCACCACTTCCCAAGCGCTGGGGAACAGCCGGGGTGCTCAGAGTGAGGGTCTCTGTGTGATAGGGGCTGCATGTTTGCCTTGCAAATAAATGCGTCTTCGCACACCTTGTACCGTGATCCCAGTAGAGTGGCCCTGACTAAATGTGCAGAGAGGACACGCAGGGTGAGACCACACAGTGGGTCTGGCCCTGGAGCCTCGTGGGTGCAGGTCCTGGGTGAGCAGACCTGGGGCGGAGCTGCCTGGCTACACAGTACAGCTGATCACTGCGGTCCCCAGAGAGCGCCCGGTTTAACTCAGCACGAACATGAAGGAGGAGCCCATGCTGGTCTTTCCTCCTAAGGCTTCACTCATACTTCTTGCACACCGGCTAACTCGGCCTAGAGTGACACACCTGTGTGTATGCACTTGCACACACACGTGTGTCCATCTTTCTCTTCTCCCTGGGCACCCTGCCCCTCCCTCCAGCCCTGTCCCTGTGTGGGGTCCAGCCTCTGCCTACATCCCACTGGAGCTAACCTGAGCCCTTCCCCGGGAATTTGTGACTTGCCAAAGAAGACAGGAATCTGTCTGGGCTGCTGATTGAAGCGTCAGGGTAGGATACATTAGAGCTGCTGGCAGCTGAGGGGAAAGCTTGTCTGAAAGGAAGGAGAATGGAGCCAAACTTTTGGCAGAAACTCCAAAAAGAGCCCAGGAAAGGAAGACCTTCCAAGACCCTGCTTTCCGGCCTCCTGCTGTCTGGGCCTATAAGACTCCAGTGTCTTGATTTTCTTTGGCTTAAAACTGAAGACTTCCATTTAACTCAAAACCCCTTAATTCTTCTTTATTCCCTTCCTTCCATCCTCATTCCAAACTATATCACCTTCTAGGACACGCATTATTCAGGATAACTTGGGAGTCTCACCTACCCTTGGGGGTACCCTCCTGTCTAAACTGGGGTATTCTCAGCGAAGAGTGGGAAATGCCAGAATTTGGAAACATAGGAAGTTTCTCCCACTGCATTAAAAGCAGTACAGAGAATATACAAGGGCTGCGGGAGATGGCCAATTTCAATCCAGAAGAGGAGATGGCCACTTTCAGTCCAGAAGAGGAGATGGCTCTCCATATGACCCTGCACAAAGCCCCTCATGTCCCCACAAGCACAACTTCCTCATCACATACTTTCAGAGGGATCCCACCCATCAACAAAGGATATATGAGTTCTTTTGAGCACAGCTCTTTTGCCCACTGCCATGACTCATTCAAAGGAACTAATTGCAAAGAAATTGCACGTAGCACATTAAAGGGTTAAAGGCAAAACAAAGACAGCGTCCCCTGACTGCCGCATAATCAGCTGACACCACAATGCGTTAGGAATATAGCTGGAATATTACAGTGTAGTCTATAAAAAGGGGAAAAGACAAAGCTCACCAGGAAGCCAATTATCTTGCATAAATTTTGGTCTTATCTGCTGTGATAAGCCAGAGTGATGATCACAAAAATAGGTACTTTTAGCTTGAGTTATCTACCTGAAGAGTGACTTTTATCTCTTTGGAATAGCAGTTTCTGGAATACTTAAGGGAAGAGGACATTTTTAACTCACCTAAATGCCTCAAAGTAACTGGCACATAGAAGACACATAACACATGCCTTGTGATAAAACGATGAGGGGCAGAGGGATAGATGAGGGAAGAGGGTATGTGAGAGAAACACAGAACGACTCTGTTGTACTCTGCATTGTAATAGATTTCACTTCAGGGAGTTCAATCTCTGTCAGTTTATTTTTGTTGCTAGTAACAACACACCTGAGGACTAGATGCTTCATAAAGAAAAGAATTTTATTTAGCTTGAAGTTTGGAGGTCTAGAAACTTGGCCCTGGCACCTGGTGGTTCTAACAAGGGCCTCTAACTCCATCCTAATATGGGATGCCTTGCTGAGGGGAGGTCATGAGGTAACATGGGAAGCCAGAGACTCAAGTTCCTTTCTCTCTCTCTTTCTCTGAAGAACTTAATGGAAGTTCCAAGGGAACCGTCAGCCCTTTCCCAAGGGTGCCCTCAGTGACCTGGCTACCTTTCATTAGGCTCCAGCTCTTCAAGATCCAACCACCCCTCAGCACTGCTAGACTGAGGACTAAGCTTCTAAGACACAAAGGGAACAGCCATATCCGAAAGACAGCATGGCCTGACACAGGGCCAGGCCTCTGGGAGGCCAGGACAACAGCATGAGCCAAGGTCTTCACCTTCAAACGGCCTGAAGACTCCAATAAACTATCTCCATGAAGCAATGACAGTGAGATAAGGGAGTGAGTGGTCAGTGAGGAAAATCTGTGCCCGGGATAGCGTGCGGTACAAAACGTAGAGCAAAGGAGCCTGGTCAGGGAAGAGGTGGTGTTTTACAGAAAGTGTGCACTTGGTCTTGTCTGGAAAACATGTGGGTGGGACACGGACGTGACAATAGCCCGTGACGGGAGAGGCGTAGGAGCACAGGGCAGTCGAGGCGGCGGCCTGAGTTCCAGAAATGCTCTGTCTCCCAGCAGTGTCTCTGTGGACTCTGCCAGTAACACTCATAATATATTTCTTCAAACAAGTTGAAATTTGGACTTCTCGATGGTCACTGATCTGGCATTCTAAACACAGAATTCTCAGTGGAGCCAAATCACCCAGCTGCTTCAACACTGTCTAGAGGGGATTTAAACGTCCAATCAGTCCCAGGGTCCTGTCCTGGTCTTCCCCTTTGCCCTGGTGTTTATTTCTTAAGAGTAGGGATAAAGTATAATAATGTTTCCTTCCGCAGAATGTAGGACTTCTCCTTTTGCTTTGGCCCTTTAGAACTCATCGTGAATATTAGTTTACTTTTCACTGGATTGTGTCACATACTAAAGCACAACCTGCAATCTGTATTTAGAACAACACAATCACAAAGGTCCTGCAGTGATGTGGGGAGAGAGTGGTGGGACTGTCAGTGACAGAGGTGGTGGTGATCAGCCTCAGCCTCAGCCTCGTGTCCACCACCCCACAAAGGCAGCTGCTCACGAAGCTGCCCAGCGTCCAGTGATGGTGACTCCCTCCCCCAATCTGCCCATGGGTGAAGTTCCTGTCTGAACGGTAGGCTGTGGAATGAACCATAAAGGCAAAACCAGGGAACGGGAGAGAGACTCAGAAGAATACCGTCCCTTGCTCTTGCTAAGGCAACTGTAATCATTCCGCCTCGGTTGGTGTTGTCTGTAGAGCCCCATTCTTAAACTTCAGGGCCACTACGGTGTTTAGAGGTCAGCATCATGCACTAGGGAAGAGCTGGCCTCCTTTCTAGCTGAGATAGATTTATATCAAGCCTTGCGAGGGAATACAGAGCATCAACATCTAAAGGATTTTTATTTCAGAAACTATTTAACAATCTAAAGAAACATATGTGTTGCTTTTACGTACGTTTCAGAATGGCTCCCCCTTCCCAGTGGTACATTTCAGCTCAATGAGGCATCAAAAGGGTTTCAGATACTTTGTGTTTGATACAAACCCTTCAGTAGGCAAAAGTAGCATTTTCAGTCTTGTATGAGGCATAAAGGAAAACTTTTTAATGAACTCAGCAGTTTAGACCCACAATGTTTTAATGAAACCTTACCATCAATTTCATTTTAATGAGATAATTATAGCAAATCATGATTCACTTTCCTTTTAGCCATTAGCAAGAGAAAGACATAGAAAGATAAGAAACTAGAACGTTAGGTTAAAATATACCTTCCATTCTCTTGATATCAGTAATTGTCTAATTGTGCTGAGCTTGACTTAAATCTGGTTTTTGGTCAAAGAATGATCAAGAGCCCTATCCTGGCATTATAATCCATCTTATTGCCCTTTGGTTAATTGAGACAGTGGCATTTATTCCAGGGAGAATTCCCTCATTTTATCTCATGTTTTCATTCCATAAGTCAAGATGCTAATTAAGAATTACAGGTATTCCAAGAGGTCCCAAGACTATCTTCCAATTATGGGATGGACTGGGAGGTTTTTAAACAGCCCCTTATAAACATTCTTTTCTTTTTCTTCCTCCTTCTACACACACACACACACACACACACACCCTTATCATCTTCAGTTACCTAAAAAATACAGAGCTGGTGGAATTGAGGTCAAAGGCCACAAAATGGAAAATATGAAAAGAACACGGTTTCTCCTCCTAAGAAATTTATAACCTACTGCAGGAAACTGCAAAAGATCTTTCGTCAGGATCTGAGCAGAGCTATTTCTCACGGAGGGTGCCTACCTACTGTGATGGGTCAGGACAGCTGCGCATCTGTGGAACTCACCGGAAGACCCCAGCTGCTCACGTGAAGCACGGAGAGAACTAGAAAAAGCAGAATCTCCACAAAGAAACTGGCTGATAAATTCTGCTCTCCCTTTGCATCTTGGTAGCCACAATAACAAACCGGGAATATTAGACGGAAACTCTGGGCTGTAGGACCAAACTATTGCTTCACCTCATTTGCTCTAGTTAGATTCTCTCAGGCAGGGAAAAAACAGAACATGAGCACTCTATCTGTAGAAATACGCCGTCCCATCAGAAAATGATCTAATTAAACAGAAATGTGCTGCTTAGCCCTTCTAGTTCTCCAGCTGACAATGATGACAACAGAACAAGATAGCCACACAGCTGGATCAGCAGAATTAAAGGCAGTTATATTAATAAGGAAGAATAAAAGTGACTCCCCACTTTCTTTACCCGTGTCTTTATGACTTTTCTGTCTAGTGGACTTTAATGGAAAGCATCCTTCCTAATAAATTCTCCTTCATTTACAAAAATGTCGAGTCAGTAGTGGCAAAGAGAGGGATGTTGAAAGAAGTGACCCTGACTCGGATCTTTTGCATTTGCCCCTCAAGTGTCTCAACACCGGCATTTCCTGAGCGCTGGGTACCTGCAGTGGTGGCGCCGCATACTGCGGATGTGCAGCCCCCTGGCTGGTGCATATTGAGAAGTCAGACCATTTCCCCCAAGTATCCTCTCTCAAGACAACTTGGAGCAGGGTACAGACTAAGAAATTTTTAAAAAGGGAAGAAATTCCAACCAACCACTGAAACTGTCTGAGCTTAGCAGGCTCAACCAAAACCAACCGAGCACAGAAAAGCATAACTGAAGCTAGGAGCAGAAGGTCATATGAGTTTATTTCCCCAAAGAGCTAACAATTTAATTTAAAAGCTATCAGGCTGGCTATGGTGATGAATGGGGGTGTATTGTTTATGCAGGGTTCGTTCCTATGCCCAACATTCACTAAACTAGGAGAGGACTCGCAATTCACTTTTCCCGTGTTACTTTAGTGTTTAAGGATGGAGTGGTAATGGTGAGCAATGAATAGGACCCGGAATTTTCCATCACATTTGAATTCTTTATTTCATATATAAAATGTATTTTAAAGGCTGGCTCAAGTCTTTGCTTTTCTCTGTGATACAGCTTTAAGATAGGGAAGGTCAGAAACGATAATGAAGCACTGGACAATCTGCATTCTATTCAAATAACCCACACCTTGGTGGGGAGGAAGGCATGAGATTTTTCTCCTTGATATAACCTGGAATCACTTCCCAAACAAGTGAGAGCTATACTCACCCTCTCTATTTGTTGAATATATGAATATTAGCTATAGTAGTCCCCTTTAAAATGTCTTACTTTAATTTTTTAAAATCTCATTGCTAGTGCCGGGCGTGGTGGCTCACGCCCGTCATCCCAGCACTCGGGAGGCAGAGACAGGAGGATTGCTGAGTTCGAGGCTTGCCTGGGCACCATAGTGAGCTCAGAGCCAGCCCGAAATACAAAGCGAGACCCTGTCTCAAAAAAAAAAATCTCATTGCTATCCTCTCCTTATAATCAGAACACCAATTGAAGAGGAATTTTTGTCTTTTTCTTCCATACAGTTTCACACATATTTAGTAATTGGATGACTTTTACCCCCAAATGCTAATAAATCTATAAAGGAAAAGAATATCTACCAAAAAGTACACATAATTCTCTTTTTTCCCCCTATCCTATTAGTTTAGACATCAAATAAAGGGATGTTTAGAGTTAAAATTAAACCTAAACAATTTTGGGCACAACATGAATGTGAGGACGCACGTGTGCATGTGTGTAAGAGACTGGATAGACAGATAGCTAGGTGGACAGACAGACAGATGATAGGTAAGTGGAAAGACAGAAAGATAGGTAGGTGGGTAGATAGATAGACAGACAGACAGACAGGTAGGTAGGTAGGTAGATAACAGACAGAGAAGTATATAAGTTCTTCTGCAGGGCACAATACCTGGGCATTGACTGACAAATAGCACTGAATAAGAGATGGATGGTTTGAAACCGAGGACCAAAGAGGACAGAACAGTGGCTCCTGCTTGTGCTGCATAAGAAAGAGACTGTCTAGACAGGCAGGACCGCTTCTAAATCCTGCTTCTGGCAGCTCCACTGAGTGGCCTGTGTCGGGCCGCACTGGCCAGGGAAGCAGACTGTGCTCAGTGCAGCGCTTCGGAAAAGCACAGGCATGTGGGCGCGGACGCCAACCTCCAGCCACCCTGAACAAGCCCACACGGCCTGGCTCCGCGCAGATGGGGGTCAGCGGCTGCCTGGGGGAAGGAAGCAGCGCAGAGCACAGGCAAGCTGGCTGAGGCTGAGGGCACTCAGACATCTCCCTGGGTGCCTCGGTTTATGGAGATCAGCGTGTATCTTCCCTTTCCTGCAGCAATGTGGCCCAGGCCAGTCAATGGCTCCTGGGTCTTGCCCCCGTCCCTGGCACCTACTAAAGAATTTGGGACACAGTGAGGCTTTATGGTTACTTGCTGGGTACATCAAGGATGCCACGTCCTCTTTGATCTGTCCCCAGCTTAACTGTTCACCAATCCTATTCCTATCTGTCCCATGCAATTGTTGATGCTCCTTCCAGAGTCTCTGGAACCTGTCCCTTTGCTCCCTGAAGCCACCTGTAAGAATTTCCAGCATCCCCAGAATGCATTTAGGGGACAGGGCTGGGTGCCACTCAGATCACTGATTGTTGTTTTTGAGGCTTTTCTGTTCCTCTTCCCTTCAGGCCTCAAAGGATTCCCCTCTAACACTCTGGGACGAGAAGACGTAACCAACCTACGGGTGCGTTGTCTTCTATCCTACATGATCGCGATGCCCCCAGTCTCACATGTAGAAGCATCCATGCATGCTCGGTGTGGCTGCAGGGCCATGTACTCAGCGAGTTAAACAGATAACGGGCTCCGCTCCAGAAACTTGAAATCCAAGACAAAGCGCTCTGACATTAAGCTGTGACATACTAACAAATGAACCTTAAACGTGGTTGTTAATTAATTGAGCAAACAAATTGCACAAAGAGCATTTACTAACTTAGGGAAAGGAACCATTTTCAAACAGATTAAAGGTATCATTTTCATATAAGCCAAATCAATGAAATATAAATTGGGACTAAGCTGCTTTGATCCACTAATCATCTTTATCTACTCATTAAGAATGTCTCTCCAAGGCCACTTAGTAGAATTGTTTCTTTGTACAATGGGAAAGAAAGTTAGATCACTTTAACTCTTTAATTCTGACCTTTCCTTAAACCATACTCTCCCCCAGTTTTGGAAGGAACTGGTGAAATTCTTGTTTGATTGGGAAAAGGCACTAGATTATATGTGCCATGAGGACAGGCACTCTTCCTTATCCATCACTGCGAACCTACCACCTGGCACTGTGCCTGACCTACAGTACATGCTTAATATATATTTGTTTGTCTGCTTATTATATGTGTATTTACTTAAGGCACTGGGGTTTGAGCCCAGAGTTTTTGTCCTGAGCTGCACACCCAGTACTTTTTTATTTTGCCAAGTTCATGACAAACTGCTCAGTTGCATCAGCTGTGCTTGAATTTGTAATCCTCCTGCCTCAGCCTCCCAGAATTCAGCTTTGCTGTCCCCTACCCAGACTTCAGGACGCCCCAGCTCAGATTTACAGTCAAGTTGCTTTGGATATTTCAATCAATCTCCGCAACTTCAAACATGCCAATTTCTAAGTAGTTCCCATTATTAGCGTTCCATATTAAACAGCACTGTATTTCTTGGAACTATTAAAATATACATTATTTGACAGAGATAAATGGATGGGAATCTTCCAAATGGGTAAAGAAAGCTGCAGTCCCTAATTATAGTGAGATATTGGTGCAGGTGGACAGCAGGAGTTGGGGAGGGCGGCCTTGCCGTGGCCGGATGTCAGGGCAGAGTGAAAATTCACCAGCAGCGAACTGCAGACATTCTCTATGGAAGAAACAGCATCGAATGTGTGCTTGGTAACTTCTTGCTTTACTCAAGGCACAGATTTCAATCTCACGAGTGTAGGATTACTACTGTCTTCCCAAGAACGGGTCCCTTCTGGCCGTCCCTTGTGCCCCACCACTGTCCCCCAATACTCAGCCCGACAGGACAGTGGATTTAGCTGCCCCAAGGCCACGGGTCAGACAGAAGCCTCACTCCCCCTTCCCCCACCGTTGTGACCCTCAGGCTGACGCCCCATCCATGACATTCCAGAGTGACTCTCACTCTCTTTAATTTTAAACAAACACGGGTATGATTCACAGGCTTTAAATCACTACATCTAGTACATCATGAAATTCAGATGCAACCAGGTGCCCTTTCCCTCCAAACACTTTTACCAAAGTGCTGGATCAGCTTGCTCGTGCACATGTTCTCTCCACTGATTTTAGAGCCCTGAAATCTTCTCTCAGAATTCCAGGGAAAGACAGGGCGCCCGGGGAAGAAGGAGACAGAAGGCCTTGGACTTGGGGCCCTGGCCCATCTGAGGCTGTATCCACAGTCACCCTTTCAGGCTGGGTAACAGACACAGGAAGACAGTTTCTGATGTGGTTAACCATGAGGTGTCCTGGACACGCGCAGGTCGGGTCATACGAGGGCCCAGGCTAACCAGCAATCTGCTGTCTCCTCAAAGGAAACGATGTGAATATTTTCTAAGTTGACAAGAGCACTGGGGCACTGTTTAGAGCAAGAGACGAGAAGTGATTACGTTTCCCTCTGTCTAAGGCAGTCAGCTCCAGCACTAACATTCCGAACTTAGAAAACTAAAGCCTATGCACGCTTTAAAATGGTTAAGCATCTGTGCAATTTTATGCTGTGTATATTTTACCACAATTAAAGAAAATAAACCCCTGCATTACAGAGACACACACACCTAAGACAGGAATACATCGACTCTCCTCCCTTCTCTCCCCTGTGTGCCCAGTGGGGAATCCACCCTTCCTCAGTGGCCGTGACCCAGGGAGTCTCCTCTCGGAGAGACCTGTCCCACACTGCTTTCCTCACCATCCAGTGATGATGGAGCAACCCTTACAGATGCTCCTGCCCTACAGACAGTGGGACTGTCTCAGGGGTTTACCTCAGGGGTTGGGAAAACCATCAACCAACAGCTCTCTGCTCCACCTGACACCATGGAAAATTCCAGAAGCAGACACTTCTCATTAGAGTAACAATTCTCTACTAGACTCAGTCTTAAAATTTAAACATTTTGGAGGAAACTATGATGAAGTTAAGGGCTTCCTAATGAGGCAGTGAGGTTGGGCATGAGAAAGAATGGAAGGAGGCCAGGGGCGGAGGGAGGGGCAAAGAAAGAAAGGGCGCAGGGAGCTGGGATCAATTCCTGAGGGACCGAGGCCTTGCGAAGATGTAAACCTGGACATGAATATGTCTGGCTGTCAAGGGGCAGAGAGTCAGTGTGTGAATCAGTAAAATCACCAGTTGTGCAGTTTAACTGCTGCTCCCTGAAGCGAGAGCAGAAACTTAGGTGGGTACCATCTTACTTTCAATAAAAACACAAAATAAAACCCCCACCTTCTTCCGCTAAATGTTTTCAAAAGTCCCAGCCAATTTCTCTATTAAGGAATAAGCCTTAAGTTACTTCTCCCAGACATTTATCTCAGAAAAGAGTTTAGAGGTGACATTTTAAAATAAAGTTATCCCCAAGGTAGCTGAGCAATATCTCATAACAGTGTTCCTAGGTGTCTTCCTAAGTCTTTATAACAATTCAAAATTGCATTTCTTGACTAGGAAGGCGTGACTAGAAATGCTCCTCAGCACTAGTGTCGGGTTTAGACGCAGAAAGCGTGATTTCTCTAGAGAGGCGAATGAAATAAAAGCACCAGAGGGAAATCAAGATGCGTCTCTGTCTTTTTCCTGTGCGGAGCCTTCTCCAGTCTCCCTCTGCCTTTGTCTCTTTCCATATTTTCCTCCGACAGGTCTGCCAAGCACTGTAAAGCTGGTTTTCATCCCGGTCAAAAAATCAAGTCAGATCTCCACCAATTGGAATGTCTTAATTTATTACTTAGTTTATGTAATTAAAGAAAATTTTACAGCATCTAGTCCTCTTTACTCACTGAGGATATATTCCAAGACATTCTGTGAATGCCAGAAACTCTTGATAGAATTTAACCATGTAAATCTATCTATCTATCTATCTATCTATCTATCTATCTATCTATCTACCTATCTATGCTTTTATATATATATATGTGTTTTATATGTGTGTGTTTTTCAGATATATGATATAGTTTCACTCATAACTTAGCCACCATAAGAGATAAACAATGATAAAACTATGATAATATATTGTAACAAAAGTTTTTTAAAACCTATGGATGATTTATTTCTAGAATTTTCCACTTAATGTTTTCAGACTGAAGATGAGCGTGAGTCACTGAGGCGGTGCTGAGTGGATCCAAGGATAAGGGGGTGCCCCTGCACCTGCAAGTCGATTTCACTTTGTCTCCTTTTCTCCCCGACCCCTTCTCATTTGCACACAAGTTGGGGCCCTCATTTTCTTTCCCAGACTTGACGAAACCACGCACACCAAGCAGATGGCGGAGACGGCAGATGGCACCTACCTTGCCCAGGCCTGGAGTGTCCTTCACCTTGCTGACAGCCCTCAGCAGACAGGGCGGGGCCGGGGGAGGGGAGGCCTGCAGGATCCCACTGAAGCTGGTGGCAAAGAGCGGTGCCTCCGCGACCGAAGAAGTGGAAGGTCGATGCTTCTTCTTTTTGGAAGACAGATTTAACTTCTGGGCAGCTCTAGGGAGGAAAATGCAGCAAAGGCACAATAAGGGGAACATCATTGTACAGTCAGATAAGTGCAGGTTACTTTTCCCTTTCTCTTAAGAGCCTCCTTAATTGTTCCTTCTCTGCCGTCAGTGTCCTCTGGAGTAGCCCTTTTGTGAAACAGAAAACTTAACGAGCTACCACTCATTTATACAGCAGAAAAAAAAGTAATCAAATTGCACAGCTCTGCAATCACGATTTACAAAGAACTGTTTGTTATCCACGGACACTCAGCTGCAGATGAATAAAACCAGTCATTTTTTAGGATAAACAGCACCTATTAGGTTAATCATTCCATAACTTCTCCAGTATAAACCCCGGTGTGAGGAACCCTATGAGCTCATTTAAAAACTCTAACACCTTGTAAAGACCAAGCCGGGCTCATGCAGAACCATGTGGCCACTAATCAGGGTATGCGATGTCCGTGGTTGTGAAGGAAAACACAAGGCCAGGGTGACAGGGAAGCTATAAATCAAACGTCACAGAAACATAACCCGGAATCTGAATACCCACGCCAGCCAGGGTGCAGCAGGCTGGAACTTGGAGCCACTCAGGCGGGTAAGGGGCCTTTGGGCAAATCAATCTTTAAATACAGAAGGCAGCTCACGGGCCAAATGCAAAGTGCGAGGGGTCAGGGCGACAGAGGGACCCGAGGGTGCAGACAGGGACGGAGCGGGGAGGTTGCTGGCGCTGTTGGTGACCTGGCTGTTCACATCACCTCTTCCGTCACATACGTGCTCTCTGATGCTTACATCATGGTAAGGCTAGTAGAGAGAAAAGGGGCATGGGGCAGAGGCATTTCACACTGTACTGCACTCATTTCTGGGTTCTTTTTTTCTTTTTTGAGACAGGGTCTTGCTTCGTAGTGCAGGCTTGGCCCTGAGCTCACTATGTAGCCCAGGCAAGCCTGGAACTCAGCAATCCTCCTGCCTCTGCCTCCCGAGTGCTGGGATTACAGGCGTGAGCCACCACGCCCAGCACTGTGGTATGTGGTATTGATTGCTGGTGGGCATGAGTCACCACACCCAGCATTGTATGTGGTTACCCAGATCGAACTTGGGACCTTGTGCTTGCCGAGGCAAGTGCTGGAACCACTGAGCTAAATCTCTGGCCCTCTGGGTTAATTCTTGATGTTTTCACAGAACACTCTTTCCTAAGGACTCAATTTCCTTATCAGATGTTATTATCAAACATCTGAGATGCTGCTCGAAGCTAAAAAACTGCCAGGACTTTACAGATCCAAACCTTACAACCATCCAGTGTTCTTGGTAATTACAGAACAGGTCACAGAACAGCCAGGCTGGAAAGACAAACTCACACTGTTGGCGCCTCCTCTCCTTCCCAGATTTCTCATAATGAGCTGGAGAAGTTGGTTTTAATTTCATTTCAGTAAGTGGCACGCTTCTGACCAATCCCCTGAGCTACACACAAACCCGCCACTTACACAAGCAGA
Source organism: Thryonomys swinderianus (assembly GCA_004025085.1). Taxonomy (NCBI): domain Eukaryota; kingdom Metazoa; phylum Chordata; class Mammalia; order Rodentia; family Thryonomyidae; genus Thryonomys; species Thryonomys swinderianus. Next base: position 151,235 of record PVIC010000069.1, read on the forward strand.
GCAAGCAGCTTTAGCGTTTCAGAGCTTAATTTTTCTTAGCAGGAGCGGAAGGGAGGAGGACAGGTGCGTGGGGGCGGGGGACGCCCTCCAGTACCCTAGCGCTGTGTGCTAACCTCAGGGACCCTGCGGTCACTGCTCTGTAAGAAGGTGGGGAATGAAGGGCGGTGCAAGGTCATTCCCACCATCGGCGGAAGGAAAAAAACTATGAATCTGTTTTTCATGACTTCATTGTCACAGTCCCTGCTGGGTCCCGTCTGAAACTAAGGGTGAAATGGATCTGCTCAGTGACTGGTCTGGTGCTTCTCTTGGCAGGTGTTACTGCTCTCTGAGAAGCTCTCCCGAAGTGAACAGCGACTCGTCCCGTTGTTACGTGTCAGCCCGTGTGTCAGCTGGTGGCAGGAGGCATCAGCAGCGGCCCCTGACCCCTCGGGCTCCCTCTGCTCAGCGATCCTCCGTGGCCTGCAGGCCAGGCTGATGCCGCTCGGAGAGCCAGAAGGAAGAGGGCTCATAATGGGCTGCTTGCAGCTGAAAAGTTGCTCTTGTTTCTATGTAGGATTTACACTGGAGAAAGGTCCAGGTAACCCCTGACATTCGCGGTCCGACTGGGGAGACTCCACAAAGGAGAGAGTGAGGAAGACACACCGAACGGCAGTGTAGAAATAGTGGCCCGAGGCCTTTTTCCTCTCTCTTATCACCTGTTACTCGGGCCAATGTCCTCATGCCGCATACATCCTCGGAGGAGGTCAGCAAATGTCCTTGCAATTAAAGCATAAGCAAGGACAATTCTCTAAGATGTCCCTCCCACAACGCCACATTTCCCCGTCTACCAGGTCGTTCTGAGTAGCCTGAAAACGTGTTGTCATTTCTTCCATCTCAAGAACAAAACACACATCCTGCTCTTGGATTTTCCCCCTAACTAGCTACGGTTCTTTCCTTACTCATCATGATCAAAAGCCACCGGAAGTGCGGCCTGTAACCACTTTACCCGGCTCCTCTCCTGCTCACCTCACATTCTCCTTCCAGTCAGCACCTGCCCCACCCTCCTCTGAGATGGCTCTTGCCTAAATGTCCATCTCGTCCAGTCAGAACACAGTCCCGCCTCTCTGTAGCACTTTCTCCTCCTCTCCTTGGGGGCTTCGGGGCTCAGCCTGTGCTCCCCTTCACTTCTGCTGACATCTCTTTGTTTTCTTCTGGGATCACACATGAAATAACATCCTTACATTTATGGCTTCTCAAGTTTATTTGTGCTTTAGACCTCTTTCTGGAACTCTTTATCCAAATACCTCTTTAAGTCCACTTTGATATCTAAAAACACCCCAACTTTACCATCTCCAAGACGGAAGTCCTGATGTGTCTCTGTACAGGTATTAAGCGCTCACCACTCCTTATTTCAGAAAATGGCACTTCCTCCTCCCAAGGACCCAGGCACCTCTGACTTCTCATAGTTCACATCAAATCCACCAGGAAATTTGTTGGCTTTAATCAACCATTACTCTTCACCTTTATTGCCACCATGTTGGCCTGAGCCACTAACTCTTCCGCAGGATTAGCTAGAGTAGTCTCCAGACATCCAGGCCTTCCACAATCTGTCCTGATCCCCCGTATCTCTCAGGCTACTTTCTCTATTCCTCTCCTTGATTAGTTAAGAAAAACCAACCAGAATTAGAAGACCGGCCATTTAAGCCTCCAGGCCTGCCCAGTGCGTTCCCACCTCCAGGCTCTTGTCTCAGCCTTAATGCTCCACCACAGGCAGAGGCAGCCCTAAGACTCTCCCTTATCATCTTTGAATCTTTAAATCAAATGTTACCTCATCAAGAAACCTACCTCATTAACAAAACTATCCCGTTCACAGTGCTTGACAGTGTTTCCCAAAGATGGCTGCACCAATAAGACCCCCTCTAGGCCCTTCTTACAGCATGACACTGGTGCTCCATCCTGGAGAGTTGGGGTCTCTGTTCCTTACCTTTGAATCTGTGTGTCAAGTCACCTTCACCAACAGAACCGCTAGGAGTGGTGCTATACGACTTCCAAGGTTTGCTTACAAAAGGGGATACTGTGTCTACCCTGTTCACTATTTCCTTCTTATGCCAGCTGCTCCGTGCACTCAGCTTCCAGGCTCTGAGGAAGCCCAGGTCGTGTAGACAGGGTCATGGGAAAAAGAAACCACAGAAGATAGTAATTGATTATCATTGCTTTAGGCTACTAAGTTTCAGGGTAATTGGTTACATAGATTCCCAATGTCCTTCTCCCTAGCCATCCCGAACTGTGACACTTATCATTAATACAGAAAGTTATTATTGACTGTTCATTATCTGTTTCCTCTAAATGTAAATTCCAACAGGGCAGTGAGCTCAAAAATACTTGTCTACAGAATGAATGAAATTTAAAGGAACTGTTGGTATTTGTCATAGAAAATCAGAAACTTGAGAAAGAGGAAATATTCTTTTAAAGACTACCTTTGAAATGAATAAATGAATGTCAGGAGTAGTTTTTAAGAAGGGATGCCAAATATTTTCATAGGTTATTTTTTCAGTTGCAGGAAATTTTATGGGATAGATAAGATTACCCCCATTTAACAAACGAATGAGGCATAACAAGGCTAAATCCTGAGGCCTTTTAGTGCCTGACCTGAACTCGAACAGTTTCTTCAGATGTTGTAGTTTAGATCTAAAACGTGCCCAAATGCTCCTGTGTGCGGGAGGTGATGAGACTGTGGAGCTCCTATACTTGTGGTGGATTCTTCCAGCCCTAAACTGAGTAGTTGATATGCTATTAGGAGACAGGGCCTGATTGGAGGTGGCTCCTTGGGGGCGTGGCTCAGATTTATTCTGGTCCCTGGCTCCTCCCTGCCCTCTCTGCCTCTGGCTGCCATGGGTTGAGCACTCCTTCCCTCACCACACCTGAAGCGATGAGCCCGAATGACCCTCCCCCCTGTTAGGTTGCAGGTGTTGGACATTGTGCTTCATTGAACGGAAGGTAACTAAGAGACATTAAACAGGTCAGTACAGTCCCTGCCATATTGTTGATACAAAATGATGTTATCACCATCATTATTGACTTGGTTTCTGCATAGGAAGATACAGCAAAAATAGAACCTGTTTTACAGGCATTTTTAAGGGAAAATAAGATAGTACCATCAAGAGTTGAGTACATTAATAAGTGGTACTTTGATGTAATATGAAAATAAGTACTGCTGCTAGGGTTAAATCTAGGTCTATGTGCTCCACACTGAATGGTATTATCTTTAAGTAAGAATTAGATTTATATAACAACCTATCATAGCAAAAACACGGAAACATAAAAGCATAGTTATTTTATAATTATGAGAGACATTTTTCTAACAGTTGGAAAAACCCATTAGTGACTAGTCAGCTTCACGAAACGGGGCATTTTGTCACCAGCAGTGTTCACATAATGGGTAGAAAACCACATACAGGGAGTATCAAGGAGAGAAATGCATGTACTGGAAAAACAGATGATTTCCAACAACATCTCTTTCAGTGGGGGAATTTTGAATGCAGTGATTCCTGGAATCTCTATTCCACTTAGGGAAGTTTTAGTGCAGAAAAATAGGAATGGAAGGAATTATTTTTCCTAGTGTACTTATTAGGGCAATTCTAGAACTCTGAAATAAATAAAAATCATATTTGATAGCCATGGATTCCATAATGGTATTTTATTTTAATTTTGACATTATAACTAGCTGTTTGATCTCTATTTTATATATTCCAATTTCTCAAGGTCAGTTGCTTCAGCTCTTTTATAGAGCACTTTGATGACATGCAGATAGAAGGTTAAAGTTTAGAAATCACTCTTGTGAAGGTGTATTACTCAGAGACACAAAGAGACAGTCATAAAAGAATTGAAAATGTAGATGTTTTGACTAGCAGTGTATTTTGTGTTATTCATGCCTTGTTATAAGTTCCTTTTCTTCACAGGAGGAAAAACAGATGTGAGTTGTTCTATAGGATTTCACATAACAAAAGAATCAACCTAAAAAGTTATTATAAAGCAGTGTTTGTCCTATTCTTGCCAGTGATAGTATCACATATTTCCTAAAGCTATTCATCCCAGCATACATCTTTAAATATCCATTAGTTCCATTTAATTCTCTGCGCCTTATTTCAAGGAAAAAGGCAGGCTCTCCAGCAGGATGAAATTAATATTTACTGAATACCGATTAAGAAAGTGGCGCCACGCTAAGCACTATCAGGCCACGAGGGGAAGAGTAATGGTGGGGACCGGGTGGGGGGGGTGGGGGAGCTCGGCTCTCCTTTCGGGTTCCCACCCTTCCTCTCTGCTCCCTGCTCATCTCACAGAGCAGACGACTCTCCTACCACAGTGGAGCAATAGCAACTGGTTAAAACTGACATGAGCTTCATAGAGACGGTTCCTGGTTCTTCCTGGCCAGCCATACACCAGCCTAAAACAGAATGAGTAGCATTACTTAGCTGGTGGACTGAATTGGTCAAACAGAGGGAAAGTCTCAGATCTCAGTTTCATAGAGTAGAGGAGAAACATATGGGAATTTCTCCTGTGTGTGTGTGTGTGTGTGTTAGGCTGTTTGTGAAACTACCACCTGGATTTTCAGAAGTGTGAAGTGGAAAATCCTTCTTCCTCAGTGTACCTCATGAAAATTACATCGGACCCTACCATCCTTAGTGTCTAGGAATTACTAAAATCTTGCATAATGATCTTTCAAGGATATTAGCTTCCTAAAAACATAACTTTCTTTAGGGATCAGTGGCAAAATCAGGCAACATAGTCATTTTTGTCCTTCTTAAAATACAACACACGTGGGTTACTGACTGAGAAAAACACTGCATCTTATTGAAAGGGTGTTCTGGTGTGAGATGCTCAGAGAGGAGAGTAAAAGCTTTGTAAAAATTAAGGGGTCATTCAAGGTCTACTAAATTCAACCCAGGCAACTGACAGGTTGAGACACTGCCTGAAAATCTGCAAGACCTCACTCTAGCCACACCTGCTGCTCAGAGAGGGTCTTGACCTGGGAGGGGGTGGTGACACGGAGCCCTGTCACTGGGGAAGGATGATCTGAGCCTCAGCTGAATGCAAAAGGGGCTGGTGCTGCCGTGGCTTCTATGCCATTATAGAAATATTTCAATGCTCTGAGGATTAAGACTATCTGATAATGAGCAACGACGTGACAGCTCCTAGGAAATGCATGGGGTCAATGACACAGGGGACAGGATAATAAAACAGATTATAAAAAGCAGGAAGAGGTAACAAGAACCTACGGTCTGAGGCAGATTGCTGCACACGGTTCAGGCGTCCATCCAGCGGTGCTTCCTTTTGAAAGAGCACCTATTTAGAAGTATTCTGGTCCAGCCATGGAGCAGGTCACTCTGGACCCTCCCCCAGTCAGGACTCAGACCGCCCCCCTTCACCTTCCTGTTTTCTAATTGGCTTCAGGGAGGGCATTTCTATGTCTCCAGAGACTGAAAAAACATATGGGCCTCACAGTTTTTCTGCCTTTTATGTAAATGATCCATTTCATTAGGCCAGAAGATAATTTATGACATGACTTCAAATAAAATGTTTACTGCTTGGAGACAAAACATGGCTGACCACCAGCCTCAAATAGCGCTATATTAACTCACTACAGCTGGATTCTGTTGCAAGTTAAAAATGGGCTGATTTTTTACAAGTGAATACATAGTACCCATAGTGAGTCTTGCTGTGAATTTATTCTTCTCTTAAATATTCACCTGGGCTTCAAGGACTTTGTACAAGCTGTTTCAAGGACTTTGTACAAGCTGTTTTCACTGATGACTTCAGGCTTCCCACAACATCACCCTGAAGTCTTACAGCAATTGGTTCTGAAAAGATACAGCTTGTGCATTGAGGCTTAATAAGGTGTTGCATGTGATGCAGTTTTCTGCTTCTATCTTACCATCACCACTAACTCGCTGGGGCCAGTACCATGTGTTTACTTCCTTCCACTGCTCCTAGATTTTCCCTGTAACTCTCATCCTCTGAAGGCTGGTGAGCGATCACACAGCACTTCTTAATCAACCCCACCCTGGAGTTACACCAACATGTGAAGGTACCAAGATTAAGTAGCCTGGAATAGTTTCAGGTGATAATGCCTCTACCTGGAAACACTTCATTTTCTCTGAAACATAACATCACATCCATCCTTAACCAGACACTATGAGGCAAGCAGAGAACAGAATAGCTTATTTGTAGTATAAATACCACAAAGTACAGATTTAAAAAAAAAACCTCAAGTTGAGTAGTTACATGATTTTACTCAGTCACAGGATTAGAGAATCTCCTACCTGGGACTAGGATTCACTTTTTCTGTCTTCTAGACCCAAGATCTTCCCACGACATCATGTTACTATGCACTATGATAAATGAAAGCAGTTATTTTATTTTATTTGGGTCTAATAAAACCAAATAGTAGTCATCTGTCTAATAATAAAGTGAAAAAGCCAGTTGGATATTTCGTATGTAACTCAAATCAAATCATATATAAGCATTTACCAATTACTGATCCAGTTGCTTAGCAACATCTCTCCATATCACAGAGAGAAAATGTCTCAGTTGAGTGAGTTAGGTCGGGGCCAGAATTAGGATGTGAAAGGCAAATTATACGAAAATGGCTTCTCCGTTCCTACAACCCAGAGTATATCCTAGTATAATAATAAACAATAACAACGACCACCAGGACCCTAACACAACATTAGGATACATCATGTACTATCGCCTCATGTTTCTTCCTCTACATATACAAAAAAGGATGTGTAAAGCTGCTGAGAATGCATCTCAGGGCTTCAGAAACTCATCAATCAGGCGGTATTTACTGAATGACAATGATACGCACCAACCACATGGTACATGTTACACTGGCTTCAGGGGAGCAGAAGTAAAGAAGAGCTGGGTGAACCTGGAGACACACAGTAGGTAGAACTATTACCCACAGGTAGGAGCCCAAAGCTCTTCCTGAACATCACCCACTCATGCCCAGAGGAACAAGATGTATAAATAACAGTATTTGAAACCCACATTTCTGGCACATGTTGCTAATCCATTTATGTCTGTATTTTGTTCCTGGTTAGCACTATAGGTAAAAGAAAAATATGACTAATGCCAAAAATAATGGGAGAAGAAGAGCCCATTCTTAAACTGATTTCTTGAATAAAACCTCAAGGTAAAACCTTCTCTTTTGCTTATAGCCAAGTACCTATGAATACATTTGCTAAGCCAAATTCCTCGTGTGAAAACAGACACTCTGATATGCCCAAATTAAGCAGAAAATGTTAATAAAAGAGTTAGCTGTTGGCATGGAATACTCAGCAGAAGTACAAAGCACGAGTCTGTTATTTCCTGGCTACGGAGACCTGGATTTTAGAAACACCAGATAAATCTTCTGTCAGGGAAGCTGTTTTGCAGGGGCGTCTGCGCAGAGGCCCCAGGCAGGCGTCCTCCACCTCTGCTTCTGCAGGTGCACGTCGAACTGGGCTGCGTGACGCCGGAAGTGCCTGGGGCTCAGGGGCTGCGCGACGCCTGTTGGGATTTGGAGCTCGTGAAGAATGGCTCCCACTTCTCTTGCCGGCGGTGGCCCGCTCTCAGCCCCTGACACAGCTGCTGCCCTGTTCTGTACCATGCTGCCTCACAACCTCGGCTCACCCTCGGCCACATGGTGGCGGGATGCCAGACCCTGTGCTGACCTTCATGGCTTCCTTTAACGTTTCCTAGGACAGGGACTCTGAGGGGCTGCTTTGCTTTCAGCAAGATGCCATCTGTGGGGGCTGGGCTTCAGGACCAAAGAGAAACTTAGGGACTTCTGCTCTAAAGGCCCTGATTTTGTCTGGAACTTGACAAGCCGATGGCGGACTCTATGGCTGCCCAAGAGCATGTTGGCATTCTTACTACAACTGTCTAATTCCGCCTGACCGGAAAACACAGGAGGTCAGGTCCAAATACTGCTGAGATGGCAAGTTCCAGATCAAGACCAAGAAGAAAGCACTCACGGGAACCAGGCAATTTCTGTTTCCAGGACCAAATGACCTCAGGAAGGTACCAGTTTGTTTCAAGCCTCAGCAATCTTTTATGATTCTCAGAGACAGCTTCCCACTTTTTCAAGGGCACTGGAAGAAGGAGTACACTAAAACTCATTCACAAGTCCATGTGGAATAAAAAAGTCTAAAAGGAACACAGGCAATGGTAAAACTGCCTCTGGTGACATGTGACTTTGCATTGTGTCTCTATAACTGGTAACTGCTCTATTACCCCCCACACCATCATATTCACGTAGACCTACAAAGCCCCACTTCCCTTCCCCCCTGCTGTCCTACAAGGGTGGACTCCAGCCGGCCAGCTCACGCTCGTCAGCACTTCACCTGGGAGGAACCCAGAAGCCTGCAGAATCTTTGGGACATTTTGCTTCAAGTATTCTGGACATAAATGAGCTGGACAATGGCGGGTGAGGACTCCATCCTGAGAACACACAGGGCCAGGATCCCGGGTGCGCAGGCTTCTCGCTGTGCTGTGACCCCATGCTTGTGGCTGTGCATCTGGGTAATGTGATCGAGCCCCTGTGATCCAACTCTACCATTTCCTTTTATTTTATTTGCCCACATCACACTCTGGGTGTTGCTCTTCCCAGATTCCTGCCTTCGGCTCATGGCCTCCTGTGTCTCGGCTTCAGTGTACCAGCTTGCTCTCCAGTTGCAGGCCTGGGCCCCGGCCTCAGTTCATCTCTGTGACTCTCTCTCTTGCCTGCAGGTAGCTGCTCAGGTGCTTTTCACAGTGCTCATGGACCTTCTGGTTATCAGCCCCACCCAGATGCTCTCAGTCTGGGGATCCTAATGTTGCTGGCCTGACCCTCCCAGCCCTGGAAACCCTGGTCACTTCTTACTCCCCAAGTTCCACCTGTGCCATCTGGGCTCGGTGCATAAGTTAAAACACTTATAAAGCCCAGGCCTCAATAAATGTGGATGTTAGTTAAAAATCCTCTTCCTCACACTAGATATATATGATCTTAGTTAATTAGCATTACCTCCATCTCTTTTAGATACAAATAATAGAGAACTGACAATTCTTATCGAATGGAACCAATGAGACCATATATCTGCAACACAGCTATTTCAGTTGCCTGGAAATACAGGCAGAGAAAAAGACAATCATAGGTTAATTAAGGCGTCTTCCTCGTGGGATGCCAGTGGCAGATTCTTCTACTTGAGAAACAGTGGTCCATAAGATATGTGCGCTTGTCTTTGGCAGTGTAAGAACTGTCCAATGAAAATTTGGATTCCTTCAAGGAATAAGCATATTCCAGATAATTTGATTTCAAGAATCTAATGAACCTAATGTTCTTTTCATTACATCATGCTGCCTTTAGATGCTAACTTCAGTAGTTTCCAGTTAAACCATTTATACATATGCTAATGTCATGTTAAAAGGAAATGCTTCCTGACCCATCATAAACAGATCACCCATTTAAAAGCCACGGGCGATCATTAATTCCTGTGAAGTTTTCCTTCATATTTCTCTTTCTTCCCTCTTTGGTAGAAAACTATCCTGAGAAACAAAAGTAACTGGAAAGCAGCTCCTTTTGCCCACATTTCCTGTCTTTACTGTAAAAGAAATAGTACTTTATTCACACTCTTCCCATTTTTATTATATGAAATTAAAAACTAACATGAAATTACACACTTCAGATATAGTTTATTGCCCAAAGAAACTGTTATCGAGGTGTGATAGCTAGAAATGGCCAGCGTTTCCACAGAGAGTAAAGCCTTTAATCCATGGCTCTCTGCTCAATACCTGTAGCTCTCTCAGAGCAAAACTAATTAATTGTCAATGCTGGGTGACAAGCTCTGTGGTTTGGGGGCTTCTTGGTTAATTAAATTTGAATATAACAGTTTCATTTGCTAAAGGCAGTGATTTTTTCCCTTATAATACCAATCGTTTTACTGGTATTATTTTTATTTAACCAATTATTTACCAAAAAATGCTGAAGAAATCATTAAGTTATTTCAAAGGAAGATAATTTGGAGATAACTTTTTGTCTTTCCAAATACTATAAATCAAGATATACATTAAGAGCATATACTTTCTCCTAAAAATTGCACTTCAACTGTATGTACCAGGTATAGAAGTGGGTCAGACACCCAGCTACCCTCACCACTGAAAGACTGGTTGGCTTCAGGCTCCAAACAGTTGTTTAGATGGCTGGTACTGTGGCAGCCCCACTAGAGGCTAGGAGGTCGAATGTGCATCCTCTTTCCCTACCAAGCTTAGGTAAGGATACCTGAGGTGTACAGATGGTTGAAAACCAGGGCAAAGTAATACTGTGCCTCAGAGTGTAACCTCTGGAGAGGAGGAAAGGAGGGACTTTTTGTTTTTAATTTTTTTTAAAAAGCAAAGAAGCAATCTCCATGGAATAGACAACAGAGATAAGAGATTATTTAAGAACAAAATGAAGTGTGAAAATAGAAAGAATATATAGTTATTATGACTTATCCAGGCTATACAGCAAATTCTTTTAGCAACATTATAAGGCTGCTAGCAAAGACCTATAATTTTCTTCTTGTGGCATGTATTTGTCCATCTGGCAACAGGGGGCAGAATAGTCAAGCTATGAAACAGCAGGAGGGAGCAGCAGGAGGGAGCTCCAGGCACTGGTCTCCATCCTGGGTGGAGAATTCAGCACTGAACTTCCATCTTTTCCCTGCACACACGGCAGATGGGGTAGAGTGGAGAGAAAGGGCGGGAGTGTGGCGTGTGCCTGTGCCTGTCATCCCAGCCCTTGAGAAGCTGAGGCAGGAGGTTTGCAAATTCAAGCCCAGCCTGGCCAGTTTAACATTTTAGCGAACCCTATCTCAAATCTTAAAAACGTACCAAGGGTACAAGGCGGGGGGCACAACTCAGCCTGAGGTCCCTAGATTCAGTCCCCAGCAAGGTGCCGGGAGGGAGATCAAACCCAGGGACATAGCGGATGGTGAAATTTACAGTACATAAAGTAATGTTTTGTACTGTAGGTATTCTTAGTTATTGAAATCCTAGTTTAAGTTGCCATCTCTCTTCTGTTGGGTTTGGAGCATAATTATATTATTTTATGTAGCTATCCAGAACAATTACAGCTATAATTTTTCTGATACTGAATCTTGGATAAGGGTATAATCACTGAGTCTGGTATTATTATGAGGAAAAACATAATAATGCTGCCATGGACCCTCGGAATAGGTTCTGTAAAAAGAAGAGGATACTGGGCCGGAGGGTTAGCTCAGTGGTTCCGGCAACTGCCTCGCAAGCACAAGGTCCTGAGTTCAATCCTGGTAACCACATACAATGCTGGGCGTGGAGACTCACGCCCACCAACCATCAATACCACATACCACAGTGCCGGGCGTGGTGGCTCACGGCTGTAATCCCAGCATTCAGGAGGCAGAGACAGGAGGATTGCTGAGTTCGGGGCTTGCCTGGACTACATAGTGAGCTCAGGGCCAGCCTGAACTACAAAGCGAGACCCTGTTTCAAAAAAAAAAAAAAGAAGAGGATACCTGTTCTCTAAATCGGATGCTGCCAGCTGTGTCTCTGAATATACCATCTGCAATTGGACAGATTAGGATTCATGTTATATAAGCAAGCAATCGATCACCTGGTGGGGATTTCCATGTTTAAATAACATATCCTTCTAAAAATTGCTGGTAATTTGAATTTTTATAAATTGGATCTCATTTCAAGTTGATTTTTATTAAAATTTCTGATACATCTTCTTTATGAAAGGTAGGACTACAAACACGTTCGATGTCAGTGCTCTCCTTGTGCTCTGTCAGACAAATCACTAATAATTAACTAATTATTACTAATCAGTACTTATTAGGGATCACTAATCACTACCAATTAACAAATCACTAATAATTAACAGAAGGTAGAAGTCACTCGCTCCTGTATAGATACAGAGAAATGACTGAATGTATGACTAGGAACCACAAAATAGTTAAGAAGTGATATTCTCTCTGTTTAGATTTGTGTTGTTGCTGTTTTCTGTATTTTTCAGCACTAGGAATCAAACCCAGGGCCTCACATAGGCCAGGCCAGCACGGAGCTGTCTCCAGCTTGCTCTTTCTCTCTTTGTTCTGCTTTCCTCCCTCCCTCCCTCCCTCCCTCCCTCCCTCGCTGTCTTCTTTCTTCTTCCCAGGGTCTATGTTAAATTGCTCAGACTGGACCTGAACTCTCAGTCCTCCTGCTTCCCTCTCTTGAGTAGCTGGGATTATGAGCAAGTATCACTATGCACAGCTGATTTTTCTCTTTTGATGCTGCTTTTTGACTGTGTACAACTTACTATCAAAATATATACTCAATGTATATCTTGATTTATAGTATTTGGAAAGACAAGAGAAATGGTTAACAATGGTAAATACCTCTGGGAAACCAAAAAGGGAAGAAAATACAAAGTGTCCATTGGATAGAATTCATAAATTCATGATTGACCTTGACACAATTAGGAGAGAGCTGGAAATTGAGAAATAAATGGGGGCTGAAGAGGTAAGGCGATGGGGTCTAGGGCATTCTTCTGAGCAACTGAAGTATGAAAAAAGAAAACTAGGAACTATCAGATCAGAGTCCTTTATCTAAATGGCCTGTACTAAATTATGATACAATAGTCTAGCTTTGTTTTATAAAGAGTTTAAAAATAAAACACCCATAGAAGACTTCCATAACTTGTCAAACTGAAGAACGTATCTCTTATCTTATTATCATGTATTTATCAATTCATATTATTCTGTAGGTGCTCACTGAGTATGTACTGTTTAGGTCAGGCCCTGACTTTTATAGTCACTGAGGCACATGCGGGTGCACAGGTTACTGTAATATTCCCCGGTGTGCCTTACCTAGGGATCCATTTCTTAAAATCTTCTATGATACTAGACTTCAACCCTATGGAGAGAGAGCAAAGTAATGTACATCAAAATGTGAACATTTTGGTGTGTATAAAAATGAAGACACGTGGGTGGAGGTGTCACCGTGCGAGGACAGAGTGCGCGAGGTCGGGCAGGGTGGGTCTCAGCACGACCCTCGTCACAGAGGGCTCGGCCAGCAGGGTCGTTCCCTGCCTCTTTCTTTTCCTGCTTCCTGCTCCGCATGCCTTCACGTCCATAAATACATAACCCAATTACTGTCCAAAGGCAACATATTTCAGATGTAATTTATTTTACAAATGCTTCATTTTCTAAATTGTTTCATATCATTTTGGGGAAACAGGCAAGGTATACATCCTTAAGCAAAATTTACATAAAGCTTTTCTGCGACTTATTGGTCTTTTGAGTGATTATTTTACCTTATGCTTTTATCCGAATTGCTCAGAGGTGCTTACATCCAGTGACATATTGTATTACAGGGTGATTTTGTTAAAAACTGAAATCTTGCACTTCTTTCAAAGTAGACCAGTTAAGGAGTCAAATGGTGTTTTTTGTTTGTTTGTTTGTTTGTTTGTTTGTTTGTTTGTTTGTTTTTTGAGACAGGGTCTCGCTTTGTAGTTCAGGCTGGCACTGAGCTCATTATGGAGCCCAGCCAAGCCTCGAACTCAGCAATCCTCCTGCCTCTGCCTCCCGAGTGCTGGGATTACAGGCGTGAGCCACCACGCCCGGCTCAAATGGTGTTTTTAATGGTGTGAATGTCCCCCCAAATATATTCAAATATATGACATAGAACAGTTCCTAGCTCACAGTAAATACCCAATAAATGTTTGCCACCATTTTTGTTATAATAAAGCATCAATGAGAAAACCTAAGCTTTTAGATTTTCTTCTGAAGCTTCTTCCACAAATATTTTTCAGTTTTAGTGTTTTGTTAGTCTATGTTCATATTACACAATTACATTCGTTGTGTGGATCAGGTACATGTACAAAACTGATCTCAATTCTTTTATAAATCCCTTTCCCTCCTTTCTCTTCTGCTTCCATCTCTTGATTCCCATTTGAAAAAGATCTCCCTATTTCCTATTATCTTATTTAACTTTGTTGTTTGTTTATAGTTTAGGCTCTCATGTAAGAGAATCTATGAAATAATTAAGCTTGTGTGTCTCATGTATTTCAATTAGTATTAGGGTCTCAAGATGTATCTGTTTACCTAGGAATGCCTCAAGTTTATCCTTCTTTGTGGCAGTGTACTAATTCATTGCATATAAATGCCATATTTTAAAATCCACTCATCTGCTTATGTATTATGAATTATACTGATCTAAACTGAGGTATGTTTGTATCACTGTAATATGATGTCTTTAATTCTTTTGGAATGATACCTAGAAGGAGAATAGCTGGGTCAAATAGATTTTCTAGTTTGAGCTTTTTGAAGAATCTCCATTCCTAAGCTTCTTAAAATACAAGGTAGATGAGAGGTGTATGCTTTAAGCCCCATTTACTGGTCAACACTCCCCTCAGGGCTCATCAACACCATAGCAGACTCCATGATATCAACTTTGGCATCCGTTTCAGGTCCTCGACGTCTTGAATCTGAGTTTTGGTCATTTACTGGCAGAGAGAGTCTTTTTTAATAGCTAAGAAAGGTCAAAAAAGAGGGCTTCTTAGTTGAAGCTGATAAACTGGGGGCTTCTACAGCTTTAAATTAGATGTCAGGAAGATCTGCTTTGCCCTGAAAACCACCAGCTAAAACTAGATTCTGACATGTGTCTGCAGACTTTATGGTGGCTGCTCCTCTGACAGTGTGTCATCACATGACAGTGACCAAGAAGAGCTCAAATGACTGTCAACCTCACTAACACATGGTAGGCAGTGTCTTGGGAGGGCACTTAAGAGCCTGTGTGTGCAAAATCAGTGCATATGTACAAACAAGCAAAACTAACGCAGCTGGCGCACACAGTTCAAATTCAGCACAGACTGTACCACTTCTGTCGTGGTATCACTTCCATAACGCAGCGGTGTGAAGGCTGAAACACCCTGCTGGTCAGCGCGGTCTCTGGTCCAGGTGAGGCTGAAAGTGGAACTCACGTACTGCTTCTGACAAACAGCGTAACTACTCGCACCTTCTTCACAGGTCTGAGTGCCCTATCAAGTCAGAAGCCATCTGCCTCTCCTGCAGCTGCGGTCCCCACACTGCCCCGTCCATAGTGAGTTCTGCATAGATGGTGGCATGGATGGATGGACAGACAGATGTAACTCAAAATCACTGATGTCATAGAAGCTAGAAGTCTGGCTGAAAGTCTTCCTAATAGAATAGCACTTGAGTTCTCACCTACTTCCCATCCATAAGACCTTGGAACACTGGTTTTGTGGAGGTGGTTTTTAAAATCAAGGATCAGTGCCGGGTGTGGTGGCTCACGCCTGTCATCCCAGCACTCGGGAGGCAGAGACAGGAGGATTGCTGAGTTCGAGGCTTGCCTGGGCTACGTAGTGAGCTCAGGGCCAGCCTGAACTACAAAGCGAGACCCTGTCTCAAAAAAAAAAAAAAAATCAAGGATCGTTCCAGCCCAAGGTTCTGCAAGGTTATGCTCTGGGATGTATTTGGATACTTTCTGAAACAAGCCTGTGAGATCATTATTTATGGGAAAGGTGATTATTTTTACTCTGTTGGGAGCTAAAATAAGATTCTGTTTCTTGCCTTTTAAAGACTGTAGCATAATCCAAGCTCTGAGAGTTTCCTAAATTAATTGGTTGAGCAGGATCTTCGGTTCTGTATTTCCCATAGACATGCTCACTAATGCTGTAATATTCCCTAAGGGAAAGCATGTAACAGAGCTGATGCTTAATGCTGATATCTGTTCCAGTACAAGTTCCATGAAGGCCAGTGCTTTTATTTTTTTTTTAATAGCTAAGAACAGCACCCAGTAGATACTAAATAAACATGTAAAGAATGAATGAATGAATGAATAGATGTTTGGGGTTTGTTTTTAAGGTTTCCTGGCTTAATGATAATGCACAAAAATATTTTGTGATGTAAGATTTTTTTTCTCATACTTTTATGTTCATAAAACGAATATAATTGCCAGGCCTGGTGGCTCACATCTGTATTCCCAGCACTCGGGAGGCAGAGGCAGGAGGATTGCTGAGTTTGAGGCTTGCCTGGGCTACATAGTGAGCTCAGGGCCAGCCTGAACTATAAAGCGAGACCCTGTATTAACAACAACAGCAACAACAAATGAATATAATTACTGCATTTATAATAATTATTTCTCTACCTCATTATTAGTCCATATCCAATGTTTTCCCAAGCCTCTGAGAGGAGAATTTTTTGAAGTTGAAGCAAATATACTCACTCACTGGGTTCTCTATGAGTCAAAGGCTGTAGATTTGTTTTTTGTAAGGCTATTTCCAAAAGTCAGTTTGATTAGATTAAGTTTTTGTTTCCATTCCTGACCTTGAGACCATACGCTGTGCGGGATTACCAGGGAGGGCTCTCCTTCCCTCCTCCAGAGGGGGCTCAAGGCCCATGTTTTTGAGCTTATTTGGGGGTAGTTGGCACAACAGAATGCCTTTTGCAACTGCTCGTATTTACGGGTGACTGACGGATGAGTGCCTGATCTTCTAAAACATGTAGGTATTTTTCAAGATTATATTTTCAAGGTAAATAAACATTCTTGTATTGAACAGCGTGTTCTTATTAGCTATCAACTAAGGGTGACAGTTCAACAATTCAATTCTGACTCTATTTTGTGTCTCCCCAGAATAAAAACATGAGTTAAGCCAGATGCTTACTGCCTACTCCTTTCTCTCTGTGGGATGCTTATAGCTCCCAAAGCAAAGCAAAGGTGACTGTTAGAAGTCCAAGTTAATACAGCCGATGGTCATCAATTTCGTTTTCTGAATTACAGTAGTTGTCTTTCACTTCATTTTAAAAATAACTTCAGTTTCGATTCTTTATGTACATGTCTTCACCTCTTTTCAAGGCTGTAAGCTCCTGGAGGGTGTGATTAGTATATTCACTGAAATATTTATCCCATTGCTTGGAGAACGTTAGGAACATTTGTTGAATAAATGAATGAAAGTGTGAGTGGATGTAAGAGTATAGATTCTCTCACTAACTTTTCTTGAGGATATTCTGCAGGATTTCCTTACCCAGAATGCCAAGTTAGAAGTCCAAGTTGAAAAGAGTTGAAGACATGTACATAAAGAATCTAAACTGAAGTTGTTTTTAAAATGAAGTGAAAGACAACTACGAAAATTCAGAAAATGAAATTGATGGCCATCGCCTGTATTAACATGGACTTCTAATTTATTTTTATTTTTATTTTTATTTTTTGGTGGTACTGGGGATTGAACTGGGGCCCTTGTGCTTCCAAGGTAGGTGTAGTACTACTTGAGCTAAATCCCCGGCCCCAGAATGCCACTCTTCAACCAGTTGAAAGTAACAGAATACATGACCTGTATGGATTCTACCAGCTCTAAAAGGCAATTGCTTCTATAACTACTGTGCTGCTTCCATCTACTATGAAAAGAATCTAAAACATTCCACATCTCTTTAGTGTTTTACAAGGCTCATTAGTAGCCCACTATTCTGAGTTTCTCAAATGCAGTTTAATAAAGTAACTAGTTAACAGAACACCGGCAGGCAGAGTGTTTACTACAAGTGTAGAAAGACTGAATTACCTGAGAGGCACTATAAAATGCTGTGCTTTTTAGTGTAGATAGTTTTCCAGTGAGGAAAACTTCTGACTTTGCAAGTGAAATTGAATTGTTCGGATTCATTCTCCTGTTATCTCTCCTGAATAGCTCTTTCTTTACAAGCAAGGATTTTTTAAAAATGGCTATTCTAATTCCACCTGAAGATAAATAGGGATAGCAAGTTATCAAGTAGTCTGAGATGACGCAGCTCATAGGTCACAAAATCAAGGTCCCAGCCACAAGTGTGTGTCTCTTCCCACACTGTCCCTCTGACACTGACCCAAGATCTATTTCCAATCTGTGAAATGGGACATGAACCTTTAAAATTACCTCTTTGCAGTACATAACAATCTCACTTATCATGGGGAACTTGTGCATAATCAGACACACAAGTTTAAATATTAGTTTCTTTTGTATGAGAAGCTCAAATATAAAGAGCAAAATAAAGGATAGATGACAGGAAGTGGGTGATATTTCTCAAATGGGAAAGGAATCATGAAAATGGGACACAATTTTATATTTTGTTTTATACATTTGCTTCATACAATATAATCTATTATGTCATCTATGACTAATCAATGCTTATGTTGAGGATCAAAAATTAGTTTCAGGCATCATCACATGTGAATATGATTTCATGCCACTCATTCATTTTCATACTTCTGTGCAAAAAGACTCATATGAATGCCTCGGTCTAAAGGCCCTTCCTTCCCAGTGTGGCGGGCCCAGTTCTAACACGTGTGACCCGCCCCCTGGCTACCAAGCTCATTCTTCTATTTGTTCTGTTCACGTTTTGCTAATTCAACTACCTTGTGGCTCACTCTAGAACATTTTGGCAAAATTAATCAGTGTCTCAACCACTCTGACCCTGGATTCATGCTCAGATCCTCCAAACGTAGAGTATCCTATTAGGTACTCAATGAACATTTGTGTGCTACATATCTGCTTTCAAGCCAGTACTGGAGCTGCAGACCTATATTTTAACATCAAAATACTGATTACAATTTTATTAAGCTCCCAATAATGTTTCAAACAAAATGGAACAGAGCTGAATCTGTACAGATATAGTTGTTCACTCCCAAAAGTGCCTCCTTTTACATGTACATAGTCAACCCTTTCCTCCTGTTTCAAGGGTCACATTGCAAAGTTTCGTCTATACTTGTTAAGCAAATATGAAGAGAAAAAGCCCCCTGATGGTGGGGTGAGGTGAAGGCAACAGCCTCTACTCACCAGCTCTTTGTCCTCAGCATCCAGGGACAGTCACGAGAGCTTTTGAGTCCAACCAAAGACAGTGTGAAAATGACAGTTTTGGCTGTCAAGGAGCTTATTACCTAAGCGAGGGACTTACATATTTATAAGCTGACACCTCAGCCTGGTAGCTGTGCAGAATTCCTCCATTTCTCTCTTGAGCAGCCGATAGGCCCAAAAGGGCTTTATGGGCTCATTATTTCACCCCACACTTCAGCTCCTGCACCAACACATAACAGCAGGCTCATTTGTGGACACGAGCAGGTCAAAACAAAATGAAGAATGTGCCCATCTGAGCTCCTGGGCTGAGCATGAAGAAGTGAGTGATAGGTCCATGCGTCCACACTCTACTGGCCAAGGCAGCTGCGTGGCCCTTGGTATAGACGTATGTAATATTGATGTACATCCCTGAAGAGGGTCTGTTGATTCAGCACATGTAGGTATGTGATCTCATGTCATTCTCTGGACTGTCTTGTGGCTTGGCTTCAGGACCAGCCACTAGAACTGTCCATTTCTGTTAAACAACTTTTTTCTGCCAAAAAGAAAAGAGAAAAGACAAGAAGAACATTTCCTGCCAAAAATCCCAGACCTAACAGCAAGGACGGGTTTATTTCACCATGAAGCAGACCTGAAGAATTGCCTCAGAGAAGGGTCCCTGCAGATACAGCCTCCAAGCTGGGGTTGGAGAGGTCAGAACAAGACAGCAGCATTCGTTTTAGCTGGGGAGAGTCCCACACTGAAAATAAACTCGGGCAGTTGAACCCAAATAGGATCCAAATGCTCCTCCAGGGAGGAGGTTGATAGAGCACAGCAAGGGCCCCAGCTTCGTGCCAGAGTCCAGACCTGGGCTTATCAGACTCAAAAATCTTTGCCCCTTCCTTGACTCCCTGCCCCAATGAGAAGGCCTCTGCGACAGCCACAGTGTGTCTTCTGTGCCCCAGAACCCCTTTCCTTCCTTCTCTTTTCCATTAGGAAACCCATTTTCTTCCTCCATGTTCTCAGAAGAATCTGAAATCCTCTCTCCTGCCCCAGGTAAGGCTATCTTACAGAAATTCTTCCTAGGGGCACTGGCTTTTGCTTTTATCTCCCACTCTGGAATGAAAAGTCCTATTGCTCAGTTTCCAACCTCAGAGTTTCTGGCCCATGTAGTCTGTCCTGCTTCTGTGACAAAGAACAGGCCACTTTGCAAGACCAGGACAAAAGAGACTGCTGTTTTGTTTCACTAAAACGAACGAAGCTTACTGAGACATGAACAAAAATATCGGTACTCAAAGCATACCGTCCCCACACTAACTTAAAACAGAAGGCAACCACACAGCACTGTGCTCTGCAAGGCTTTGGATGCATTATTTCATTCGTCTCCACTCAAGCTCTACAGCCGGGCACGGCAAGGAATCTGCATTCCTACCTTCTTTCATTCACACAGCCAAGCAGCACATGCTTTGGAGCAGGGCCCCGGTGTGGATGTGGAATACAGAGCTTCCAGAGAGAGAGAGCTGCTGCTCTCAGAGCGACCATGGTCTAGTGGGAGACGCAGCAGCAACATCTCCATGGCAAAGCCTGGGATGAGGTCCCCTGAGCAGGCCGGGGGCCGGGGAGGTTTCACGGGAGCAAAGGAGAAAAGGAATTAGGCGTGAAAAAGGAGAGTGAACCCTTCTGGGGGAAGAAGCTGCGTGGCTCACAGTAGACAGTCATGAAGCACCTGGTTAGGGAACCGGAAGTAGTTCAGAAGGGCAGGAGCCCAGAGAAGCTGTGGTCATTTTCTTAAGGTCACAAAGGAGCTACTAATACAGTGGGACCAAGACGCCCAGCCTTTGACTTTACCCCAGTGAGTGCTCTGCGCATTCCAGATGCCCTCACGTAAGACCTGGGCCTCTATTGAAAGGGTCTCACAGCAAACCATGAGCGCATCATTGATAACAAGATGCAGTGAAGCCTCAGGCTAAGCCTCAAGGATTATTTCATTTAATTCTAGCAAAGCCTCAACACGAGTGTCCCTCACTTGCGTCCTGTCCATGAGGTTAGCTTTCAGGCCGTGAGGTTGATGGGTTAGCTGTTCCATGCACTCCCGCCATGCTGTGCTGCCCTGCCACAGGCCCACTGCGACGGGCCGACCAGTGAGTCTGCAGCCTCCCAAACTGAGAGTCCAAGGACAACTACTGTCTGTATAATTTGATCGTCTCAAGTATTTGTCATCGTCCCAGAGAGCTAACGCAGCAGGTAAACTACAGAAGCTTAGAGGGGCTTCTAAACGAAGCAAGTTACTGGTCAGTATCTCGAATGCAGATAATAATTAGTGACTCTACTGAACTTAGATCCCACTTAATAGCACCTTTTCCACTCAGTGCCGGAAGAAGACAAGGAAGGAAAATATCTGGGAGAGAAGCAAGTCTTTTTTCTGCTGAGGACAAATTGGCATTTTTTTTTTTTTTTTTGCCAGAGTTCTTTCTTTTCTAAATCTGTTTTTTTTTCTTCTAAATCCAACTATAAAACTTCCTATCTCTTTATTTTCAAATAGACAAAAAGTATATACACCAGTTGCATATAACATTTTGTTTTGAAATATGTATACATCATGGAAGGGCTAGGCCTCACATACATATTTTTTCATGGGGAGAACACCTAAAATTTATTTTCTTACCAAGTTTAAGATCACGATGCATTATTATTAATTATAGTTCTCCTAATTTATCCAAGCCACGCTGCTTCCCCTGCACTCTCTCTGAGGATGGCTGAGGAGGGGAACTTAAGGAGAAGCGCGTGTCTGTGTGGCAGGGACGCTGGAAGACTCACCAGGAACTCGCAGTCCTGCAGTGCAGGCAACAGGAGGGGAGAATGTTGCCTGTGGGTTGAAGAACGCGTATTGGCGGATGTGAAATTGAGGATGAGCAGTTGGGACAAAGGGCGGACACTAGAGCCCAAACTGCACATCGAAGAGGAAACATGAAGAGGACCATAATGGAAGCGCCTCACTGATCTGTGAAGCTGGAAAGCTGCAGACCTCGCTTCCTGAAAACACTCCTTGTGCCAGCAGCTTTTGACACCGGAACCAGTTGCCACCAAAGAAGACGGCTGTTGGAGAGAGTGTGCGCCACCGAGTAGGCACCGCGGAGCCACCGAGGAGGAAGGCGTCACTCAGCTCCGGCCCTGCCCCTGGGGCGGAGCTTGTCCCCGGGCCGCAGACCCACGCGAAGGCTTTGGTTCCCTCCGTAAGGTGGCGATCGATGCGAGACTTGTCACAACCGTCCGGTGTTAGCAGTTCGGACCTTCTGGGCGCTTCACAGAACTCGGTCTGACACACCCCGGAGACACGCCACCCTTTCTCTAGCTCTTGCTCTTTTTTTGTCTCACCTTGACTCCAGTATTTTTTTTTTAATTGCTCAGCAGTTTCCCTGATGCCAATCAGCTGCCTCCCTCAAAGGCTATTTGCAGGTATCAGCAAATCTGGCTCCTTTACCACTAAAGTGCACCTTCCACCCCCCCACGAAAACCCTGTCCTTGGCAGTTAATCTTGTTGTCTTAATAGGACACCCAGAGATTCCAGGGGGATTTGGAGCTGGCCCCGAGGGACACCCCGGAGGCATGGCACGGTGAGGTGTCGCACAGGCTGTGCGGGGGGGGGGGGGGGGGGGGGGGGGGGGGGGGGGGGGGGGGGGGGGGGGGGGGGGGGGGGGGGGGGGGGGGGGGGGGGGGGCGCAGGAGGGGGGCAGGCTGGCTGGCTGTGTTACAGTGAGCGGGAACTCGGGAGACTGTTTCTTATCACCTTTTCTTTCCTATTTCTGGAGAAATCTCCCTCCTCTGCTCAGAATGCAAAAGCGCTATGAGGCAATGTTTATGTCCACCCACCAGTCGATGCTGTAGTTGGTACCGACTTTCACGTGGAATCAGAAACCACCCTGGCGACTGGGATTAGGGTAAGAAAACTCGCCCCTCTCTAGTTCTTGGTTTTTAATGATTTCCCTTTTCCTCTTGTACTGTGCTTCCCGCCCCCTTCCGAGCCTCTTCCAGATGCGTGAGCCCGACGGAATCCACGCAAACAAGAAAACCCACCCGCACAGCACAAGACCGCAAGCACCTCCCTTGTGAGACAACCACTTTCTGAGTGGAGAGACGCTCACGTGACACTGGCAACATGTGTTTTCTGTCTCACATTCCTCTTGATAACAAAGGACAGATTTTAAAAGGCGTGGCCCTAGGTCTATTTGGCCAGGAAGAATCTGAGAGCCATTTGGGGATTTCGTGTGGCTTTGGGAGGGTGCTCGGTACCACAGCCCTTGCCGAGGGTAAATGGCGATGAATAAACTTAGGGACACTTTGGGTCAGGTTTGTAAGATATGATCTCATTCTCTTGCTCACAGGACTGATTTAATATATTCAGGAATCAACTGAGCTCATTCGGTTCCAAAATTGGCAGTTCTGCGTGGTACACTACAGTACTCTCTCTGTCCAAGGCTAGGCAGGGCGCGTTCAAAGAGACTCTGTAGAAGGGTCTTTCATGGGGTTCCAAGACTCCGAAGGAAGGGTGGGGGCTGGGAGACGGGCGGGGGGGGGGCGGGGGGAGGGGCCACAGCCCACCTGGGGCGGGGACGTGGGAGGGAAAGGCAAAGCGGGCTCCTGAGGGTGTTATGCTTAGAAATCCCACTTCCGATTTCAAGTAAGTTTCCAGAAGCCAGAAATGGTGATGTTATCATTACCGAACAGACTCGGAGAGGAAAAGTTGCGAAGAGGTATAAAAAAAACCAGCGATCGACATTGGTGCCCTTCCCTTAGTGATTTATGATCATGAAAAATCTTCTTTACAATACTATTTTTAATCACGACCGCTTAAATTACGCTTTCCATACGAAATTAGCCCCATTTCAAATTTCAAAGAGAAGGCAACTCGTGTTTTTAAATTTCAATTTCTAATCTCTGTGGTCGCTGTGTTTTTCTCCCACGGAAGGAGCTGGCTTGGGTGCTCGAGTGACGTGGGTTTTCCCTGCTCGGCGCTCGGGAGCTGAAATGCTGAAATAAAACCCTCGTGCAGAAAGGCACGCGCGGCTGACAGCAAGGAGCAAGGTCTGGCTTTGAACTCGCAGGGGCCTCACCTCCGCCGCTCTCTCCAGCGGGGAAGTCCCTTTCTTTAAAAAGCCGAAACGGACAAAAAACACAACTGACAATCAACACTAATGCTTTTTTAAAACTCACATTTATATAGCCAGTGAAAAATCTTACTGCTTTTTCTGAAAGCCATAGGCTAACTTTGTTTTTATGACGCCGGAGAAAGAACACATTTCCATTCTCCCTTTGATTCTAAAACAAGCCAATGTCAAATATTTCAGCGACTCCGAATAAGCCTGATTATCACAAGACTGGCAGCTCAGAGACCCAGTTCATTTATTTCTCGTTTTATCCTCATCATCGAGAGGATGTTTGCAGAGTCTGTGCCAGTAGCTCATGTGTCTCTTCTGGGAAAGCTGTGTGTGTTCTGCAAGCCAGTTACACAGGGAGAAAGCTCCCACAGCCTGGACTCTCCTAACTTCTCCAGAACACTTTATATATTTAAGTTTACTTTTCTCAGGAAGAAATGCACCAAAAAAGTCAAAGTAAAAAGAAAAGAATAAGCAAGTAAGATGGACCGTGCCACTACAGGAACAAATATAGCTGTGTTACTTACACTGCTCTCCAATCCATCATCATTGATAAGTCATGGCTAAAGAATCGAACGCAGGATCCATTTCTTCATGTCTGCTAATAAATAGCTTCTCTCAAATGTCTCTTGCAGACCTGGGGCCATCCCCGGAGGAAGCGAGAGAAGGCGGAGGTGCAGGAGAAAAGGCTGGAAGAGGCTCCGATCCATGGGGCTCTGGGAACCCTCAGAGCAGACCCCGCTGGAACATTCCTGGGAGTCCAGCCTTGGACCTGACCGTGACCCGAGCCTCCCTGAGCTCCCGGCCCGCTTCCCAGGCCGGCTCAGCCCCTGCCCCGACATCGCATCTCCCTCCAGCCACAGCGCATGGATGAGAGAGGGCGCGCAGGCGGCTGCCAATCTGCAGGAGCAAGCTGGCTCCTCAGAGGAAGCCGCACCGCACCAGTTTCGCTCTTGTCTGCTATCTCCCAGAGAGGGAGGGAGGGAGGGAGGGAGGGGCAGAGACCGGCTGGGAGGGGGTGGAGGGAGGGGGAGGGAGGGAGAGTGCTTTACTGAAAGACCAGCAGAGAAACACTTGCCGCAACTCCCATTAACCCCCAGTAGCTCAGGAATTTTCTGAGCGCAGCAGCTGCAGAACAGACCGTCCAATCCAAGTGCCTAAGACCTTTCATTATACATCCATATGCACACGAGCCCTGGGTGCAGACAAAGCCCACGGAGCCAAGGTCCGCCGCGGACCCTCGTGGACAGACGGCCGCAGGTGCGCGTCCGCGGGGATGCCCTCTAGGCGCACACGCCTCGCCTCGCGGTTTACCTGTCCGGAAAGCACTCCGGCGCCGGCGGGAGGGGGCCCAAGTCAGACACGCAGCTCTTGGCTTCTGAGAGCGTGGCGGCTGCCTTCCCCAGGCGGGGCTAAGTCCGGAGTCTTTTCTCCTCCTGGAGAAGAGGGAGCCGAGCAGGGCGGTGATGGTCACACAGATCTGTGTCACTCTGCTCTCCAGCCCTGCGTGTGCCCAGGGCAGGCAGTGGCCTGGAGCAGGGGTGGAGAACACGGAGGGCCTGGGCCGCAGCGTGGGGACAGGCGGCCGGGCACAGACAGGGGCAGCAGGGGCACGCGTGGGAGCGAAGGCCGGGAGATGAGTGGGGGGAGCGGGCCAAGCGCCGGGCACAGAGACCGCCGCTCACTGGCTGCTGAAGTCTCTACGGCCCCCCGCCCTCGCCCTGGGCTTCTCCCCGCCAGGGCCCCGGCGGCGGTGTCGGGGACGGGGCCTGTGAACCCTGCTGGTCCCGGGCCCTCAGCCAGAGACTCGGGTCGAGCTGGTGGAGACCACGATCGGCGTTTTCCCAAGCCCACAGGCGATCGCCACGCAGGTTCAGGTTTCTGAAGACCCATTTCTTATCAGGCCTGACTCTCTGGGGAAATGAAAGGCAGGAGAAGGCACCCGCGGCACAGTCGTGGGCATGTTCACACCCAGAGGGGGGCGCAAAACAGCTGAGAACGAGCGGTCAGAGCCTGAGAGGGGGGTCGGGGCCGGGACCGCACGGCAGCCGAAGCAGGACGGCGGAGACCCACGACTGCCACTGCCACAGCCATGAGCTGCACGCCGTGCCTTCTGCGCTGTGGTTTGGGTCATAAACACACCCCGAGAGGCCTGAGCGTTAGCCCCGGCTTTCAGCTCGGCCCTGCCGGGAGACAGCGGGACTTGAAGCCCAGCGGGGGGTGTTGCGCTGCGGGAGGGAGCCTGCCGTCGCAGGGGCTTCTGGGAAGCTGGTCTCCTGCTCTTCTTCTTCTGCACCTGGCCGAGAAGGGAACTGGATCCCCCACCGCGCTCTCCGCAGTGACATGCTGCCTCTCCACAGGCTCCGAGCCTTGGAAACTTCCAAAGCTGTGGGTCAAAAAAGGCTCTTCCTCTTTAAAGGTGGATCTATCTCGGGCATTTTGTGACGGTGCACGGAAAGCTGACACACACTCTTTTCCTGGAATTTCCTTCCTCCCTAGGCAGATCATTCCCTAAAACTCAGTTCAAGTGATATCCTCAGGAAACCCCAGCCGTGATTAACGGTTCCCATCACTTGTGGCTTTTATTTCCCATTGTAAGTACCTTTATGCATCACATTATTTATGGGCTCATTTCTCTCTTATCGGTCCTCTGATGATAAACTATTTGTATAGAGCAGATATCTATCGATCATAAGTATGTGTCTCAAATTCTGGCCAGAGGTAGGAGTGTACATTTGAGCGCTTGAGAGGCTGAGTCAGGAGAATCACTGTGAGTTTGGGCCAACTTGGACTACATCGTGAGTTCAAGTCTAGCCTGTACTATAAGGCAAGATCCTGTCTCAAAATGTTAAAAATAAATAAACAAACTTACAAAAGGTGTTTAAACCAAATTCTGGATGCAAGTAGGCATTCAGTGAGAACTAATTAAATGGCTAAACATATCATGAGAATTTCTTACCCTGGATAGTGGACACATAGATGTTTGCTCTATTATTAGTCTTTCCACTGGGAACCAATAGAAATTTCACATATTAATTTTGTGCAAATGTATCACACTAAGGAAAAAATTTTAAGTAAACCATAACATCAGGGATTTGGTAGAGAGTTATGACAGCAGAGAATAAAAGTAAAAGTTGCAAAGAGCTAATATAAAAATGAAGTTAATAAAACAATAAAGGAGAGAAGATACAGAGTGAGGTGCAGGGTCCTAGAGGTAGTTTTTGATAAGTTCTTAATAACCAGGAGCTCAGAAGGGTGACATATATGCAATCGATCATGGCAAACCAATTGCCTCGAAAAGGGCTCCACACAACCCCCTGGCATCCTGGTGCCAACAAGAGAGAGTAGACAATGCAGGAGAACACCCCAAATTTCTGGCTGGAGATTCCCCACACCACAGTACTGACCATACTGTTTGCTTCACGTTTTAACAAGAACATTGGTCCTCAGGATGACTTCTCTCTACTTGAAGATGGAATCTTATCACTGTATTTCCTTCTCTGTTTCACCTATTTAATGGCCATGTGACTGCAACCAGGCTGGACAAGTTGCAGTAGAAAACACAACATGCTGTATAGAAGCCTAGCCTGGGGGCTTGTTCAGGAAATCATTAGCCACCAGATCAAGGCAAGTTATTCAACTGCCCTGAGCCACAAATTCCTCAGTGTACGCGTTTTCTGCTTATTGTTTTGGGAAGACTTCCCCCAAAGTTAAGAGTGATGCACCTTCCAAATCTTGTTGCCCAGCCCACCACGGAGAGTCTGCCTCCACTCCTTCAGGAAGTGCTTTGGCTGAAGAAAGCCACAGAACACCGCCCACAGACAAGGGCATGGCCTTCTGGGCTGGCCCAGCACGTGCCTGGGGGCAGTCAGGGTACGAAGGCCCAGCCATCAGGTCTGCAGCCTGAGGTGACAGCGGAGCACTCCTACTCCAGAGAGTCCCTGTGGGACTAACTGAGGCTTTTCTTTCTGTAAAGGCCTCATCTCCCTCCTTCCTACAGACGTTACACTGGGACAGACATCCAATGGGCCCACCTCCATTTCAGTGTCGGCTTCAGACAACTGAACTTGCAACTTCCTTCCCGCCTGCAACTTCCTGGGGTGCCTGTGCTCCGAGATCTGTTACCAGCAACCTCCACCTATGTGCTTCTGGTGATGTCTGAGCTTCAAGGCAGCAAAAATCAATTCTTTCTCCCTCACCCAGACGTTGGGCAACTGTCCCCCCCCCCCAGAGGTCTCAGTTCTCTCCTCTCATAGACGTCAGAGTCCTTGGGCCTGCTTGAGGTGTGAAGACAAAGCCCCCTCCCACTGCCATAGCACCCCTGCACTGCTATTTCTGTTTAATATACTGAGGATCTTGGAAATTTCACCTGAGATGGAGACCTCGCAGTTAAAACTTTTCTGCAGAGTACTAGTTCTGATGATTCCAGGGACAAGCACGCCTCTGTAACATGCTACGATGCCTCTGACAGCTCTTGGAAGACACATGCGCAAAAGTAAAACAACGGCGTAGCACCTAAGGCCATCTTTAATTTAGAAAAACAAATCAACTCACAAGGACAAGATCATAATGTAGATTAAAGGAGACGCCTTTAAGGCTAATTTGTGGGTTATTGGACAGATAGGGAGCTATAAATGATGGTGGAATTAAGAATAGTTTCCTAGAGGGGTTTGGACAATTTATCAGTTTACAGGGCTATCGGGAAGATTTAAGATGGATAAAGTAGGAGAAGAGATTTCATCAAAATGAACCAAATTCCTTGGATGTAGTTTGCTATTATCGCTTCCCTTCTAGCCCCCAAACACAGTACTGTGTATGATGAATGCTGACTTGGTGGACGTTAAAGCAAATTAGGTCCCACTGCCACTGACTGTTTGAGAGGAGTTTCTTTATTCCTCACTATAGGAAGAAACTTCTCCAAATCATGATTAAAAAGAAAATGCAAACAGCTGAGGCTCTAGGGACACATTTTATGTGAAAACACTTATATTCACATGCAAAGGAGAAGGTCTAATGTTAATAGTTATAAGTGATAAATCTCTAAAAGAATGATATCTGAGCCACCTAGAGGAGTTTCCTGTGGGGAATGTTACAAGTATGGAGATCCTTAATCACTAAAGACACCAAGATTAAAAATGAATCATGTGTATTCTGAAAAGATACTGCAGAGATGGTTAAAAAGAAATTTGTATTCCTCCGTTTTGATGGGCTACCACATTTACATATTTCATTAGTGATCATATTGGGTAATTATTTTTAAATTCATGTTATTCAGAAAGGGGAACTGATGGAATGAATGAAGATATGTTACACTGTATTACACACTGATAGTTGTACCTGGCATAATTCTTTTCTCTTTTTTGTGGGGAGGGGGTGTAACCAGGGACCAAACTCAGAACCTTGAGCTTGTGAGGCAGGTGTTGGAACCACTGAACTAAATCCCCAGTTCCCTGACAAACTCTTCACACCTTCCAAACTTTAGTTGTCCGTAGATATGGATCCCAGCTCTGCTGAGGAGAGTACAGTATTCCTGGTCACTCTTTGGAGGAGCCACACATCATGAAAACCTGTCGTAGCATATTCTGTTCAATAAGATTGTGCTTTATTGCTTAATTTTTCAAAGATGAATCATAGTTTGGATTTCAGTAGAAAATCAAAGATGTATTCATTTTTAATTTATTTAAAGTTTATTGTTTCCATAATAGTCTTTGTGCCCTGTTTTCTAAGCATCATTACAAGATGGGGCCAGCTCTGACCACACCCAGTTCTAACTGAGAAGCAGAGGGAGGGAGACGTCAGAGAGACAGAGACAGAGAGAGGAAAGGAGGAGCGAAGGGAAAGCACAGGGAAAGGGAGGGGGGAAGAGCAGGTGAAGAAGTCCTAGAACAGACCCTCCTGGGGCCTCAGGAGGGGATGTGACCAAGAACCCCGCCCACACAAATGGAGGCAGGGCCTTGTCCATCTTCCCATGCCTGCAGCTCCGGTTTCCTGACCTGCTTCAGCAGTTTGCAGAGGATCTGTGAATGCTCTTAAAGCTTGGGAACTGGTATCTTGGTAAGCAGCCCTTTGGCTCAGAGACCGACCAGGCCTCCTCCACAGAAGGCCTTCCTCGCACTGCTGGCCAGGCTACTCCGAGGGGTGCACAGCCCCCGATGGGGGCCTGCGGGTTGTGCTCCTGACAGGCGCCAAGGCCCGCTCACCAAGAGAGCTAGAGTCGTGGGATGTCCAATCCCACCACACAGCCGGATGCCTTAGGAGAGTTACCAGCTCGGCCTAGAAGAAAATGAGATTTAAACTTTCATGAGGCAAGACAGCCAATCTGCAGAAAGCCAGCAGTAAAACCCCGGGCCTTAGCTCCGCGTCCATTGGTCTGTCCAGTGTTTTAAATGTCCCCAACCTCATCCGGGTCCCTTTCATGGACAGTGATTACCCTTCAGATGTACTGTGCTGGAATGCCCTTGATCTTCAGTCTGGCAGACTTGAGAGAGGGTTTTCATCCCTCTCAAAAGAACTGAGGAATTCTCTCGCTATAGTGCATTTGAGAACAGGCCTCTTTGTGTTGAAAATGGTCAGAACATCAAGCATTTTTATAAAAGTAAAAGGTCAAATACCTTTAATAGTTAGATCTGTATGGTAAAAAGGAAGCACTTTTAAGAATGTGAATGCTAAATTTGGGACGTACCTATATCTTCACAACTTGACAGGGTGCTCCAAAGTTGTGCCGATCTTGGCACTTTATTTAAATATTCAGTGTTTAATTATTACATACAGAGTCATGTATACATGAGCCTCATGTTAATTAGATATACTCATGGAGAAAAAGACACATGAAAACCTAGATGGAATTTTCAACAGACGAATGAGGAAAATATATGTAGAATTTTCAAAAGAAGCTCCCTCTTTGCTAAATAATACAATTTTTACTCAGGTTCCCCTGAGCGATGGAGGAAGTGGTACCTGCCTATATCCTTTAGTCCTCTTGCCATTTTTTCTGTCCTTATCTAGAGACATTTTCATTATTCCCAGTTAGTACCTAAAATTATTATTATTTTCATCAATTGTATATATATGGAGTGTCTGGAGCAAGACCTACTCTGTTTTTGGTTTCTGGTGTTGCTGTCGTTTGTTTTGAGGCAGGACCTCACTGTGTAGCTCAGGCTGGCCTCGAACGCATGGCGATCCTCCTGCCTCAGCCTCTGGAGTGCAGGGATCACAGGCACGTGTCCCCTTGCTCAGCCCAACCGACCTACTTTTGATCTTCGCTGAGCTTCCCATCTAATAAAAATTAGACATGTTTTCTAGGATAATTATTACCTCTTTTTTTTTTTTCTTTTTGAGACAGGGTCTCGCTTTGTAGTTCAGGCTGGCCCTGAGCTCACTATGATGCCCAGGCAAGCCACCGCAAACTCAGCAATCCTCCTGTCTCTGCCTCCCGAGTACTGGGATTACAGGCGTGAGCCACCATGTCCGGCATTGTGGTATGCGGTATTGATTGTTGGTGGGCATGTCTCCACACCCAGCATTATATGTGGTTACCGGGGATCGAACTCAGGACCTTGCGCTTGCGAGGCAGTCACCAGAACCACTGAGCTAACCCTCCAGCCCTATTGCCTCTTTTCTTAAACATAGTATTCCCTCACCCCAAGTCATTCTTGAAAAGATGTGATCAACTATGCTTTCTATAGCTCTTCTTTAAAATTAAAATCTCTAGATGGGAGAAATTGTGTCAAACTGACGTCACTACAAATCATTTTCAGAAAGGCTGAGTTCCATTATCTGTCCACCTGTAGGAGGTATCCACCGCTCCTCTCCTCCTCTGAAGTACACACTGCCTCAGTTGGTCTGCGGTAGCTTTAACTAGTCCCTGACCAAGTTCTCAGAGGATGCTGTAGCTGTGCAGCTGGTGCCCTCTGAATGCATAGCCGTGTAGTCCTCACCAAAATGCCAGAGCAGCAGCGTGGGTGCATGAGGAGCAATTGCCTGGTGCTAAAGACAGCAGTGTAACAACACCAGATTTAGCAAAACCCTCCCCAACTCTCTGTCTGTGTGTTGATAAGGGCTAGAATTCCTTCAGATTGTGGTACGCCTCTAAAGATAGAACCAGTCTTAGCAAAAATGCAATCACTTATACTTCAGATCAAAAAACCTAATTTTGACATGAATTCTTACTAGCCTGGTGTAGCAATTGTGCTTCATTTTAAAATGCTCTGTGCATAAAAACTAATTTCCAGGATATTTCTGCATACATGACAGCACTGCTAAAGGGACAGTATGATCTTTTTACATATAAGAGAAAAAAACAAATTTATTACACTTGCTTTTATAAAGTCGTATAACAACAAAGATAAAGAACTCTGACCCAGCACTGAAGTAAACTAATTTCAGATC
The DNA here is from genome assembly GCA_004025085.1 of Thryonomys swinderianus. Lineage (NCBI taxonomy): Eukaryota > Metazoa > Chordata > Mammalia > Rodentia > Thryonomyidae > Thryonomys > Thryonomys swinderianus. Next base: position 183,590 of record PVIC010000069.1, read on the forward strand.
TCTCACATGGCTAAAAACAAATAATCATAATACTATATAAATAGCATTTACCATAGGCCAGACCCAGTTCCAAGGTCTCCGTATAGATTAATGTATTTAGTCATCTGTGATGGATCTAACATTATTATCCTTATTCTACAGATAAGGAAGTTGAAACACAAACAGTTAAGAGTTTTACTCTAGCTCACTTAGTAAGAGGCAAAGCCTAGATATGGTTCCAAAGTCCTGGCTCCCAGTTATACCGGATGAGCTTTTGTAAACTACTGAAGGTCCTGAAATACCGTTTTATCAATGAAATGAAGAAGAAGGTAGTACTGACTTCTTATTTTTCCAGGATAGATATCTAAAAGTGTTTGCTGAGCAACTGGTCCTGATTTTACTATGAGACAACACTCAATCCCTCCCCAGCCCGTGGCCTCCATGGGGCCAGTCTGCACTCCTCTCGAAAGGTATGTAAATTATTTGCCTTGCCTTCACGTCTTTCTGGTCTCTGGGATGTGGATCACTAAGTCCTAGACTGGAGACAAAGATTCCTTTTTGGTTGTCGTGGATGGAGGGAGTTTCAGGCCTACGAAGAGAAATGAATTTCACCTTTATCCTCCTCTGACTCTTGGGTAAGAGAAACTCAATTAATCCATCACATTCTTATTCAGCATCTTGACATCTTGAGGCCCCTTCCCAGCTCCCTGGAATTCCTCCTCTAATTCAGTGATGACTTCTGCTGGCCGCGAGCCAGCCCCCGCCCTGGTGAAGTCTGAGGGCTACGCGCGTGGCCTTGTCTTGGATGTTCTTCTGAGACTTTAGAAGGAACCTTAAGTTGGCTTTTGACAAGTTATTGGCAAAGGGAGAAGCGGCACTTGCCAACCTGCTCTAGGCGTCGAGCATGTGAACGGGTATTATACCAGGTGTTATTCATCTATTACTTACAACAAACCCATTTTCAATCTATTGTTTACATTATATAGTTTGAGCTCAGTGTGACTGGTTCTGCAATTTATAAAATATTTTTCCTAACTGATAAGAATCAGGATGTGTGGCCCAGGGGATTTAGCTCAGTGGTTCTGGTGTCTGCCTGGCAAGCACTAGGTCCCAAGTTCGATCCCCGATACCTCGTACTGCATACCACAACGCTAGGTGTGGTGACTCATGCCTGTAATCCCAGCACTTAGCACCACACATTACGAAGGCGGGCATGGTGTCTCACATCTCTAATCGCAGCACTCAGGAGGCAGAGGCAGGAGGATCGCTGAGTTGCAGGTTTGCCTGGGCTACGTAGTGAACTAAGGGCCCAGCCTGAACTCAAAATGAGACCCTGTCTAAAAAAAAAGAAAGAAAGAAAAGGATTCGAATGTATGCTGAAGAGCCCAGTTCCCAAATGTATTATAATTATTGCACTGTGCCTTAGGAATCAGGCTGCGGGTGGAATGACCAATACCACTGCTGCAAATCAAAGAATTGCTCTCAGAAGGAGCAGAATAGGGCAGGTGTCATTCTCAGGACTCAGCCAGTGAAGTTCCCAGAATGAGGTCAGTGCCCTGGAGGAATGCCCTACTTGTTTAGTTCCCCAAGGGAAACCAACAACATCCATCCACAGAATTTTAGGCTGGGAGGAATATATTTTAATGCCTCATGTACTCCGGGGCTTAGT
>PVIC010000070.1:0-165631 GCA_004025085.1 Thryonomys swinderianus
TTTTTTTTTTCTTTCCATGGCCCTGTTGCTCAGAGAAAAACATCATGTTATCTTCATTTGCTCGTGCTCTGTGACCATCCTGTAATTTCCAGCCCAGCTTGTCTTTTTCCCTCATAATATACTGATGAGAGAAGAAGGGCTCTCCTGCTCTTAGGATGATAAAAGTGATGTAGTCTTTTCATTTAGCAGAGGTAAAGCTATACAAGGAAGTATCCATGGGGTGAGCTCCCCAGGGAGCAGTTGGTACCAGGGAAGCAAGGTGGAGGGGCACCTGGGGGGGGTCTTAGGAGCCAGAAGAATAACTTGTCAGTTCTGTGTCATTAAGTGTTTCTGAAGAACACCAGATGTCTTGTCTCAAGGCAGAGCTATCTCTGGGCATTATCCACTGCCCCTTAATTAAATTGATGGCCCTGTCCACCAGTGAGCTTGTAGGTCATTGTGGGCTATGGGGCCCTGGGTGGTTCCTTCATCTCTGCTTGGCCAAACCATGTGTCCAGTCATAGACATCAACGGCTCAAAGGAAATTTGAAACTGTCATTAGCCAGCTAGCAAAGTTGTAAGACAAGCCACCAGTGTGACAAGATGCAAAGGCTTTGAAATTCCAGCAAAGAAGCAAATGTCACTGACAAGAATGTGAAGGTATATGAGGATAGGATTTTTTAAAATAATGAATCCAATTATTGTGACCCATAGGGTCTCAGAAGATAGAATCCATGGAGGAGACATGGGAAGAGGGGAGGGGCTTCCCTGGCCTGGTTCCCAGATATCCTCCATTCATGCTTTTGTTAGACTAGAAGGATGATTTTTTTTTTTGCTTTTTTTTTTTTTGCTTTTTGAGAAAGATGATTTTTAAGCTCTCAAGTCCCAGGTCCTTTTCTGAGTTCATTCCCTCATGAGGCAGCATGGAATGTTTCTGTGGAGATAGATTGGGTACCAGATGGTCGGATAACTCTTTTTCTTCTTTCTTTTTTGTTATTTTTGTTTGTTTGCTTGTTTTTGCAGGATTGGAGATTGTAGTGGGGGCCTTCATAATGCATTCCCCACCCCACACATACTTTTTATTTGAGATGGGGGTCTCACTAAGCCCCTAAGGTGCACAGACTGGGATTGTTTTTGTGATCTTTCTGCAGCCCAGATAACTTTTGGTTTCTTTTTCATCTCCATTCTTCCCCAGCTGCTGGACACCACATAAATTCTTAGTCTTTGGCCTCGTCATCTGGAGTGTGGGTGAGGGCTGCCTGCTCTGCACAGGGCATCTGCTAAGGGTCCAGTGCCTTATCATCTGTCATTCCCCAGATGTCCCAGGGAGGTAGGTCCTGCCAGTTTGTCCAGCTCACAGATCAGGAACCAGAAGGTGAAAAAGCTCAGATTATCTTCCAGGCCAGCCAGTCAGTAATTTCTTGTGATGCTTGAGACCACCTGGAAGATGTTCTATGAACCTTGGGTGACAGAAGCCAAGCCTAGACATGCCCTCATCACTGGGGCATCCAGAAGCACCTCCCTCTCCTCACTCAGGTTTGGAAGCAGATCCATTCATGCTGTTTCACACACATTGGCTGCAGCTCCACGACACTTACCCTGCTGCTCACAGATGTTGTAGCTGGCTGTGTCACTCTGGCCAGGTTAGAAGAGTTTGTTCATGGTTATGGAGAGTGTTATTTTTCCAGGAGTTGATTTCTCCACTGAAAAATGTCCTTGTTTCTCTTCCATCATTGTGATCTTATTTTCCTCAAGGAAAGTGATGTCTTGTTGGGTTTCTTACTCAGCAATAGAGGTTCATCTTCCATGAAGAAGAACACTGTCTTTCTCTCTCTCTCTCTCTCTCTCTCTCTCTCTCTCTCTCTCTGTCACACACACATACACACACACACACACAGCCTATTGATTATGCCTCAAAAGAAGGTGTAGTAGGTCAAGTGTATGAAAACTAAACTGTAGAGTGGGTTCCACTGTACACAAGTGGGTCCCTCTAAAAATTAACAGTAAAATAGGCTGTGTAGCCCTAAAATGCATCATGTTAGGCTACAGAGAAAAAAAAGTTATTCTCTTAACTTTAAACTTCAAATGATTGCTGTATTGGTCAGCTTCCTGTTGCTGGGACAAAACACCTGACACTCACAACTTAAAGGAAGAGAGATTTACCTTGGCTCGTGTTTCAGAGGCTTCAGTCCATGGTCACTGGATCCAAAACAGGGACTCTGTGGTGGAAAAGGTGGCAGAGGAATACTGTTGTTCAGCTCACAGTGGGCAGGAAGTAGGGTGGATTGGAAGAGCCATCAAGGAAGGGCCCAGGGACCAGATATATTTCTGGGTCCTGCCCCAGGACCCCCTCCACCAACAAGATCCTACCTCTTGATATCCTGTTCGGCTACAAGTTCATCAGTGGATTAGCATAGCCAGGATAGTGCTTTCACAATCCAGCCACCACTGGAGGAGCCCCTTGATCAAGTCAAATTGTTACAGTTAGACTCAAGAAGTTGCACAAATAACACATCCAGCAACTGGAACCTTTACTCTGGTAGTAACCTCCCCTATCACTGCAGGCCTATACCAAAGGCAGGAAGCTGACACAACTGCCTTATTAAGTCTGTTTGCTAATTGGATTTTTCAACTGTCAAGTTTTGAGATTTGTTTAGATCAATCCAAATCTTTCGTCAGAGCTGTGCCTTACAAATATTTCTTTCCATCTCCAACTTGTCTTTTTATCCTCTTACTGAGGTCTTTTACACAACAAAAGTTTTAAATTATGAAGTCCAGTTTATACCTTCTGCGATAGATTTTCCAAATTTTTTGCCTAGGCCTAGGTGCTAAGATTTTAACTTCTGTTTTTTTCTGAAAGTTTTATAATTTTACGTTTTGCATTTACATTCATGATTCATTTGTAAGGTGTGAAGTGCAGGCTGAGATAATTCATTTGCCAGTGGGTGAACAATCACTCCAGTGCTGGCTTAGAAAAGGTGGCCTTTTCCCACAGAATTACCATTGTTTAAAAAAAAAACAACATTTGAGCAGAAACATGTTCATCCCCTCTGGGTTCTCTGTGCCGGCGCATGGCTCTGTGTCTCCCCCTCCACCAGTCATACCACCCTGTCTTGACTACTGCAGCGACAGAGCAAGGCTTTACGTCAAGCACAGCGAATCCTCCCACTTTTTCTTTTTCAAAAGTATTTTACAAAACAATTTTAAATGCAGTTTGAATTTGGTTTCGTTTTATCCCCTCCAGAGTTACTTTTCTGATCAAAACACAGTTCATTTCCACTGTAAAAAAAATTAAAGTATGTTATAAACATAGAAAAGGTACCGTATCTCCCCCCTCATCCAAGAGATGAATATCATTGACATTTTGGTCAAACATGGCCAGATGCTCATTCTCTTTGCATAGGTCGTCTTACTTTTCAATCCTTACGTCAGAGATCACACAGTGTTCACGGCGTTGCAGTTTATGCTGGAATTTTTATTTTCTTATTCATTTGTAGAGTGGAGCAACAGTACTGCTTATCTCTTCACGCTTCCTTGTAGACAGGGCGTGTGTAGGAGGTCTGGCCTAGAGTTTGCCACCCAGCAGGAACTTTGTTGTTATTTTGGCTTTCACTGCATACTGTAGGCAGTCTCGGCCTTTCTTAGATGGAGCAAAAGACAGCAAAACCTTAAGTAATATTGAGTAATTTGAAATAAATAAAGGTCAAACTGTCTTAACATTATCCAGACATGAGGAGAGTGGCTCCACTCTCTCCCTGACCACGGGCCCTTCCAGCTGCGATGCGGGAAACCTGTGCTGTCACGGCCGCTCCACTCCATGACACTGATGGGGACTTGGAGCAGCCAGCCTCAAGCCAGGTCTCCAACGCGCCTGCGTGTTCACTCTAACCTTAGCCCCTCAGTTTCTTCTCCTTCCTCCACTTCCCAGCCGCCCTACCCAGCCTCTGGGAGGTGCCTCCCAGGGCCTCCTCTGGTGGGTGCTCCCCAGAAAGATGCAGCCCCGTCCCAGAGGCCCCGGACTGGACGCCATCTCCAGGTCTTCAGCCTGGGAGGGGGTGTGGCCTGGGCAGCTGGGAGCATCGCCTGCGTAGTGAGCCCCTCCCTGCCAGTTACCAAACTCCAGCTGATCCTGGCATCTGTAGCTCAGATTAAAGTTTCTATAATCTCCTTCTCTTTATCTCATCTCTGGCTTCTCATGTGCCCCTTGAATGGCCCACACTCAGCCGATTTCATTAACTTAACAGTTTATTTCTGCTAAGGAAGCCTGAGGCGTTTCCATCATCCAATACAACAGATTTCCCTTTTGATCAATAATGCCAAACAATTTACTACTTCATCCATTTTAATGGCTCGGTATTGTGTTCTGTTTTACGGATACCCCCATGGTGTGGCTAACCCTTATCAATAGACATCATGGAGACTTCTGGTTTTTCTTTTACAAATACTTCAGCAATTAAAAAGGCTCAAGTGTGAAGTTTTAGGCCCAGAGATGAAGGTCTGTGTGGTATTAACTCTCAAAAGTGAGATGGCTGGCCCCCAAAGTACAGGCATTTTAAATTGCTGTGCACAGCCCTTTTCTTCATTTGTTCTCTGTACTGTCAAAGTCAGCTCTGTGCCCCTGAGCCGCCCTGGTCTCAGGCTGCGCGGGCTTCTTGCTAATGACAGAGGAAGACCTGCCCCCCTTGCTAATGACAGAGGAAGACCTGCCCCCCTGTGAGTGGGTTCCAGTGGGCACATAGAGATGAGGCCGTGATCGAGAAACACATCCAGCCCTCAGCACGGCTCAGAGGAGGAATTCTAGACCTAACAAAGGGCCCACAGCGGCCATGAAGTGAGGCCTCAAGGATGGCTGGGGGACCAGCAGCCACTGCACTTCCACGGCTGTCGGCTGGAGCCTGCAGCGCAGCCTGAAGCGGGAGGGGTGGAAAGACCAAGAGAAGAAGCAGCAGCGCACAGACGGCACAGCTCCTAGCCTGTTCCATAACCTCATGATCAGGGACAAGGGACTCTTCTCCATTCTGGACCCCAAATTTCAAGCACCCCATTCTTGACCCTAACTCCATCCTTGAGTTTCTTTCTACCCCTTGGCCCTTTTGTGCAAAGCCTCTGCCTGCTCTGAACTGTAGTCTAACCAAGGCCCCACACCAGACACCCTGCACCCCAGGTACGCATCACAGGGACCACCGGGAGGACACCCTATTCAAACCCTGCAGCACCTGTGCCCCACAGGAGACAGATGCACAACCTCACTGGCCTCTGAGGTGGCCACTCAGCAGTGGCACCGTCTGACTGTGGGGGCAAAGAAACAGGAGAGCGGCACAAGTAAAGATCCTCTTCCGTCACACGCTTGGAAAAGGGAGACACAGCTTGACTGAACATCTTACAGCCGTTGCTGTAGTCAGTCTCGTGTCCTCCCCTGCCCTTGAACTAGGGGCATCTGTTGCTGACATTGCCACTTCCAGCCTCGCCTCACACCCTAGAGAAGCCTGGAAGCCATCAGATCAGAGTGGGGGGCTGGGAGCAGTGATACCTCCCCATGGGGCCCCCTGGGGAACACTCAGTTTTGCCACAGTGTGGTGTGGGATTATGTCTGGATGCCCCAGTGTGGGTACCGCCCAGACCTGGTGGAATCCCACTGCTTGCCTGACCTGCTGCCCGGGCCCTGTGCCCCAGCACGTTCCCCTCTGAGCTGGAATCATGACGGAACCAACCTCCCCCAGTGGTGAGCATTCAGCCCAGCTGTGACATAAGATCCACAGGTGTTAGCTTATAACATCTGATGGACATTATAACCACTTTGCTAAGAAATTTTCTGCTGCTGTTCTTTGGCAGAGCATGGCTTTCTTTTTAAAACCAGGTATGTTTGCTCCTTATGGTAAAGTTCAGCTCAGTTCAGTCAAATCTGTCACCCTACAGCCCGTTTTGGCAGCCACTGGGCCATGAAACGCACTCAGGTGACCTGTTGTCTGGCTTCCTGTTGTACCCGGGAGGCCAGCACCTACCTGCTCCCTCCATTCACTAGAGAGCCCCAGAGCTCACTGCCCAAAGCGTTCTCTTCTTTCCTTCTCTAAAGGACTAAGCTACGTGGTCAGACTTGAGTCCGTCTCTCTTCTTTGTGGTTCAAACTACACTAACCTTCCACCCTGCCCCTGGCTCCTCAGGTATGGTGCTGCTCCCGGGTGACTCAGGAAGCCTGGCGTGTTTTGTCGCATGTGGCAGTCTCTCACCTTCTCCTCTACACTGCTATAGCAACAGTGCTAGAGGCCGATTATTTTAGAAACACTTCCTGCAAAAGCTGTCTGTGCATGTCTGTGTGCACACACACACGTGTGTACCTGATGGGTGTCTGTGTGCATCCAGTTCTTTATGGAAGCTGATGGCCAAGCTGCTGTTTTTGACAGAGGAAAAAAAAATTGATGGCTTTTCCACATGCAGAACTAATATCTAAAGTGTGTACCCCTTCTCGCAGCTCTTTAAATCCTCAGCAGTCAGCAGCTGTGACACATGAAGGAAGAGTGGGCCTTGCCATTACGCCATCTCACATGTGTGTCTATGGGAAGCCCTGTAGCCAAACAGGAAGAGATTGGAGTCGGGCTGGTGGGTCCCATGTGGGTCCAGGAAGCACATACCACCCGTTCCAAGCCCCTGGCCGCGGGGTGCATCAGAAACAGGCATCTAGAGCTGCACTACAAACAGGACCCGCAAGTCCCGTTGCCCTGCATCATGGACATGACTGAGGTCTTCACACGGAGTCTCTGGAGGCTCCTGACCACAGATGCTGAGTGTTGCTGATCCAGGGCTCTTCTTGCATAGACCCACGAGGGTACCTGGCTGCAGGCTTCTGTGAAGGAAGCAGATAAGTCCAGGAGGCACACAGCAGTCGAAAGGAATCCTTCCCTCACACAGAGTTGGATGTGTGCTCTGGGCTCACGTGTGTACCCTTCATTCAAGGTCCTGAGCATAAGCCATCGTTGGGCATGGGGCAGGACAACACTCCAAGGCCCAAAAACCATCCCACGGTGACATTCTGGAGACTGTAGAGTCATTTCAATTATATACTATTTTGTCTAATTTTAGATTTTAGAAATTTGCAAAAAAAAAAATTGGGGCTTCTTGGTAGTTAATAAAGAAGCAGCACCCAGCATTTCAGTCCCTGTCAGCACCATCGATAGCCAAGTTTAGTCGCTGAATTCTCTCTCACCAGTGTTCAAAGTGGTTGGTTTAGACTGAAGGCTTCAACCGGTAGGTGTCTATTGATATGGAAATTTTCCATCACTGTTTCTACTGCCACAGACCGCAGGGAGCAGTGAAATGCTGGCACACACACACCTCTTGATTTGCGTGGGTTTTCTTATATAACAAAAAGAAAATGATTTGTGAAAAACCAAAGCCTTATCTCCCTTTGTCCCTGTCCTCCTGACTCCCCACCTTTCTCTAGTCTATTTCCTACCTCATCTTTTCCTCTTTCCCTCTGCCACTTGGCTTCTCTCTTCTCTCTCCTTGGCCTCCCTTCCCCTGTTCTGTGTCCTGTAGCTGTGCCTTTCCCCACCTTTGTTCCACTGCACCCTCCAACCCTCTAGCTTTCTCCTCCTACTGGGCTCTGTCCCACCTACCTGCAAGATGCTTTGTACCTAGTGAGTGAAATTCAGGCTGAAAGACTTTACCTTTTACTGAAAATTCCTCCACTCTGGGAGCATTCCCGGTCTCCACAGGCTAATCCCTGGGCCCTGTAGGACTGTGTCCCACCCTCTCTGTGACTTTCACAAAACGCCCCCTTGGTGCCTGTTCTAAAGGGTTTTGAACAGTGCTGCTTTCTGCTGCAATTACACCTCAACAGTGACCAATTATGTTGTTCCTTGATTGCAAATAAATTTACAGTGCTTGTTTTTGTGCTTCCCAGCTTTGCCACATCTTTCAGTGTACTTAATACTCTTTAATTGCACTGCGGGGCAGTGAAGAGACACAGGCCCCCTTGGGAAGGAGCAATTAGGAGGCAGAGTGCAGGTTGTTTCTTCTTTATTGTACGTGTTTTTTTAAACTGGAGAGTCTTGAACGTGTTTGTCCCTGTAAGGAGGGGGAAGTTGATGGGCAAGGAGGCAGGACAGGAAGGGGAACACTGAGGATAACAAAAAGAAAGGGGACAACAAGGTCTATCCTGAGTAGGGGCAGAGCCTTTCCTAAGTGGGACTTGGGAGCAGAACAGGACAGAGGGTCGGTAGAACCTGGGGCTGAGTCCTGTCCTCCTAGCCTCTTCCTTCAGGATCCAGTGCAAGATCAGCAGCAGAGAATGGGTGTGAAGGTTGGAGCCAACTTAATCTCTGTGGAGCCCTGCCCATCTGGGCATCTGATGCAAATTCTGCCTCCTGCCAGCTCACAGGTGATCCTCGTGCTGCAGCTTTAAGGGCCATACCTGGAGTCCAGAAAGTTTGGAGAGCCGAGAGAATCCTGCCAGTGACCTTGAGTCAGAGTGAGGCCCGGGCCACTGGGAAAGGCCCGGAGCCAGCCCACAGGTGATGCCATCCTTCCGGGCCTCTCTCATTGGTGGCACTGGATGCTCCCCAGACCCAGAACACCTGTCACACCTGAGTCCATTAGGTGCCCACGAGCATAAAGGACATTCCTCACAAAGTGAGGGATGAGCAAGTGTCAAGACCAGGAAGCAAGAAATACTAACTTCTTTTATCCCAGGGATTATCACTTGCTAATTCAAAAATTGTAGAGTAATGAAAACTACATCAATAACATTCATAATAATTATAGTCTTTAGTTTTACCCTTGAATGTTTTTCTGGCAATGTCTGCTTCAGTTAGTCCATAAAATGGTATTATGCCATTTCAGTGTTTCCCTGTGAGACTTGAGCCTCAGAGCAACTGCCAGATTCATCCTGTCCCAGGGGAACAGGCAGGCTGCTATTCAAAGGCTCCAGAATCATTCAGAGCCTGGACAGACATGGTGCCAGCAGATCCGTCTCTCACTCCCATCCCCCCATTGCCCCACACACACACACAGACCCTGGGGTACCTGGTGGTGTCTGGAGGCATTTCTATTGTTCCATCTTGTGTGATGCTACTGGCCGGGAGTAGATAGGAGCTTGCAGTGCCTTTCAACACCTCTGAGTGCCAGTTCAGGCTCCTGCCCGCGGATAATTATCCAACCCAAGTGCCAGTCATTATGGGCCTGAAAAATTCAAAGTGAGGGTAAGAAGACAATTAGGAAATAAAAAGTATTGGGTGAGGCGCTGCCCCTTATAAATGACAGCAGCTCCAAGCAGTTTAGACAACAAGGAAACCATTTTATCAGCGGGAATATTACTGTGTGAGGGATTAGGCCAATGTCTCAAGACTTCCAAGAGAACAAGGTGTATGACTTTGTTCGTGTTCCTTACAATGATATTTCCCACCACAGCCCTCATTTCTTTCTTCATTTGATCTATGTTCATGACAACAGTGTGCATTTTATTGCTTATTGTGTGCCAGGCATTCATCTAATGCTTTTATAGGTGTTTTCATTTAATCATCATCATAAACCTATGAAGGCAGACAATGTTTTATTTCCATTTTGCAAATGGAGATGCAGAGGTTAAGTGAACTGTCAGAGTTCACTCCGCCGATGTTGTACAGTTTCTTATGTCATTAGACATAAGTCATGTTCTTCACTGGTCTTTTGCCATGTGACAGTGTCTCTGGGACCCTCTCGCCACATAGACTTCTGTTACATTACACTACCTGGGGATAAGAGCACATGGAGACACAGAATGATTTTCCTAATCTTCCCTCTGTCACTGTGCCTGATTCTCAAGGGAATGATTTTCATGCTGTGGGACTTGGATATTCCCCGGAAACTCCATCAATACTCTGGAAGAAACACAGGGATGCGCTGGGGGGAAATTAGAATTGGGCCCATGGGGTCGATTTGAAGCAGGAATCAATGGTGCAGATACAGGTGACGGATTTCAAGCTGTTTCTTCTGACTAAGACATTTGAGATTTAAATATAAATTAGAAGCTGTAAGTCAATTCCATGTATGAATCTATACAAATCCCTCATAATGAAAGCAACTTTCTCTTGTCCTTATTTGTACTGGGATGTTGCATCAAGAGCCCAACCAAGTGGATCAGCTTCCCCAAGGCTCAGGAGACTAAAGATGCACTTGCTCTAGCTCCGTGGCCACTGGTGGTGTGCAGACAGGACCTGCCCCAGCACAGGGGTGCTGTCTGCTTCCTGCGGGGGCCTGATCAGTGTGCTGTGGAAATCGGGAAGGAGGCTCCTCGCTATGACTTTCAAACCCTTAAGCCATCTAAAAGTTTCCCAAATACAAATATACCCTTTCCTTGCATGGAAGCCAGAGACCACAGGCTCTGGGAAGTCAGCATGCAGCAGTACCCTCATGTACTTGCACTGCAGCTACACCCATGTCGACAGTGACAAGCAGCCACCATGTCCCCTGCAGCTCCACTCCTAGCTATGTCCCCAAGAAGAGGAAAAGACTCTGATGCCTAGTCCATGAATTCCAACTCAGTGTGGTTCACAACAGCTAAAGCACAGGAAACCCCAGCTGTCCATCAACCAATGGACAGATACACAAAAAGTGATCTTTGGTGTTATGGAACACTTCTCAGTCACTCAGAAGGACAAGGTACTGATGTGTGCTACAACACTGATGAGCCCTGAAAACATGGATGGCTCTGAGTGAGAGCAAGACACAAGAGGTCACGTGGTGTCTAATCCATTTATGTGCAAAGTGATGAGCAGCCAAATCCAGAGAAAAGAAAGTGCACCGGTGGTTACCAAGGGTACGGAGGAGTGGGGGTGACTGCAGATGGGTCCAGAGTTTCTTTCTAAGGACAGTTGCTGGATAGTTGTACAGTGAACATGCTCCAATCCACTCCATTGCATACTTTAACTGAACAAATTTTATATTATGTGAATTATATATCAATAAATCTGTTACCAGTAAAAACAAAAATACACAGTGCCTTGTGCAAAGATTACCAGAGAAGTACTCCATGGAACCCTGTGTACTCTAGGATGAACTTAAGACCTGAAGCTTTAAAAACTGAGCTGATTTGGTTTGGAATGCAATTTTTTTTTTTTTTACTCCATAGCTCAGAAATCAAACCAGATTAGGAAAAATCCTAATTCGAGGGGGTACTCAAAAGATGAAAAAAATAATGTTTATCCTGTAGAAACCTCATATAGAGCTAGGAATTACAGCTTCTGTTTAATACCTTGGCACAATCTTCACATTTAGATGTTGAGACGTCAGGTGATGGGGCCAGGAGGGAGATAAAGAAGGAACCTGAATGAAGGAGATTTAGAAAAGAAGGAATCATTTAGAATTCTCTTGCTTGCTTTATTTTTCTTTAAAGACCTCTGAAAGATCCCTGTTTTCTTATTTATGTGTTTGTGTATTGCCCTGGCCTACCTAGGACCAGGCTCACAGAAGGAGGCATCTCCTTCATGGGGACCACTGTGTGCTGGGGCCAAGGGCAGAGCTCAGCAAAGCACTGCCAGCCACAGGAATCTGTGGTCAACAGGTAGGGCAGGCAGGTGTGGGTCATGGAGTGCAAATGGACATAGTACAGGCACAGATGCAGTGCAGACATAAAGGGGGTGCAGGCACAAATGGGGAGCAGGCAAAGATGGGGGTATAGGCCCAAGGGGGAGGTAGGTACAAATACTGAAGTGAACAACACTTGAGTGGGCAAGGGGATTAACAAACAGAAGGGGATGTTTAGATGGATGGGCCAAGGGTTACACACGCGGGACACTCACTTGGGTGGGGATGGGGCAGGAACAGGGATGAACACAAAGAGGGAAAATGTGACTGGAGGGTGAAGGTGCAGATGGAGCCGAACAAACTAATCCTCCAGATCCTTTCCAGCTGCTTTGGTGATGAGCTTGCTCTTTGGTGATGTGCTTTCCACATTTGTGCTCAAATGTGCAATATCTGTCCTATGTCCTCATATGTGGGGTAGCCCATAGCTGGGAGCACCCCTTCCTCGAGAGTCAGCCTAAGTGGCCCAGGTCAACCGACTGAGACAGGCAGAGATTTGTCTGGCTTTCCCAGCCTTTTTATAGGACATATTTGACACCTCACTGGTCTTGTTGTTTTGCCAGACATTTCTTATCATATTATATAGTGTATAGTTAACAGGAACATTAAATACCAATACAATAAAATACTGCCGGGCGTGGTGGCTCACGTCTGTAATCCCAGCACTCGGGAGGCAGAGGCAGGAGGATTGGTGAGTTCGAGACTTGCCTGGGCTACATAGTGAGCTCAGGGCTAGCCTGAACTACAAAGCGAAACCCTGTCTCCAAAAAAAAAAAAAAAAAAAAAAAAATTAGTATGTATTGTGTGTTTAGGATAGACATCAACATTTTCACATCAGCTGTTTATTTGCTTACAAAACCTAAAATATAACCTCAGAAATGAATTCCTACATGAGCTACAATAAAAATACCCACAGAACTTACAACAAAGATACGCTTTACTTCAATTGTTATACCCAAGGCAGTCTTCACACATGACAACTGCATGCTCAATACAGAAGTATCACCTACATTGATACCACGTATGTTTTTGTTTTCCTGTCCTCTCTTGTAGGGCACTGTTGACATCTTTTTGGCTTTCTGTTATCATGGTAGGCCTTTGTTATGCTGTGTCTGATTATACACCTGTCAGCTCACCAGTGTGCTCCACAATTATTTTGTATATTTCCCTGAGCAAGAATGTTTTATTTTCCTGTGCTATTAATGATCTCTTAAAAGTTCCCATCCTACTCTGCTAAGAAAATTTTTCCATGATATTTTTCCCTTGTCATTTTCTTTGTAAACTATCAAACTATTTATGCCACACATGTTTAGGATCAAGTAAAACACAATGATTGGCCAATGCCTTGTGTTTTGAGTGACACTATAGTTGCTGCATAACTCATCAACAACATTCACTCCACCTTTGGTTTTGTTGTAGGAAATTTACACGTCAGCCTTCTGTTTTGTCAAGATTTCCCTATCAATAATTTCAGTGTAAGGCAGGGTTAATATCAGCAGTACCAGTTTGTTTTTCTTTGTCATATTCAAGGCCAATGTAAATCTTTCTTAAATTCAAAGGTTGTACTATACAATTCTCCATTTTGAAATTACAACATTTCATTCAGAATATCTGCTTTGTTCCTACATACAATTGCTGCACTGGTCAACTTGTGCTCTGTTAGCAAATGTAACATTAGTTGGAAACTGGCAAACCAATTGACAAGTGTCACATTCCAGTCAGTTTTGAAGATGAAAGCAGTAAGTCTGTTCATAACATTATTTGGTTTATTACTATATTGATAAGGACCTGATGGCTGAGTTCCAGGATACATGTCTAAATTGAAGGCATAGTAAGTCTTTGCATCTATAAGGACATAAATTTTATACTGTATTTTGACCCACTGAACTTCCTTAAGTCTTTTACATTCCTGCAATTACCATGACAAATTCCTGCTATGTACAGCAGACCTATGAATGCATTCAGTTCAGTCAGCTGTCATAATACGTACATTTTTAATTATGCCTATTGGTGCATACATAATATTTTACTTGCATTTCAGCCTTTATATATCTCACAGTATCTCAGAGCATTTCATCTGTTAAATTTCCAACACTGACTGGCTGTGCTGGCATTCTGTCCAGTACATTTCACTCCTGCCAAGACCCTCACTAAATTTTTGGACCTAATTCTAATATTGAATCATTCTATTTGGTTACATGGACATTTTTTAACATTTCAACTAGTTAAATATGTACTCACATTGCTGGCTTCTTCATTATCTGAATCAAGGAAGTCTATTATATTCCCTGCATCTGTATCAGTTGATTTTTGCTCCATTTCACCATCACAGGAACTCTGGCTCACATAGCCAATATCAGAGTCATCATGATCATTATCATCATCATCTATCCACACCACTCTTCTGGTATGAAAACATGTATTTTATCAAAATGGGTCATCTTTATCATGCATGCATGAGTAATCTGATTCACTTTTTTTATTTTTTTTTGAGACAGGGTCTCGTTTTGTAGTTCAGGCTGGCCCTCAGCTCACTATGTAGCCCAGGCAAGCCTCAAACTGAGCAAGCCTCCTGCCTCTGCCTCCTGAGTGCTAGAATGACAGGCATGAGCCACCACGCCCGGCACTGTGGTATGTGGTATTGATCGCTGGTGGGCATGAGTCACCATGCCCAGCATTCTATGTGGTTACTGGGGATCAAACTCAGGACCTTGTGCTTGCAAGGCAGGTGCTGGAACCACTGAGCTAAATCTCCATCCCTCTGATTCACTTTTTTGACCTCCTCCAAAACTTGTAAATCCAGTTTTTCATGCACATTATACTGAATTAAGCTACTTCTACCAGAAAAATTGAAAGAAAACTTTTTTCCTTAACAAATCCTGGAGTGGTAATGCTCGAGCAAAGATATGCAAAACTAGTTAAATGGACCATAACATGGGTAAAAATCCCATTTTGCCAGTTTTGTACACGTCTATACAACTTGCCGTTCATCATACCAAGTAGGTAAGCAGGTAGATTGTTCCCTGTATCCCTCAAGGAAAGATAATGAGACACACAGCCAGCTACTATTTTGCTAAAGTTCATATTTACAATAGAAAAGTAAGGAATGGGTTCTTTGGACCCACTGTCATGCTCGGCAGAATAATCATCCCATAAAGAGTTCTGTAGGATTGATCCATGATGTTGGGTTGGACATACTGCATGACAGGAAATGCCAAATCTCATGGCACAATGCTGATGTACAGACACTGTGCTGAGGGTTTGGTCTGCACTCACTCCTGTGGTCATCAAATCAGTCTGCTTGGTAAGCAGTGATCATATACCCATCTTGCAGAAAAAAGGAGCTCTAGAGCTCTGAGAGGTTAGGTTGCTTGTTGCAGGGCACAAACCCATGTGAATGAGGGAGAATGGCCAAGAAGGGACTAGAACCATGGAGAAGGCCCTGAGATTTGTGTCCACTGTAACAAGAGCCCTTTCTGAGATTATGGACATAAGAGAGCACCAGCCCCATGAAAGCAGGAAGTGCATCTGCTCTACTTCATCCAAGTTCCCTTCTTATGAACCAGGCTTGATACATGTAGGTGTTTGGTGTCCTCCCTGAGACCATGACACCAGCTATGTAACAGAGACATAGCACTGTAACAGGGCAACACTGGGCTGCTGTGTGCAAAGCAGAGACTGACAGAGGGAGGCAAGACACAGAGTGCCTTAGACAACAAGGAAATGAGAACAGATCCCATGGGAGCAGCCAAGATTCCCTACCTCACCTGGGGGTGGAAATGGAGATCAGTAGGCAAGGTGTGTGTGTGTGCGTGTGTGTGTGTGTATACATATATAAAATGCAAATCTTACCATTTTAATCATTTTAAAGTGTACAATCCATAGCAGTAAGGACCTTCTCCCTGCTGTGTACCCATCGTTGTTGTGCAGCTCTGGAACTCCCTCAGCACCCATAAGCAGTCCTTCTCCATTGCCTTCTCTTACCGCAGCCCCTGGCAACCATCAGTCTGTTCTCTGTTGCTGTGAATCAGCCTATTCAAGACATTTCAAGAAAACCAAGTCATACTATTTGGAAGCTGACCTAAGAGTTATTGCTGTGAGATTACAAGTGGGAATTGAGAAAAGAGAGGGACCAGGAAGGATTTCTGGGTCTTCAGCCTCAGCACCCCAGTGAACAGAAGTACTGCCAATAGAGAGGAAGAGATTTTTTTCTGTAGGAGTGGAAGGTGGAAGATTCTGTTTTGATCATGCTAAATTCTTAGTGGAGCTGCTAGGTGTGAGGAGGATGTGGTCTCCTGGATATAGGACAGAGGTCAGTGCTAGAGACATGAGTGTGTGATCCCTTGGCAGAGGTGAGGCCTGGATTTCTCATCCAGAGGGAAACAAATGCAAGAAGAGTTGGCTGTACTTCCCATAGCTTGGATGTGGCCCTATGGGCCAAGTTAAGGAAAAGTGGACTCGATCAAGACAGTCTTGACTCTTGATATCTTGACCAAGACTCCATAGACATCTTTGAAAGACTAGAAGTCAGTCTTGGCCTTTGTTATCATTCTCTACAATTTCAGTGATATCAAAACCAATTTCTGGGCCAGAGATTTGGCCCAGTGGTTCTGGTGCCTGCCTAGTAAATGCCTGCTGGTCCCTGGTTCAATCCTGGGTAACCACATAAAACAATAACAGGCATGGTGACTCACACCCACCAGCAATCAGTGCCAGGTATGGTGCCTCATGCCTGTAATCACAGCACTCAGGAGGCAAAGGCAAGCGGATTGCTGAGTTCGAGGCTTGCCTGGGCTACATAGTGAGCTCAGGGCAAGCCTGAACTACAAAATGAGACCCTGTCTAAATATATATATACATATATATATGTATATATATATATATACATACATATATATATATATTCTGGCTACAAATAGAAACCACTTGGTACCCTCTGATTGCAGTGTGATCAGAACAGCAAGTTATCAGGAGTTGCAAGATTTTTGGAAGAACTTCATCTCCCTAATCACTCTTCCGGGACTGGTGATATTAATGGCTTATGAATTTCAGATGAAGTACATTCAGGGAACCTAGCTTCTAGGAGCCAAAAAAGGGCCGGCTCTGCTGCCGGGGTTTGTAGAAGATGAACATGGACTTGCTGGTCCAGTAAGCTCAGGCCCTCACTTGTTTTTCAGACTCTTAAAGAAAAAGGACAGGGCCGGAGATTTAACTCAGTGGTTCCAGCACCCGCCTCACAAGTGCAAGGCCCTGAGTTCAATCCCAGTAACCACATACGATGCTGGACGTGGTGACTCATGCCCAACAGCAATCAATACCACATACCACAGTGCCGGGTGTGGTGGCTCACGCCTGTAATCCCAACTCTCGGGAGGCAGAGGCAGGAGGATTGCTGAGTTCCAGGCTTTCCTGGGCTACATAGTGAGCTCAGGGCCAGCCTGAACTACAAAGAGAGACCCTGTCTCAAAAAAGAGAGAGAGCGAGAAAGGACAGAAGGCACAAGAATTGGGCAAGAAGTCAGCCTGGTATATAACAGCAAAACGAAAGATGTCAGCTCCTCCCTTAGAAGACCAATAGGATGTGAGTCCAGATCATTGTAAAGAAACAGCCATATGAGTGGTTTACAGTGTTCCCTCCTTGTGGGATGGTCTGTCTCAGTTCTGTTCTGCCACTGTCATTGCAGATGCCCTGGTCTCCATGTTTTGGTGACACTGGATGGCAATATTAGACAAATGTGTCTCCACCAACTCCCAAGGGAACAGCTTGCTTCTTTTCAGGGATCTCTTCTCTGATCCTCTTAGGTAGCTTCTAGGTTCAGAGCCGGGCAGAAGCACTCTAAATTTCTAGTCCTTCTTTCATCTTCGAAAGTAGCATTCTATTCCTCCTACACGCAAAGATGGAAGCTGAACACACTAGCTCCAATGTGATCCTCAAGAACCAGTTTCTCTTTCTAGAGTATTCCACCTTCCTCACTGCTAGCCTGCTTCTTTGCTGAGAGGCTGCTGTGTGCAAGTGTAGAAACAGAAACTGGTGAGGGAGCCACTGCCCTCCCTGACCCTTCATCTCAGGTGAGTGAACTGGAACCTGCAAAGTTATGGGATTTACCAGGAATTTACCCATGAGTCACTCAGAGAAAGCCTCACTTCACCGACTTCCTGTTCCTGTGCCTTTGCAGAACTGCATAAGTCTTTCCAGGAGACCATACTATTTTTCCTGAGGAAACCATTCTTATCTGGATTCAAATGTTTGTGGCCAAATGTGTATCTCTACAGAAATTCACTTTGCTTCCCAAAATTAAACTGTTTTCAATGATCCCATTGAAAATACAAATGTATTTTGCTTTTTCTTTCATTTTTCTTATAGAGGAAAACTCAGCTGAAGGAGAGATGCTAATGCCTGTGTAATAAAGCATCCAAGCTTGGCATCCAAAGGAAGAGAATTGCAGGCGTTTGTGCTCTCTGGTTTTTATTTTTCTCTCACCACCTAATGTAATATTTATTTCATCAGCTCCCTGAGGCAAGGCTTTTCAAATTTCTTCTTAGAAACAAAATCTTAAGCAGGTACTCTAATATACAAAACAGATAAAATATAATTAACAGAGCCCTCAGGCAGCTTATGGGCTTCCTGTTTACAGGAAAGGACTGGAGCAGCATAGGATTCCTGGACCACCTCTCAACATGCCCAGCTCCAGCATTGTGGCTGGAGAATCACTGCCCAAACACCTTAATTTCCTTTCAGCTTTTGGCAGCTGTGCTTTTTCATTGTTCGTAGAAGAAGAAAAAAACAGTAAAGCATGTTTCATTATTTGAGCCTCTTCTTTCTATAAATTCTTTTTTTAATGTGCCGCAAATATGTGTGTCTGCGTCTTGCAGATTTGAGGGGCCTCGGTGGGCAGAGCTGAGCAGAGGAAAAGGACAGTTCTCAGTGCTCCCCAGAGAGCCAGCCAGCGTCTTCCTCAAAAGTCATTTATTCCACCCCTGCCGTATGTCTGTAGTCAACACGTGGAAACACCCTGTGGGAAATGAGACCACAAAAAAGAGGGTTTCTGAGAGAGGAGGAGCAATTCCTTCCCGCTTCCTTCTCTTGGCCATGAGCTCATCCGTGTGTCTGCAGAGCCAGGAGATTATGATCTCTTGGTATTTCTTCTAAGTGGACCTGCATCTGCCAAAGACAGCCCTCCATAAACAATCTCCTTCCTGCCTAGGACCACTCTGGGCTAATGTAATATGTGCTTCATGTACTGTAATATTCATTGCATTAGCTCCACAGGGCAAGGAGCTTTACGCTTCCTAAGGCAGCCCACATGAAGGAGAGATGTCTGTGTCACTTCTCCCGAATCAAATGTCACACCTCCTGGGACGCTGCTGAGTCCCAGGAAACAAGCTTTCCTCTTCTTCCCTCAGGACACATTTCTCCCCTGTGAGCTACTATTTCATTTTCAAGCTGTCTTGGGTTTTCCATTTTTTCACCTGTTTAGGAACAGCATGTGGCTAAGAACATTTAACTGGGAAGGTCTGGGGACACAAGGAGATGTTTAATAGACCCTGTAGTCATGTCCCAGGCAAATACATTTAGCCGAGTGTCTGGCACAAAAGAGAAGCACAGTAGCTATCAATAGAAGAAGTTAATGGTAGATGGATCA
Organism: Thryonomys swinderianus; assembly: GCA_004025085.1. Taxonomy (NCBI): domain Eukaryota; kingdom Metazoa; phylum Chordata; class Mammalia; order Rodentia; family Thryonomyidae; genus Thryonomys; species Thryonomys swinderianus. The sequence goes on from PVIC010000070.1 coordinate 19,178, forward strand.
AGAAAGACTTTAATGCTTGTTTCTTAAGAGTCATTCTCTTTTAGAGTTGCATGCTGAAAAGTTGATAAATGCTGTGATACGTCTGGGATTCCTACTATACACTGCAGAAGCAGGGAGGTGTCTGTGTGGCCTGAACTCAGTGGAGTAAGCTGGAGATCACTAAAGTCTGGGGACAGGTGTGTAGGTTCACTGTTTTGTCTGCTTTTGCAAATGTTTGAAGATTTCTGTCACAAAAGATAAAAGAGGAGAGATACATTGAAGGAACATGGAACCCAAGCCATCAGCAACAGGACCACACTTAGCAGTAGGATGGCGGAACTTCCAGTCCCATCTTCCCCGGGGCTCCAGAGCTGTGAGGAGTAGAAACTCATTCGCAGGGATGGGAGTGGAAACGGGGATCTGTGACAGGCACAGAGCATCCTGAAGGATAGGTGCAGGGAGCCAGAGAGAAGAGGCGGAGGACTTTCTCAGTGTTTCTTCTGGTGGTTCCATGTTATCCTTCCCTTGCTGTTAACAAATACTTGAGGAAAGCAGCTTAGAGGAAGAAAGGTTTATCTGGGCTCATGGTTGCAGTGGTCACGGTCCATAAACACTAGGCTTCGTTGCTTGAGGACTTGCGATGAGGCAGAATCATCATGGCCAAAAACTCGTGGTGGAGCAGAGCTGCTCACCTCAGATCAGCTAGAAAACAGGAAGGGAGGAAAGAGAGCCAGAGAGGAAGGCACTGGGGAGCAGATGGAGCCCCCAGATCAAACAGGCCCTACGTTCTGTTTCTATCACCTCATAATAATGCCATCAAATTATGATCTAACCCATGGACTAATCCACTGATGAAGTTAAAGTCCTCATGATCCAATCACTCACCAAAAGCCCATCACCTAAGGGCCCAGCTTTCAATACAGTGAGCCTTTGGGGAGGATGTTCTTAGGTACCAACCATAATAGGCCTCATCCATTTGGTCCCTTATACACTTTGGATTCTCTGATAACTCATCAATGTTCAAATGGCAAAATGTGACCACCCTGTGCTCAAATCTCAGCAAATTCTATTTCTTGGAGTCCAAATTCTTAAGAAAAGTAGTCCAATTCTTTATAATTCCACCAATGAATTAGTTGCCCCAAGTCAGATGGCTGCCGAAGTATTCAGTCAGCTGTAAACAAAGATGCTGGGAGCCATGATACAAAATGGCTTCCAAGTGAGGCCTTTTCAGCAGGGACTGGAAATGGGTTTAGCTCTCTCAAGATGTTTTATGGATTATGAAGGCACCTGAGGTATACAAGGTGTGATCAAAATATGTGACGACTGTTTCCATTTAAAATTTATTACAGTGAAAAACACATTGTCATTAATCCCCCTTAGAGTATTCCACCTCACATCAAACACATTCATCCCATTGTTCTTTAACTTTCCAAGCAGTTCTGGAAGTCAGGCTTAGTGTCACTGGGCTAAATCCCCAACCCTCAAATGTTTGCAATGATTTTTGTTAGATAAAAACAGGCCAGTGTGTCCTCATCCACTTTATTCACTGGATCTAGCACCATGCAACTTCTGTCTCTTCCCCAAAGTCAAAAAGACCATGAAAGGGAAATGTTTTAGCTTAATTCAGGACATCAACACATCCATGACACTCATGTGAAAAAGCTCCTGAAACTGCTTCAGAAAGTGCTAAGAGCAGGGAGTTATATATGTTCAAAATGAGTGGGATTATTTTGAGGGGAATTGGTGGCAATTTTTTACTACAATAACTTTTAATTTAAAGATTTATTATATTTTTAATCACACTATGTATGTGTATAGTACATAAATATATATACTAAAAACTTTAGAAAAAGAGAACTCTCACTCACCATTTGTAAATAGTATGAATTACCTGGGGCTGAAAGTGTAGCTCCATGGTGGAGTACTTGCCAAACATGCTCAGAAGACCCTGGGTTTAGAGCTGGGGATTTAGCTCAAGTGGTATCATGCCTACCTTGCAAGTACAAGGGCCCAAGTTCAATACTCAGTACTGAAAAAAAAACAAAGCAAAAAAAAAAAAAACCTGGGTTCAGTCCTCAGCACTGACAAAGCAAACAAATAAATCATCATCTTTGGTATTTGACCAACAGTTAAGATCACTTTTTTTCTTGGTAAGAATGAGACGAGCTGGTCATTGTCCTCATTCTGAGACACTGACAGGCAGGCATGATTTATCTTTCTCCTTGAATTTTATTTGATAGATAAAATGATCCCAAAATATGCATCTGCTCATGGTCCTTTTGCTTCACAGAAGACGTGGCAGTGGGCAGAGGGGAAGCAGAAACATGCCTGGTTTTCAAGGACCTCGCCCCAGGAAGGGTCCTACTCTAGCGCTCTCTGCTTCAGAGCACAGAAATGTCTGTGCCCAGCTCTGTCCACTCACTGTGGTGGGAAGTCTGAGCTCTGGCCTTGGTTATGTCTTCAGGGTGTGAGCTTTCTCCCAGGGCTGTTGAAAACCAAAGCTCCAACACCCACTCCATCTTCAAAGGAAACAAGATATTTGCAGAATTTTAAACAGAAGAGCAAAGGATGCTCGCGAGTGTCTGAGGCCATGAGGGTCTGGTACTTTTTCTGAGCGGCCCTTCCAGGCCTGGCTACTCCAACCCAGTGGCATGTGGCTAGCAAAGGGCCCCATGGACCCCATCCGTGTCAAGAGCTGGCCTCCCATGGTGTCAATCAAGCAGCTCTGGGGCCCTTTCATGGCTCTGCAGTTGGCCACTTCTGGGAGGATTTTATAATGGTTGTTAATTATTTCTGAGAGCAATTTAAAGGCATGTTTAAAATACTGAGTGAGCTTTATTTAGAACTCTACTACCTTCTTTTTTAAAATCTATGTAAATATTTATATATTATAATTTGTGCCCTTTCTATATATATAATTACACTTTATGTTTTCATATAATTCAATATACATTAACTATATTATATGTATATAAATAAAGTACACATAAATATTACATGTAAGCAGAATAAAAGGTTCTGTTTTTTTCTAAGACACATTGTTCTACTTCTCACTCTTTGTACATAGTGCAAGTTAGATTCATTTTCTTCCCCACATGATCCAGTTGACCCAGCACTAGTTTTGAAATGACTACTAGCATGATACTAAATCATGTCTCGACATAAAAGCATCCAGAGTTGGCCACAAGTATAGCCTTGAATTCATGAGAACAGGGGAAGGGGTTTCAGAAATTAGAGAACAAGCTGTCCAAACACTTCATTCATGTGCCAAGCATACCAAGAAGAGAGATGCCCCAGAGAAAGCACAGACCCCTCTTATTTCCTGCTTCTACTTATGTCTGCTAGATTCCTGAGCTTGCAGGGGAGTCTTAATGAGCAGTCATTAAAATGGATTCTTGCATCTTTCCACCCTGAGCTGAATGCTAACCCCAGGTAAAAGGAGTCTAGATGCTTCATTCAGCCATCCTTTAATCATGGGTGCTGCAGCCTGGCACTATTCACCTCAGCACTGATGGGCCGTTGTTAGACCAAGACAAGGGTTATGCAGTATGTGAGTGTCAGATCTGTATAACTGAACAAGAAGAGTCTTTGCACACCAAACCTGGTAAATAAGACACACGCACAACACACACATTGCACAGTAGGCTGTAATAAGAGTGGCCAGTCAGAATTTCATATGATGTACAGAAAATGTATCTTCAGTATTTTGGCTAATAAATGCTTACTTCCTATATGTAAATGCTAGGCAATGTGCCAAGCTCCTAAGTGCATTATCTTATTTATATCAATCATAGTCTCTTCCCATTAGACTATCAGCAAGAGGTTAGATGCTTCCAATAAGCTCTATCCTTTATGTAAACATAGATGGTAAGAATGTTTGCTAATTAGATTTCTGATGATCTGTCTTTCCTACCCTTTCATCCTCATAAATACAAATCAGGCTTAGAAAGCCTTTTGAGACCTTATCTTTTAATTTTCTGAAGCCAGAGCTCAGAAGGCTACATCATGCTTGTCAAGTTCAATGTCATGTGTCTATAAAATTAAAGTTGTGTCTTAGTTACTTCATTTTTTGCCAGGACAAAATATCCAACACCCCCAAATTAAGAAAGAAGAGGTCTATTTTGACTTGCATTTCAGTCCATATTCAGCTGGCTCCAAGCCAGGACAGCATGGCAGAAGGATGTGACAAGGAAGAGTTGCTCATGGCGTGTTGGATAGAAGGGCGAGAGAAAAGGAGGATCTAGGGAGGGAGATAAATCCATCCAGGACTCACTTCCTGTGACCCGCCTCTTCTACCCAGATCATACCTTCTAACAGCAAGACAGTTGTAAGCCCCCATAATCCAGTTACCATCCAAAAGCCCCAACTATGCCTCTTGGAGGACATTTAGATATAAAACATAACAGGTTGACAGCACATGAATCTGAACTTCAGTAGGCAGGCATGCAAATTTTCATATGACCAGGCCCTTAAAATCTTCTGCCAAGCCAGGCATGGTGGCTCACGCCTGTAATCCCAGCACTCGGGAGGCAGAGGCAGGAGGATTGCTGAGTTCTATGTAGCTGCCTGGGCTACATAGTGAGCTCAGAGCTAGCCTGAACTACAAAGTAAGACCCGGTCTCAAAAAAAAAAAAAATCTTCTGCCGATACTACTTTCCCACCTTCTTTATGAGGAAGAGCATTGTCTCTCAGTGTACAATAAAATCTGAGTTCCCCTTCTCACTGGTGAGCATATGTGTGGCTAATCCAGGCAGCCTCATTGCGAATGATCATCATGTAATTCACACCACCTTTCCAGAGAAAGAACAAAATAACTCAGTTCTGAACTGAAAGAATTCGTGGGCTTCAGCATGTCATTCCAAGCCAATGACCCACAATGGTTGTGCAAAAATATGTTTTATATCTGGTATTTGATTTACCACACAGTTTAACTGAAAAGTAACTTTATCTACTTTTTCTAATTAGAGGAAGTAATGCTACAATCAATAATTTCTCTTTCTCTGGTTTGGCAAATTAATGTCTGTCCATTGTTTTTAAATCACAAAGTGAACATTGCTATAGAAATGGAAAATGGTAGTATTTCATTTTAATCTATTTAATTTTCCATTCCTGAATTACATAATGGGGTTAAACATTGAATAGAATTAATAGAATGAGTATTTAATTAAGCAATAATGAGTTTCTAAATGGATACTCAAAGAAACTAGCTTTATAGTTTATGCAAGAATCAGATAATGGTCTTAATAAAAACTATAATAATTATGTTGATGTTTTCTATATTAAAGATTTTTGTTTTTTCTGAATTCTCCCAGGAGTATATTCCAACATAATCCATTTCCTTGACTAGATTCCGCTTTGCTTTCAAGGTAAATTCTAAATGACTTTTGCCAACTTAAAAGGCCCCATGCCTTCAAACTCTGTCCAACCCTGCCATCCAGTGGCATTCAGGTCTCCTGAGCCTGGAGAATTTCACCCACACCCTCCTTTATTCTGCTCTGTAAGTGTGTGTTCCTCCACCTGTTGCCCAGATTTGGCTCTTGCTGTTGCTAGGAAGACTCTTTCCATCATCTCATCAATTACTCTTTCTCTTCTCCAGAGAATTTTCCCTGATGACCCTCCTCATACTGGGTCAAGTATCTATCCCCTCCCCAGCACATACTGGTATGCACTCCCCCAGAACTGTATAGTTTTATCCTTAGCACTTAACATCTTTTTATGATTTTACATTTACTTCATGTCTCCCTCTCTTTCCATCCTGTGCTTTCCAAGAGAAAATATACCATGTCTACTTTGTTTACTGGATGGACAGATGGATAGTGAATGGGTGGATGGAGATGGGTGGTGAATGAATGAATGGTACTGTGGCTGTGAACCCATTCTACCTATAAGGTCGCATGAGGACCACAGTGCATACTTCTGAGAATTCCTAGAGCATCCTCCTTCCCATTTGAGTTTTATTCATTTGCTCATAGGCTAAAACAGTGTGTCTTTCAGCCCCATTAGGAGGTGCTGGAGACATGAGAATTTCAGTGTCGGTGGAGAAACTACATGGCCTCATTTCCCTTAGACATGACTTGTACATTCATTTTATTAATTGCATCATCCATCTGCCCATGAGACTGGTTGTGTGTTGGACGCTGTGCTATGTATGTACTGAGGAACAAGGTTGACTCATTTATCCAGTGGGGACCAGTGGCCTGGGGCCAAGACTCTAAAATCAGAAAAAGACAACTTTCACAGCCAGAGAAATTTTTAATTCATTTTTTTCCCCATCAAAAAAATACCATTTTAAAAACTCATGGAAATCTTTTACAGTAGGAAAGAGCCAATGAAGGTGAATGATCCTAGGGTCCACAGAAGTCCGGTGGAGCTCTGGAGGAGAACTCCACCATCCCTGTTTCCCGGACATGCTGGCCAGTGGCAGAGTCGCATCCCATTGGCTTGGGCCTCAGTCTCATATCCCTCTCTCTCTCTCTCTCTGGCCTTTTTTGCCTGTATTTAAGGCCATTCATGCTTTCCTGCAAATATCTGCTAAGCCAAGCATTAGGTGAGGAGCTGGTGTTAAAGCCAGACAGTCTCTAGCACTTTCAAAGACGCTCTGCTACAGTGTTTCTATCTTGACCACCTGACCCCCACCTGCTGACCAAGCATCTCCTCACTTAGGGATTTGACAGGGTGGCATTCATCACTGACAGGTGGAGCCCCTCATCCTCCAGCACACACCAGGCTCATGCAATGATCCACCGGGTTCCCTAGAGTATGGTGTCTGGAATGCCACGGGAGAGTTATAAGCTGATGTCACAGAACAGTTACAAGCCGATGTCTGCTATGAGCAGTAGGGACAGAGCTCCGGTCCTCTGGCTCTGCACAGCAGCTGCTGAAGGGTTGGCAGTACCTTTGGCAGACTTGCATGGCAGAACTTGCTGGGAAGAGAGATGACTAGAATCCAGAAGACTTGAGTCTGACCTCCGGCTCACCACAGCACTTTGCACAAGAGCCTCCTTTCCTTGCTCTTCTGTGCAATTATCTTCTGCAATCTGAAGCATCACCTGGTACATGTGTCTCCCAGGCCCCTGCAGGGCACACAGCAGACAGAAGCAATTGATCACAGCACCCCAGGCTCAGATCTCCTCACCGCCACCTGACGTAGGTACCTTTGTTGACACCAGCTTGTCATCCTTAGATTTGGGCTTCATCCTGTTTCTCACCGTAGTGAATCCCAGGACCAGTGGAACTGGATAGGACCCAGGGTTTTTTTTAAACCCACATGGGAGATTCTACTGTGCAGATAGGGCCAAGGACCATGGGCCTGGTTTTCCAGCTTGAGAATTTTAAAAGAAAATTGGGCTCAGGGGGACAAGGGAATCTAGGAGATGAGACTGCTAGAGCTTCCTTATGCAGGAAACATTAGAATCAGGTCAAAGTAGTTATTGGGGAGCCATTTCTGCATGGCAGTTGCCTCAGTTTCCCTCTCCCAGCCATTTTCCATCCTGTGTGCTTGTTCTGAGAACCTTCCAGCTCCCCGATTACAGCAGACAAACAGCTCACCCAGGTTTGCCAAGGTCCAAGAGACAAATTAGTTCCCATCCCCACCCATCCCTCCAAGACACAAGATTGAAGTTTATGATTAATGATCTGAAAGTCAATTAATCGGTGACTGCTTTTGAAACCTCCTTTCTTAAATTACCTCTCTTGAATACAAGGCCTTCTTGACATCATCTTACTTCCTTCGATTCACTTTCCGTACTAATTGAAATTCAAGGATATTTCTTCTTGTTGTCAGCTTATTGGTTTATAAAACATTTGCAAACAGATTACTGCTCACCCAGAGTATGTCAGAAGTAAGTTCCTTCTAGCTTGAAGGGAATGTGTTACTGGTAGCTCATGAGATTCTCTACCTGTGGGAAAGCTAATTTTTTGTTTATTGATTTATTTTCACCACACCTACTTGCAACAGGTATCTGAGATGTAGTACGGTCAAAATGCAGGTGTAACAAGGATTCAAACTGTTGATTTCTAGGTTTCCTTAGCAAATGGTTTCATCATCATTTGAGCTAGAGACAGAGGGACTGGAAGGAGGAAATTGTTTTTTCCATAAGAGAAAAGGCTTGAGTCTGTACAGGCCCGGGCGGCAAACACTGTGCTCCAAGCCCCAGGCCTCCACCTCTGACTGCCGCTCTGTCTATCCAATCGTCTTTGTTTAGGGCAGGCGAAGCCACAATTGATAGTTCCTTTCTCCTCAGGCGGTAGTTCAAACAGGTGTCCTGGCCACTAGCTGCTCTTCCTCGGGGACACTCAGGATCTGAGCTGCTTCCCTCTGTCCTCCTGCTGCCCCGGCCCCTGCTGTGACACCCAGGTCTGCAGTTGGAGAAACACTCAGAGAGGAGGGCTGCTGTTCTCTTGCCCCACCCCACACACCCAGCATCTTCGCCTCCCCACCTTCTGCACAGAGCCTGAGCTGTCGCCTCAGTTCAAAGGAAGCTGAGAGCCAGACTGTACATCTTGTGGGCCGTGATCCCCTGTTATGATTCACACTGTAGTCAGAGGAGGTGACGTGTGTGATGCACCCAATACCGTGCACACAGGAAGATCTCCGCACTCGGTCTTTGCTGTTTGTTTTCAAAACAGTGACAGTTTCTGTCTGCTTCGTTGGCAGTTTCAAGCCACTGTGGAGGAAGGCGCTGTGGGGGTCATTGTCAACCTGACGGTGGAGGACAAGGACGACCCCACCACAGGCGCGTGGCGGGCTGCCTACACCATCATCAACGGCAACCCCGGGCAGAGCTTTGAGATCCATACCAACCCGCAGAACAACGAGGGGATGCTGTCGGTCGTCAAGGTGAGAGCCTCTCTGGGGCCCGGGAGGGTGCGAGAGTCCAAGTTGGAGCCAGCAGTGTGCGCCCCAGCCCCAGGACCTGCAGCTGTTCCACAAGTCTTTCTGACTCAGTCTTGGGCAACTCTGACCAACTAAACTAAGTGCTAAATGAGATTCACCGTATGTTTGCTAATGAACTATTGAAACATATGCAAAAGTGGGACTTCTGAGTGTTTTAAAGATCTGTGCTCAAAATGTGGACTGTTACATTTCATCTTAACCTTTCTCTGTTGTTTTCCTTAAAACAAAGTCAAAACAATCTTTGGTTGAAACCTCTGGCGAACCGTGCTGGCCTGTACAGGGCCCCTCCCTCTGGCTCCTCTAAAACCAAGGCAGGAGGTGATCCCAAAGCCTTGGCAAGGGCTCGTCCCTGAGATGTCAGCCAGTGTCTCCAGCTGCCCAAGGCAGCTGACTTGAGTGATTCTGCCTTCTGGAAGTTTGGGGCAGGGTGTCCACCAGAGACTAGGACCTTCACTAGCACATGTTCGCTTTCTTAGTGGAGGAAGCATTTTGCCTTCCAAGCAAGGAGAAAGAGCATTGATAGCCATACCCGCCACTGCCCACATCCACCCTGGGCCAAGCTCCTAACTACCTTTTCCATGCCTCAGTGTCCTCGTCTATAAAATGGCCTCTGTCCCTCTCTGTCTCACACATGCACTAGGAACCGAGGGCTAAGCTACATCTCCAGCCTTTTTTACTTTTTCCTTCATATTGAGACAGAGTCTTGCTAAGCTGGCCCAACTGGTCTTTGAACTGCAAGCCTCCTGCTTTCAGCCTCCCAACTAGTTGGAATTAGGGGCATGCACCACCACACTCAGCTTGAAGCTCTTTTTGGAAGGCAGTCACGCCATCCCTGAGGACTCTGCCTCATCACCTGGGCCCTGCCAGCATTCTGTCTCCTAATGCCCTCACAGGGGAGACCATGGCTTCCTTCGATACATGGATTCAATCTGCAGCACTTGTGAGGTTTCACAAGCTAATATGTAACACATTTACAACCGTGGCTGCTCCTTTCCACCAGTACCCGTCTCCTATTAATGCTACAAGAAATCACCACAAATTCTGTGGCTCAGGAACAGGAATTCAGTATTCTACAGTTCTGAAGGTCAGGAGCCCTCTGCAGAGCTCACTGGGCTGACATGTCAGTGGAGCAGAGGTCCCAGCCAGAAGCTGTTTCCTGCGGCCCTGCCTCATGGCACCTCCCTCTACCCTCAAAGCATCCTCCGGTCTCTTTCCGCCCTGGTCCTCTGCTTCTCCCTCATCTTACCCCTCTGACCTTCCCACCTCCCTGTTCCATGGAGACCTTTACAGCCAATATTTTCTCCCCCCAGATTAAGGTGATGGCAAGGTTGACCCTGGCACTGGCCTCCGTGGCCAGGTGTATGTTCAAAGCTGTGAAAGTTGTAGAATAACAAGGCTATGACTATGTCCTCCACAGCCAGCCTGTGCGTCCAAAAGTTGTCAGCCAGAAGAGGAAGCCTGAGCCTGTGTTCTGCCCCAGCAGGCATCCCGGAGAGTCCAGGTGCCCGGCATGTGTCTACTGTGATGCCAAGAATGTCAGATACAAGCACGCCGGACTCCCAAGAAGGAGGTGTTCCCTGCCAGTCCCATGCCGGTCCATACCCACAGCTAGGACGGCCCAAGAGGATAGATGCTCTGGCCAGAGTGCAGTTCCCGGATGCAGCTCCCTTAGAGAGTGTGCACTTGAGAAGTTTCCAGCAATGCTGCTCACTCTGCAGACCACTGGGGACCAGGTCAGACACCGGACTGGCCTGGCTCCATCTCCCTAGAGAGCAGACCTCCTTGCTTCAGAGTCAGAAGGCAGACTTGCACCTGCAGGAGGGGCTGGCACTCTCCCTGCCTCCCGGCCTGCGAAGACAAAGCCAGGACAAGGTCCTGAGAGAGGCAGACCCCCCCCATGCCCTCTGGTACCCTTCATCGGGCTGGAGATCCAGGACATCTAGCAAGAATGCTCTCCACTCCAGTAACAGGATGCCACGCTGACAGTGGCTTAAATAATAAAGAGAATTTCAGAATTTTCATAACTAGATGGAGGCCAATCCAGGACTGGCACGCAGCTCAAGGTGGCAGAGCCAGCAGAGGGCACCTCAGATGCTCTGGCCCTGTTCCTCTTGATCATAGAGTGGCTGCCAAAGTCTCATTCATACATCTTCCTGCCTCTAGCCCCAAGACAGGAAACAAGGAGACAGCCAGGCAAGTGACAATGTTCTTGTGACCCCCTCTCCTCTTATCAGGAAAGAAAACATCTCTTCCAGGAGCCCATTAGCCAGCTGCCCTTGATAAATCAATGGATGGTGCAAGTGCAAACCCGGCCTTGGGCCTCTGCAGTCAGAAGCGGGAGGGGAGGAGGGCTGGTAACCGGCAGGACTGCACTGACCAGGGCGCGGCTCACTCTCTGCAAGAGCTGGCAGGAGTCTCAGGGCTGCATGGACAGCATACCGCCACCAGCGCGACCAAATACTGATGGTGCTGAAAATAAGCCAGCTGGTCTGGAGGCCCTAATGGGCTCTCTGAGCTTGTCCCACACTGGCCAGAAAACCATTCTCCCAGCAGGTGTTACACATTCTGCATTCTGTCCTCAAAGAAGGAAGCAGCCCAAAAGCACCCTTGATATGCAAATGTCCTTCAGAGTCAGCCCCTTCCGGAGTTCTGTCCTTTCCACGTGGGCAGCCCTTCCAGCCTGTAGGTCCATCTATTTACACTTTGTCTTGGTCCTTGGTCAAGTAGCAGCAGGACTGTGTCTCTGTGGCATCAGCCTCCATGTCAGCTTCCTCCCTCCCGACACGGCTCCCTGAGGCTGTGGTCTGAGACGCGGACAGAGGCCCTCGGAATGCAGGTGCCGCCTCGGGAGGAAATGCTTCGGGAGTCCGACTGTGTCCCCTCAGCTCCGTGCTGTGTGGTGGTATCAAGACGTGCAGTGCATGTTTACATCTTTAAATCGAATACAATAAGACACACTGCCTGTGGAACATAGGAACGCACTTCCGTGTGTCAGACATAATGTACCCTCCTGCCCATCTCACATATAAATCCACACTTATCTCACATAAATGCATGCACACACAGCTACCCTATAAATGAACATCCAGCTGAGCAGACCAGCCCCAAACTACCTACCCACATTTCAGCAGTGTTTTCAGAGCTCTACTGAGCTAAGAAACTCGGAAACCAGTGCAGCAGGAAATTCAGTGGAATTAGATTTGGGCTTTCACACCAGCAGCAAGTTTTCATTAACTTTATTTCCAGAGAGACACTGTGTTCCTGGGAGCCAGCATCCTCTGCCGCTCCTACCTGTGCCCCTGGGGTGCCCGGTGCTGCCAAGAGCTGCAGAGGTTCTCTGAGCCCTGAGGAGCTCTGTGTCTGAGCCCTGCTCAGGTTCCCACCCAGCACTGTCACCAGGTGGCAAGCCACATGTTTCTGCCTCCCCAGTGTCACGATGGGGATTAATATGGAACTCCCTGGGATTTCATTTCACGTTTATTCTACCAAGACTGCATATTTTGGGCATCGCTCAGGATGGACAGAAACCTATTATTACAGTCCAAGAAAGGAGGAGCAGCAAGTTATTCCTTGTTACATGGACGGAACAAACAGTGAACAGACAGTGGCCAGGTACAGGGAGTATGGCATCTGCTAGCTCTCAAACTCCTGACACCAACTGCTGCAGGGTGTCGAAGGGGGCGAGAGGGCACGGTGAGAGCCAGGAAGTATTTCCAGGGTCTGCGTGTATGTGGTGTGCTCGAAACCACACGGGCTCAAGCTTTTTAAAAGTTATTACAGTACAAGGCACATTGCCTTTAATCTCCCTCAAAATCCTCCCCCTCGCTTTGAACACCCTAACCCCATCGTTCTTGCCACTTTTGGAAGCAGTTCTTAAAGTCCTGTTTCATGGCTGGCCTTTCATCGTGCTGTTGTGGCTGGCTTGAAGTTCTAAACTGATTTAAAATGTTCACCTCTCATGGTCATTTTGACTGTGAGGAAGAGCCGGCAGTCACATGGTGCCAGCTCTGGAGAAGAAAGGGGATGAGAGAAACACAGCGCCACGTGTTTACAAGCTGCCGTCTGTTGGCTGACACCCAGCAGCAGCATTCACCATATTTCTTAATCACACTTCATAAAGACACTTGGGAAAGAGAACTTCAGAGCTGCTTCAGAGAGTGTCAGAACAACAGAAGTGTGTACCAAGTGAGGGGAAGTCTTCTGGGAAAAATTATTGGCAATGTGTCTTTAGCTGTGATTCTTTTTTTTTTTTTTTTTTTTTTTTGAGACAGGGTCTCACTTTGTAGTTCAGGCTGACCCTGAGCTCACTATGGAGCCCAGGCAAACCTGGAACTCAGCAATCCTCCTGTCTCTGCTTCCCGAGTGCTGGGATGACAGGCGTGAGCCACCACGCCCAGCACTGTGGTATGTGGTATTGATTGCTGGTGGGCATGAGTTACCACGCCTAGCACTGTATGTGGTTACTGGGGATCAAACTCAGGATCTTGCACTTGTGAGGCAGGCACCAGAAGCACTGAGCTAAATCTCTGGCCCAACTGCTGTGATAAATTTTTAAAACTTTAAACATGCACCATAGTTTTCCATCACTCTCTTGTGCGTGTGCATGTGCATGCGTGTGTGTGTGGAGGCTTTCTCATGTGTGGAAGGATGTGTCAGCACTGTGTCTCTCATATCCGTGATGATTATGAAGGAGCGTAGGCACCTCAAGGTCACGGGCTCCTCCTGCCGGGTCCCCTTTCTGCTCCTCTTCCTGCATCTCCCTCCATGTCCCGCATCCTCTGCAGCTGTGCCCGCTGCTTGCTGCCTTCGGGCTGCAGGTTGTACATGTCTATGTGCCTCCGCTCTGCAGAATTCACCATTTGCTTTTCCCGGTGCGTGTTAGGAGATAACTACTGAAGCAAAGACTTTTCCTTGTCTTGCCTTAGTCTCTCCCGAGCACCCTCATCGACAGGAGCCTCTTCCGGGAAGTGTCACTCACTGAATCATGCGGCTCCGGCAGCCTCGGAAGGGACTGACACTTGAGGGAACAACAGACGCGTTGTCCTGCTTATGATGAGGTTTCCCTGACTGTCTGATGTCGCCCACGAGGCAGCCAAAGGACATGTGTGCTGCAGCCCCCTCCCCCAGGGCTCCCCAATCCACCACCACCAGGGGCCTGGGCACGATCGCCATCACCATGCGGGTCTCTCCCTGGCGTGACTGGGCATCTGGCATCTTTCCACTGCCCCCTCAATGGCTATGTAGGCTCCACATCTTGACGATGTCAAAAATGCCCCCACACACTTTCTAATGCCCTCATTGGCAAGGAGCCCTGAATTTTAACTCCATGTGTTTTGACTTTCAAGCTCTCTTCCCTGCATCCCTTCCAACTAGCAACTGCGTTGGGGCCAGAAGAGCCTATATTATGATATCTAAGCCTCAGACTTCATGGCAAGGGTGTGAGTGATACCAAAGAAACCTGGCCAAGTGTGGTGGCACGTATGTGTGGTCCCAGCTCTATAGCAGGCTGAGGCAGAAGGGTTAATTAAAGGCCAGCCTGGGCAACTTAGCAAGACCCCGCCTCAAAATAAAAGAGGCTGAAAATATAGACTGGCACCAAAAGAAAAGAAAGAGGAAGAAAGAGAGAAGGAGGATGGAAGGAGGGAAAAAAAGAAAGATGTGGCCTGGTGGGCTGGTTCCAGCTGGTCTCCCATGGCAGCACAGGTGAGGTCCTCTCACCATGATCCTACTGAAGTTTGGGGTTCAGGGTCTCTTCTTTATTTACCCAGCCCCAGAGTGCCAGGTGTTGTGAGTTACAGGTCCAAGTCAGGAAGATTTTTAGTGTCAGTATTGCCAGGGAGCCACTTAAAAAGTTTCCAGAAGCCAGCATCCGGGTCTCTCAGGCTCAAGTCACATGTGATCATTTACTTTTCAGGCTAAAAAGTATTAACAGTGTCCAGATCCAAGTTTGTATCTGCTTATTTCCAGGGCCTCTTAAAGAGAACCCCATGGGCCGCAGAAAGCTTAGGCCACAGAACTCAGCTCCAACCTGGCACCGGTTGCTGCCCCTGGAGTTGTTACAGGGATATGGTCCAAAAGTCATCCACCCTTCATGGTACATGCGTGTCTTGACACCCCTCTCTCTGCCTTCCAGCCCCTCGACTATGAGATTTCTGCTTTCCACACTCTGCTGATCAAAGTGGAAAACGAGGACCCATTGGTGCCTGATGTCTCCTATGGCCCCAGCTCCACCGCGACCGTCCACATCACTGTCCTGGATGTCAACGAGGGCCCAGTCTTCTACCCAGACCCCATGGTGGTCACCAAGCAGGAGAACATCTCTGTGGGCAGCGTGCTGCTGACTGTGAATGCCACAGACCCTGATTCCCTCCAGCATCAAACCATCAGGTGGGTGAGCGGTGGCCAGGGTTGCTTTTCCTTCCCACTCAGTTGACTTGTTCGTGTTCTGGGTTCTGGCAAAGAGTCCCAGTGAGGAGCTGTGGCTGATGGACCAGGGGACCAGGCTTGCTCCCTCTGCCTACCTCCTGCCCAGGAGGAGAGTGGCTTCAGCAGGGCCATGTTGCCAACAGCCCATCTCATTCTGCCAGCACCAGGCACACTCTGTGGAGGGAGGGAGGGGAGCATCCGGTGCAGCCAGTCGTGCAATAGAGATGTGACGAGTGTCCCGGTGCCAGCCTGAACAGATACATGTGGGCCAAGTTCACTCACAGACAAGGGTGTTGTAAATTCAAACAGGTCCAGTAACTCTT
The DNA here is from genome assembly GCA_004025085.1 of Thryonomys swinderianus. NCBI lineage: Eukaryota > Metazoa > Chordata > Mammalia > Rodentia > Thryonomyidae > Thryonomys > Thryonomys swinderianus. Next base: position 34,802 of record PVIC010000070.1, read on the forward strand.
GCAGGCTGCCCATCACAGCAGCAGGAGAGTCAGGATTGAAACAGAACTATCCACCAAGTCCCCCACCCAGTCTGCTGAGTGCCACCTGGCACTGAGCAGCCCCAGGGAGGAAGCAGAGACACTGCCTGCTGCTTAGACACAGACCCTGCCCTGGGTTTTCTGTGGATGCATAGCAAACAAAGAAAGGCTTCAGAAACTCCCATCTTTGCTTCCTGAGCTCTGTCCACCATCAGAGACCTGGTGTTTGCACAATGAGACCTAATTAAGTGGCCATCGCTCCAGCCAGCAGTGTCAGCGAACAAGATGCCTTATGGGCCTGGCATGCTGGCCATGGAGAATGGCATTGGCATGCAGGTCTCATGGCACGCTGTCCCTGCACAAGATGGTTACTAATCTCTCCCTTCTAAAGTCTAATCTTCTTGTCAAAAGCACAAATAATCAAGTATTAGACACACTTGTAATAAACATGTGTCTGGTTTTTCGGATTGGAAAAACCTGAAAATGTGGCGCAGACTGACAGAGAGGAAAACAGTGACTATTTTCCCATCTCAAAAGTGGATTTATTTTTTACAGTGAAACTTTCTGAAGTGCTAAGTGAACTAGATAACTGTATAAAATAATACCAAATCCTATCATAACGTGAATCTGAAATAGGCAACCTTTTCTTTCTTTCTCTCCCACTCTCTCTCTCTCTCTCTCTCTCTCTCTCTCTCTCTCTCTCTCTCTCTGTCTTCTCGGTATCTAGCAGAAGAAACATGCAATTTAAACTCAAAAGAGAAAGCCTACCTTAACCACTCAGATGGGGAAACCTATAGCTTAACAGACCACAAGATGTTTGGACACATTTAGGGTGTTTTTAGGGGAGCTTAACTGTCGTTCTGTGTCACTACAATAGGAGGTAGAAGCAGAGGCTTCCTGCGGGGAGAAAATGAATAGAAATGGAGTTGATGCTGCTCAGCCCAGGGCTTTGCCTGTGACATGAGATGCTGCCAGGCATGGGAGGGGACGTGCAGTGGAGCCAGCAGATGGGGCGAGTGGCACACAAGCTAGCGTGGCACGAAGGGGACTTGCTGCAGCTGAGTCAGTCTCTAGCTGACCTGGGCAGAGAAGAAATGTGCTGGACAAGTGATGGCCCCTCTGTAGGACCGAGGAACCAGGATGTCGCTGGAGCCAGCAGGGCAGTGCGTCAAGGTCCCCCAGGGAGAGCGAGCCAGCTCTGGCTACCAGCACCCCATGGGCCTCACCCTTCCCCGCTCACTGTCCCAGCCGAGTCTTAGCCTCAGGCTCGAGACACTGTGCCTGAGGAGTCCCTAAGGTGACCTTGGCAGAGAGCAGGCTGGGATGCAGGGGCAGCAGTCCTGCCTGGCACATGCATTCTTCCCGCGAATGGAGGACCCGGGCAGGCCTGATCTGGAGGGGAGTGGGGCTGATGAGACCCGGACACTGAGGGAAACCAAGGACGGCTTGCAAGTCTCTGGCGCCGAGGGCGTAGTGTTCCCCCCCCCCACCTGTTCCAGGAGGAGGACGAGGAGGCGGCCCTTGAGGGACCGGATGTGGGGAGCACAGAAGCAGAGCTGGAGCCTGCAGAGCTCCATGTCTCTGCACACGTCTGGGCCTCCCAGCCTCGGTCTCAGTGACATATGCCCAAGATGCCTCAGTGTGGTCCCGGAAAGACGAGTCACAGGCCCGGCTTCCTGCCAGAGCGATGCTTTTCTAATCGCCTCTCTTTGCACTCTAGATTTCTCAGGCAGGCGCGGTGATGTGGAGTTGTGCCACTGTTGTTGCTTAAATCGTTCTTCAGGGAGCGGGCGTTGGAAGGGCAGGAAGTGCAAACAGGGAGCTCTTTTTTTTATCTCAAGGAGAGCTCAGAACATAGCTGATTATGTATAGACATGAAAAAGATGCCGGCCCAGCCTCCACGCCCAACTGTCCCAGTCCCTCCATGCTCTGCAGCAGCCTTGCAGCCAGGCACACTGCGCTGTAGGTGTCTCAGAGCAACTGCGTCTGCTCCTCCCGGGGACCCTTCACCCTACCCCTGTCCCTCCTGCCTCCCCTGCCCCCCTGCCTTCTCCCCAGTCCTCGCATCTCTCCCCTTCTCCGCCTGTCCCTCTATCTCTCTGTCCCTCCCCTGCTCCCCCTTCTCTCTTCCATTCCCTCCTTCCGTCCTGTTACCGTTCTTTCCCCTCATTTCCCTTCCCTACCATCTCTTTGTTCCCCCTCTTCTTCCTCTCTGTCCCCCTCCACCACCTCCTCTTCATTTCTCTCCCTCCACCTCTCTGTCCCCCTCCCTCTCCCCCATCTCAATTTCTGTCCATCCCAAGATTCCCTGGGCTCACCTCCATGATGCACCAGGCTCTCCAGACTTACACACAGCCCGGGAGATGCTCTGCTTGACCAAGTCCAACCCTCCCTGTTCGGGACCATCATCCTGTCTCCCCCACCACAAGGGCTCCCGCCCTGGTCAAGATGAGAAAGCTCCGCCCCACCCCAACCTCACAAACTCAGGAAGCTCTACGAAGCCCTGCCCTGTGAGGAGAGTCTGCTCTTGGCCACCGCAAGGGCACTGCAGTCCCACTAGGGATGTTGAAGTGGGCAAGGCACCTTGATCTCTGTGAGCTGTAACCTGAAGGCAGGAAGCATCTGGGATCAGAGGAGTACTCCCTGACAGCCGTGATGTGGAGACCCCTTTCATAGCCCATCACCTTGTGCCCTTCACCAAATCAAAACGGACAGCAGTGGCTATGGGGCAGATGAAGTCCTTCCACTTAACGACTTGTGTCTTTTTATCCTTACTGCAAAGCTGAGGTTGTTCGTGGGGGAAACTGTTGAGAAGACAGCAAGTAAAGCAGATGACAAAGTATCTGTAGTCCTACAACCAAGGAAATCCCCTTCATACCCTGTGGAGAGCACCTGCATGGGAGGTTGCTTCTTTGGTTCCCGTGGCTGACAGCACCCTTCTACCTGGGAGCTGCCTTTGTAATTCCCAGGATTAGAGCACAGCCACCTTTGTCAAGAAATAGCCATTATTGGGCCGAAGATTTAGCTCAGTGGTTCCGGCACCTGCCTCGCAAGCGCAGGGTCCTGAGTTCGATCCTTGTAACCACATACAGTGCTGGGCGTGGTGACTCACGCCCACCAGCAATCAATACCACATAGCACAGTGCAGGGCGTGGTGGCTCACACCTGTAATCCCAGCACTCGGGAGGCAGAGACAGGAGGATTGATGAGTTTGATGCTTCCCTGGGCTCCATAGTGAGCTCAGGGCCAGCCTGAACTGAAAGCGAGACCCTGTCTCAAAAAAAAAAAAAAAAAAAAAAGAAAAAGAAATAGCCATTATTTTTCATTGCTGAATTGTGTGCTTTTCTGTTACCCAGATTCAGTCATTTACCTATACATTTCCTTGTTGAGTATTTACATTGTTTCCAATTGTGGGCAATTTTTTTTTAAAGATAATGAACATGTTTGAGGCTACCTTGTTGAACAAATCATTAATTTCCTAAAGATCACAGGAAAAACTTTGCTGGAAAAAAAAGTATTGATATTGTTAATGCCTCCGATGTATCCACAGTTCTTTGAAATTACATTAGGTGGTCACATGTCTATTTGGTCTTAGGATTCTGAACTGACGTCATGGTGAGAAAGCCCCTCTGTGACCCAAACCACACATACTCCGGCCTGTCCTAAACAGGACTGATGCTCTCACCCTGTCCTCACAGTGCCGGGGGCAGCCAGCTGTGCCTCAGCTGACCCAGTGGACTCTCCTCCAGGGACATAGGTAGAAACTGGGTGTCTCCCAAGGACATGTTAGGACCCCTCACTAAAGCAGACCCACGTGAAGGAATGTACTGGCTAACGATTATTAGGAAGAGATGCTTGATGGAATTATGCCAAAGTAAAATGGCCCCTCTGTTAGCCTTCTGCAACAGTACAGTGACATGGGACAAACCTTCCACCAGATCCGCTGACTTGGTTATATGCCAGAGGCAGCCAGCAGTTAAAAAAAAAAATTCTATAATCTCAGAAGACTTATTTCATTCTCTCAGGTATCAGAGATTCTGTGGAAGCCACCAAGTAGCAATTCCTATTCCAAACATTTTTCAGACAGAATTCATCTGTCCAGGTCTCTAGTAAACAATTCTGCAGCAGAGAGGTTTCCACCTATAAGCTGAATATATGAGACATGCATGAGGAAAAATGACATCCCTGCCCTATGGAAGCACCCACAATTCTCAACATACTCTGGAGAAGGTCATTCATCAGGGGGTCCCTGTGAGTGTGTCAAACACTATCTGTGGGAATGAGTATGAATATGACAGGAGAATTCAAAACAGCAGCAGTTCAGGGGAGGTATAACACTGATGGGTCCTCTCTGCTCACATTCTTTCTGGTGCCCTCTTTCCTCACATCCTTTTGTGGCCCTCCAACCTTCATGTCTGCATTCCAAACAGCAGGGGTAGGGGGAGAAAAGGGTGCTTCCTGTCTTGTAAGGAGACTTTCTGGAGGTCAACCACATTTCTGTATAAATCTTGCTGGCTAGAATTGATCACATGACTACCCGCAGCTACAAAAGATACTGGGAAATGTGGTTGTTTAACTAAGTATCAATGTGACAGCTTTTAAAAGTCAGGTTCTTAACTAAGGAAGGATGGACATTGGGAGGTAACTAGCACCTTCTGCCATGTACCTTGAACCTATCGATTTAGTTAAAAAATTATAGATAAAAAGATTTTTATGAAAAGTCTAACGTGTTTTAGATTTCCATTACTAAAACAAAATACCTGGGACAAACAACTTAAAAATAAGAAAGGTTTATTTTACCTCATAGCTTCAATGGTTCCAAGCCATGATCATGTGGACGGGTGGCTTTGGGCCTGAGGTAAGGGAACAGATCACAGCAGGAGCGCATGATATAGAAACCTGCTCGCCTCAGGGTGGCCAGGAAGCAAGACTGAAGATAAAAGGGGTGGAGTCCCAAAAGGCCCTTGAAGGGCACACTGCAATGACCTCACTTCCTCCATAGGCCTGGCCTCCTAAGGGTCCATCACTCCCCAGTAGTTCCAGAGACTGAGGGCCAAGCCTCCACACATCTGCTTATCCAAACCACAGTGGCTAATGATCTTGGATTTTCCATAATCAAAATAAGAGATAATTGTGTGGCTAAATCCAAGCTATGAAAAAGCATAGGGATTAAGTCATCCGTTCTTCATCCAGTGGTTTCTATTTAGAGCTCACTTTGTACCCACTGGTGAGAGGTACCCTTGCCAAAGCCCCCAGGGTACCTTGTGGTTGTGAGCACAGATGATGACACTCCCAGGAAGGGAGAGAGGAGGGAAGGATGACAGAAAGGAAAATTGAAATTAATAAATGCCAGGCTTCGATGATGCCATGACAACTTTAGCAAGTCAAATTCAGTATTTGCAAAAATGTTTTTATACTCACACAGTTTATTACACCTTGCAAGAATGTGTGAGCAGATATCAGAGAGTTGTGAGTGATAATTAATAAATATTTTTATCACCAAATAATTTTGAAAGCTAAATTTTTAGACATTTCAAAAATTGTAAAAAAAATTGTGCAGGAAAATATGTACTTATAGTATGAGTATGTTCTAGTATATTTGATGTGATTTTAGGTAAGACCACCACAGACTGAAAAAATTCTTAGATGCTCAAAGGTCTTAAAACAGTCCAAGCCCAGCACTCAGCCCAGCCTCTAGGTACTGCTCAATGAACAGGTATAGAATGGAATATGGCCACTAATTTGGGGCTGTCTCTGTGAACACAGCTCTGTACATAAAGAGACATAGCTTAGTATCTTTTGAAACTTTCAAACACTGACTGGTGTTTCCAAGCCATGAAGACATTTGCCCAGGACATTGCACACCGGCCCCAGGAGGAGAAAGGCCTGAGCAGGACAGTGCTCAGGCCCTGTGCCTCCCAGGGTGGTGTAAATTAAAGAGCCATTTCCATCAACTGACTCTTCTTCCAAAGTTGTAACCCAAAATGAGCCTATTCTGAGAACACAGACCACAGAATCACAGACCTGATTCGATCCAAATGAGATACTCAAACTCTTTACAAACTGAGACCCGCTTTGTCCTGGTTTCTTTGGAATTCTGTCTTCTTTGTATCATTTCCTTTCTCCTCCTCATTGTACTCTCATGCTTCTCAGAAATGTGGTGGATTCCATTCATGTGCTCACGCTGGTACAGAATGAAACGCAGAATAATGACAATTCAGCTCCAAAAGAATTTTAAAATAGCCAATTTTGTCTCTTGTTGGTCTTCCTGTGACTCATCAAGTCCTGTTCTTTATCATCTTGTTTAATCTAATATTGGAGTCCTTTCAAAGAAAATCATGTAAAATGATGGGAAATTGAGCAAAAAGCTTATTGGCTGCCCATAGGACATTTTATTCATTCTAAGGCCTTTGGCATAGAATGCAAAGTCAGCTTGCTTGAAAATGAGAGTCTTGTCCTCACTGGCATTTGCAGAGACATAAGCACTGGGGACAGAAGTACAGGACCAAACCATTTATTGGGAAAAAGGAGGGTCCCAAAACTCTAAAACCAGGTTTCAAAACCAGATTTAAGAGTTTATTTTAGGGTGACTCCCATTCTTTAAATTTTAATCAGAAGCTAAAGGCCAGATAATAACATTTCTACCTGGGGAAATTAAGAGCTGTGTCTCCATCTACTAAAATATATTATTAATAATTTGTCTTAATAAAATGTGGCTACTGACCTCAATAATAGGATTTGGGGAGAGGCCATTTTTTTGGTTGTTTTTTAATGAGTTAAGATATTTTCTTCTAGAGTCAACAAACACAGAGCTTGAAATGTAAATGAATTGTTTACAGTGGTGTCTCTGTAATTTTTAATTAAAGTGGTGTTTTTCCATTGGCAGTTTATGGCAGTGATACATTTTATTGCCCACTGTGCTATGGAATTTTTAATTATTTATGTAAATATATTAGTGCAGCCGCCCTTATTTTCAGTGGTCAGATTTTCCGTTATGAAGGTGCCAGGAGGAAACAAGGTTGAATAAATTAAACAACTGAATTTTTAAAGGCTTAACATCTTCACTGGCTAAAAATAGAAGCGTGGCTTTTGTAATGATCCAAAGACAAAGACTTTCATTATTAACTTCGATCAAGGGTGTTCAGCCTGGTAAATAAGAAACGGCGAACCACGGCGAGCCATTGGGATAAACAGTTGAAAGGTTATTTTACAAATCAACCAGCTTTATCACATCTATCTCCATATGCTGTTATAAATTCGCCAGGGGTGCTCGCTTCGGCAGCACATATACTAAAATTCACCATGGACAGACTTTCATTGTGGAAACCATGGTTTCAAATTGGCTGTATTGGAATATAATTATGATGGTCCTTCTTATCAGCCTGAAATTTCATTCTCAGAACCGATATAGAAATATTGACAGATGTTAACGTTGGTTTTGCCTGATATTTTCTGAGCTATTCAAGCCATTTAGCTTTTTCTTAAATTTGAATAAAAGCACTTGAAATAGACAAGGCTCGCTAGCAGCACAGCATCGCAAGCAGGCCACATGCCTAGCTTGCACCAGAGGTCAGTAGGAGGGGGAAGGCCGTGGGCTTGCCTGCCCTCTGCGTCGTGTGTCAGTCACCAACACCCAGGCTCAGGAGCTGCTCTCAGCCCTGCCCCCAACATGGCGAACGGGTGACAGTAGGTAGCGGAGTCTGTGACCATCTTGAGAAATGTGTCTCCCGTCTGCCCCCAGCCTGCTCTCCAAATGACTCTGTGGTTGTGACAAGACTACCTCAATCCAGCACTCTGTGTGTCTTCTGGTGTCATTAGCAGAAATTCAGTACAAGGTCAGGCTGTGTATGGCCAGCTTTGGGTGACAGGGAGCGCCGAACAATTTGTGGGGATAGGGTGTGTGGAGGGGAGGGACACCAGCCAGCAGCTCCCTGGGAAAGAGGCAGAGTCCAGAGGGAGTCTGAGTGCCATCCGTCTTTTGGAAGTCAGAGTCCTGGCCTCCTAGGACCCCAAAGTGGGTCCTTAGTGAAAGGCAGAAAAGGGAGTGGTGCACGGCTAGGCCTGGGGTGCTTCAGTGTCCCTGCCTGTCCCCAGGCCCACAGCTAAGCACAGATGAGATGTGATGCCACGGACCCATGTCTCCTCAGGCCCCGCCTGTGCAGAGCACCCAAGCCCTCGAGGCTGGCTCACCTGGGCTCTTGGCCCTGCCCCTGTCTGTACCTGGTCATCCCCTCCGTGGTTGCACTGAGCTGCCCCACCCAAAAGCCACACTGTGGGGCCAAGGCACCCACGGTAGCCGGACTCACACTGTCCCACTGCTGTTTGCACTTCGCACTTTATCACCACCCCAACTCTACAGCAGCCCTGTAAGAGAGATTGCCGTGATCACCCCATCTTATGGACCAGGACGAGGAAGCCCAGACACTCGGGAAAGGGCACAGGTTGTGAGCTCCACAGGAAAGAGGGCGGGACTAGAGACAGAGACCCTCTCCAGAATCTGGAGAGGCTCAGCCTGTGGCGCAGAGCACTGCTGCTCTCTCCGGCATCTGTGTTCCAGGCTGGCTGCATCTGCTTCTAACATTAGCACTACAGAAATCCGGCGCAGCCCTGTCTGCCGCTCTCCACAGCAAACCCTCCGCTGGCCTTGAGGCTGCACGCAACCCACAGGAAGTCCCGGGGTCACTCTTCCTCCTGCGCCAGGTGACGGGGAGGCCATTTCCTGCTGGACCCACCAGCCTCTGGTTGGCTGTTTGCCGTCCCTGGAGCTCTTCCCAGCGCCCCTCCCTGTGCGTCCTGACCCCAGTCTGTGAGAGACCAGCGCCCCCTGTCACACTTCCTGATTTTCCCCAGCTCATAGTGGGGATTCAGAGCCCGCGACCAGGAGGATAGGAAGCCTGTGGGCTGCTCGGGAGCCATGCTGGAAAGGGCTACCCTGGCCTCTAGAGCCTTGCAAAGGACAGAGTGATGAACCACGGACCCACCTGCCAGTCTGGTGGCCTGGCCACCACCACAGGAAGCTCTGGGACAAAGGGAGAAAGCCATCTGCCTCTTAGGAGTGGTCTCCAACTCCCACTCACACCCTGCTCAGCGTCTCCTCGGACGTTCCCGAGTGCAGACCCCACACTTCCTCCTCCAGATGAGTAACCGTGGGCACACATTTGAGCTCTCGGGCCTGAACGCCCTCACTTGTTAAATGGGGGTCACCGTGGACCCTACGATAGCTCTCGGGGGGTTGCTCAGAGCACGTGCCTGGCCATAGTGAGCACTGAACTGGCCGTTCATCATCAGGAGTGCAACGCGCAGCCATTCCCTAGCCTGAGAACAAAGGGACCGCTTCCCTCCAAGCTGAGCTCTGCAGGCACACAGTGAAGAGCCGAGCAGGCAGGGTGGCAGTTGGAGACCACTCCTAAGAGTGAAGATGGTTCTCCCTTGTCCTCATGCCGGTCCCGGGTGTGGCACGGGTCATGCCTCATGAGGCAGAAAACAAATAAGCGAGCAGATAGAAGCTCCTAACTGCGAGCACTGTCACCTGCTTTCCTGCCTGCAGCCGAGCACGCAGTGGCAGCACCTGTGGCTAAGTGGGAGCACTGCTGCGTGGCACACACGGACAGGGCAGAGGCTTGGGGGCTGGCCTTTTATGAACAGGTGTGTTTGATGTTGCAGTTCCTCCAGAGGGTACACATGTCGTAGTCATATTTCCTGCTAGTGCCACTATTCCAGGCCTCAGCATCTGGATTAAACTGGTTGGTATTATAAGATGTTCTATAAATCACAGCATGAGCAGTGGCTACCCTAGCACCCCCACAAATGAGGTCCTGGGTGGGTGTTGGCAATGTGCTGAATCTAAGCAGAGCATTCCTGATGCAAGAGGGGCCTGCCAGGATTCGTGATACAGGCAAAGGGAATAGCACCAGCGGCACCAAATGCCATCCGCCTGGGGTTTACAGACTGACGCTGAGCAGAATGGACAGGAAGCCAGGGCACCAGCTGGGGAGGTGAGTGGCACGGAGTGGAACACAAGGGCCGAGGCAGTAGGGACGATGGTCCGAGTCCCATGTGATAATCACAACCACCCCGCCCAGCATGACTAACCTGCAGAGCATCTGTTCCTGAGCCAAGTCCCACGTCCCGTGTCCTGTGTCCAGTGTTCTGTGTCCCATGTCCCATATCCCGTGTCCATCTCTGCTGCATCTGAGCGATGACAGGAGTGAGTTTACAAGCTTGCCCACACTGCACAAGAAAGGTCGTGTGAGATAAGAAGGATGATGTCCCCTCCAGATCCCTTTCCCAGACGCAGACCTCCCTCAGCACAGTGACAGCCCCACAGCAGACTTCCGTGTCACACCTGGCCTCAACAGTCCTCTTGAGGGTGGGCGCAAACGTTTATATAGCCAGTCACTACATGGAAGAGCATGTCTGTCACAGAGTGGCCACAGGTGGCACAGGGCAGAGCCCAGAAAGATGTCTACAGGGCACAAGTGGAAGAGCAGGTTGGGGGTCTCCAGGCCACCTGTCAGCCAGGGGAGGGAGCTCTGCTCCCCTAAAACCTCCCCAGGGCTGGTTCAATGGGGGTGAGACCAGCCAAACATTTGTCTTGGCCTCTAACTTTAAGTGGGCATCAAACACCTCAGTCATCAAGACATACAGTGATGTATTTTTAAAATCAGATTACTGCAAACCACCACTGTGAGCTAAGGAGCACTGCTGTCAGCAAAGCAGGGTTGTTGTTGCTGACCTTCCTTAGCATCCAGCCCAGATGTGGCTGCACAGGGCATGGCCAGCCCAAGCTGCTATTCCACTTTGGGCCCATTTGTCCTTCTGAGAAGCCAAAAGGTAGGATCAGAAGTGCTCTGTGCCCATGGCCTCCTGAGAAAGAGTGGAAGAGAGCTCAGCTGAAATGCAGGCACATGGAAGATCCTCTGTGCCAGGCCTGAGCTGGTAAGTGGTGGATAGGCAAAGCTGGCAGCCCTGACCATAATGAACAGTCACCTGTGTGGGCCTAACAAAGCCCAAGGAAAACTCACATGAATAAGGGTTATGCTGCTTGTGGCTTGAAAATTTGGTCTGTGATTATTATCCCCATTCTCTGGGCCTGGGCAGCATATCAAGGCAAAAGCACAAAAAGAGCCAGCTTCACTTTGGGGCCAGCAGGGACATAAAAAAGAGGAGGAGGAAAGGACTAGGGTCCCAGGCCCCCCCTCCAGGGCATGAGCCCAGTGACCTCAATGTAGACCTCACCCCTGAAATTTCCACCTTCTCCAGTGCCGTGGCTTGGAGACTCAACCTTTCACACATGCACCCTTAGGACCCAGTCCAGACCCAAACTCTGTCTGACACCTCTTCTGTGGAAGCCCACAGCCAGTCTGGAAGAAAAACAGAAAAATTTGAGTAAGCAAAACTAGACTATAAAGTAATAAGTGTTTCCAAAGATTAGGACAAAAGAACCATAAGGCAAAGATGGAACACGATGAAATTGAAAAGGGAAAGGAGGAAAAGGAGCTCAATGTGATGTCTAGAATTCTGACTTTGCACCATCCTGGGGACCCCAGGGGCCCTGTGTGAGGTGGGTGTGGTTACCCCACCTCAGGGAGATAAAGTTCGGATCCAATCCAGATTATGAGGGACACAGGACACGGGACTTGGCTCAGCAACAGATGCTCTGTGGGTGAGTCATGCTGGGGAAGTGGTGGGAGATCTGAGCGAGGCAGACAGAGTTCAGATCCCATCCAGATTATGAGAGACAAGAACTTAGTGATGTAGAAGCACTTCTCTTTTTTTATTCTGCAAAAGAAGGTGTTGTCATGTTATAGTGCCCCACTCAGAAAATTCTTTAAGCTCCCTCGTCTCTTACTGACTGTTCGAGGTGGGGCTGTGTCTCACACCTAGGCCAGTGGTGGAAACTGACAGCATGTGTGCCAGAGCCAGTTTTTGGCTATCACTGAATGCTCTAAAAGATTCGCCATCACCGACCTGACTGGTTCCAGAGGGTCTGTCCCTTCTCTGCTCCCCATTCAGTCTGTTCCAGGGGCCTCTTTTGAAACCTGTGGCGACAGACACCAGGGGAACCAGCAGGGAGATAACACACACCCCCACTTTGTGCTTTTCGTTGGCAATTTCTCCATTCAGAATGGCCCGAGCACTATGCTCAAGTGCTGTGTGGTGTCCCTAAGCACAGAAACACTGTGTTGTGCCTTACAGAGAACATATGTGTGTTACATTGTTGAGCCATGAATTATAGTGTGTTGGCCTCAAATTCGGTGCTAATGAATCAACACTACGTGCAAAACAGTGGTCTCCAAACTGGAGCACACACAAAACAAGGTTATATTCTAAGACCCTGGCACCAGGGCTGTGCCCAGAGCACAGCAGTCCCCTGGCTTAACCCCCCCTACCCCTGGAGCAAGGTGCAGCACTGGCAAATGCAGGGTCTGCAGTGACACCCGGACACTGCACCGTGGAGCCCCTGAATGTGGCCATCTGCTTACTGTGCGTCTTTCCTCGGTGGGCTGGTCCTCCCCTGGAGGGAGGGGTTGGTCTTGTACAGTCCTCTGGTACACAGTAGGCACTTTAATTTAGTGAATGAATGAACTGCAAACGACTAATTGTCCAAGTCAGTTAATATGTTGGTTTGTTTGTTTACAGTATTGGGAATTATGGCCCTCTCTTTGAGCTACAGCCCCAGTCCCCTTTTTTAAAATATCGAGACAGAGTTTTGCTAAATTGCCCAGGCTGGGATCAGACTTCCAATCCTCCTGGCTCAGTCTCCCGGAGTGCTAAGATTACAGGTTGTGCCGACACAACCAGTTCAAAGATAATCTTCAACCAGACATCAGATTATACTGAATCCCTTTCGGGAGTTAATAATATCTCTTTGTAAAGGATGAAAAGAGATTTCCATCAGGATCTGACTTTAATAACAGTGCAAATGAAAGCTAATTAAATATCTTCATTTAATTATTATTTGACACTCTTCCCTGGTTTGACACCCCCCCCCCAGCTCGAGAAGACAAGATGCTTCTGTCTCTGTCCTCTCTCCCAGCATCCCCAGCCAGGCGCCCAGCTTTGCTGACTTGCTGGGGCCACTGTGGGAGACAGTGTTGATCAGGGGCCATGCTGGGCTCTTGGAACATTGCCATGGGAAGAGACAGAATACTGGGGTGTCTGTCGTGGGGGTAGGGGCTACATAAGAGGTACTTGTGCTTCTTGGTAAAACTCACAGGCTGCACAAGGAAGAGCTATCCTAACCCTGCTGCCAACCCAGCCTGGGACTGGTTGGAGGACAGTAGGTCAGAACCTCCTTCATGCCATCATAACATAGCCTTCTCTCCCAGGGCGGGCAGTGAGTTCACATGAAGGCCAGATGGTCAGGATGGAGGCTCTGTGGACCCCGGGTCTGTATCTCTGTCACTGTAGCTCAGGAGCTGCCATGGCAGTGAGTAGACATGCCAGCGTTCCAGTAGAACCTGATCTTTGCCAGCAGAAAGGAAGCTCAGAACCGGACCGGGTCTTAGTTTGCTGGCCCGACAGTACAGCTATCCCTCTGTTCCAGCGTCTCCATCTACCTGTGCTCTGCTCTGTGCCATGAGCTCTTTGGGGATGACTTGAGTACTAGTCACTGTTATCATGTCCCTACCTGGTACCATGTGCCCCACAACATCATTTGCAATTGTGTGGCCTACAGACACAGTCCCCAAACCACGGGTGTTGGGAAACATGCTAACCAGACAAAAGTGGTCCAAGCCACAGTGACAGCCCATCCATCATCACCAGGCTCCTGTCATCAATGTTCAGTATCACGGCAGTTATATTTCTGCCAAAAAATCAAAATAATGTTCCTATATTTATTCAACAACAACCACTGAGTGTGGGAACAGCACCCATGTCACTCAGATCTATCTCCAAAGAGACTGCAGTACATCCTGTTCCATGCCCTGTACCAGTCCACAATCCTCCCAGTTATCAGACTCCAGAGGGATGGAGAGCAACCCAAGTTCCTACCTAGTTCTTCTTATAGCCACTTTGCTCTTTTCCCAGGCCCCTTGGCATCACTGTGCACAGCTGCCCATACACACACCACATGCTCAGATCAGGTGTGCACAGACCCTGGGCTGGGGGTGCTTGATGAATAGGGAGGGTGTCTACACCTCCTCCAGTGGCTTCAGTCTGAGCCTCAGAATGCACACAGCTGTAAACTCCCCTCCATCCTTCTTCACACGCATCCACGCGCATGCACGCACGCACGCACGCACACACACACACACACACACATATACCATATATGGCCTCCTTCCTCTCCCCAGCCCCTGCCATCCGTCTCTTTTCGGTGACAGCTTTATGGAGGTGGGATGAACATACCCTGAACTGTACTTACCACGTGTGATGTAATGCATGTACCTCTGAATTACCACCAAGGTAGAGAAAGCATACATATCCAACACCTGAAGAGGAACTTTGGCCCCTTTGGGAACTCCCCTCCTCCCCTTCCTTTCTGTATCCCTTTCTCAGGCAACCCCCCTTCTGCCTCTGTCTCTGTTGATTAGCATGCATTTTCTAGTTTTATATAAATTCAATCACAAGGTATATATCTATTTGTTTGCTTTATTTCATTCAGTACAACTTTGGGGACTTTAACTATATTATTCCTGTATCATCACTGTCCTTTTTGCATAGACATAATGTGACCTTCTACAGAACAGTTTGCTTCTACCCAGCCCCAGCCCCAAAGAGATTCAGGCTCACTTTCAGCAGATGGAGAAATATCAGAAAGCCAAGGAAAAGTGTAGTGGTCCTAAATAGCTCCCATAAACTAGATATCCTCTCACCCCTTGGATGACCAAGTAGCTGTTTAATAAGCACCTCATATGTGCCGGGTGCTGTTGTCAGGGTCATAGGAAAACTAAGACAAACAGGACCTTCCTTCTGAAAAACAGAATAAGCAGGTAAACACCTAAAAGGAGGGTTTCCAGTGTGATCAGTTTTTAATGAAACTGGAAGGTGCTTGAGAGGTAGTCTGGAAGGCAAACAGCCAGGCAATTGCCCTATCTGCTTCTAGGGAGCAGAAAGAGAATGGAAATTAGAGAAAGTATCATATACTTCCTTTGTTTGCAGTTTTGTAGAATGTTATCTTACAGTTCCTTCCTTTACTCATTTAAATGCATTTTAATGACCAATCCATGCTCATTGTATAAAAATTAGCAAACAAAGAATAGAACAAAGATGCAAATTAAAGCTCACCTTTAATCCCACCACCTAGAGATAGCCGCCATTATATTTCATCTGGTTAATTCTACAGGCGAGAAGCAGAGGAATGTGTTTTGTTTCATTTTGTGTAATTAAATGGGCTATGGGATCTGTTATCAGCTTCCTGGGGAGCTGAGTTGTGTTTATTTTTTTAAAGAACCAGTAATTTTTGATTAACAAGAGTGAATGTAACATTTAAGAGGAGTCTAATTACACCCTCTTCCCCTTCTCAACAAAACATTATTCCTTACTACATGTGGAGTCAGGACTCTCAAGATGTGCAGCTCTGAGCTGGGGGATCACAGGGGACACTTTTCATATCACTCCTGAGACAGGTGTGTGGCTGCTCCAATGGCAGGTATCAGCCTCAGGTTACTTCTACAGCCAAAGGAAGGCTGGATAATAACTCACATTGTCATCACTTAATTCTGTGTTAGCTACAGCTGTGGAGCCAAGATGGAGACTCAGTCCTGAGAAGGCCAGGCACCCAGGGCCAGGATGTGCAGGAGCAGGAGGGAAGGGCAGCCAGATGGAGCTATCAGGTGGCTGAGCAGGGAAGCCAGGGTGGGGGAGGGGGATGAATGACAAGTTTGTACATTTCTTCCACCAGTCCCTTCAGTCTGTGTGCATCTATGAATGCATTCCGTGTGCCAGACACAGAGGCCACGTCTGGTCACAGGCCATGTCCCCTGCACCACTGTTCTTCCACCACAGGTGACAGAATAGCCTTTTGCCCTGTGGGAGACTGGAACTAAAACTAGAGTGCCCAGGTCCTTGTGTGGTTTTGCCAAAAACTGGGAGCCCCAGGTACATGCCCTGCCTGCTCAGTTCTCCTGAGGCTCCCCCACCATACCGCAGCTTTCCCCCCACTGCACTAAGGCCCTGTGGCCCAAATTCAGCACCATGGCCAGCAGCCCAGTGCTCAGGCCCCTTGAAAGGGAGGCTTTGACTACTTTGCATATGAACTCCCCTGGCTTCTGTTCCTTGCTGCTTCAGTCTGCTCAAGGCACAGGTGTTGGGAGCACAATGAGTGTAACATTCGCCATCCCCTTGTAGAGTTCAGGACTAGGGGGTCGTTTAACCTTCCCATGCCTCCATTGTCCCAGATGGAGATGGGTAATGCTCAGTCACAGAGAGGATTAAACACCCTAATGTAGCCAAGTTCTTCATGCTGTACCTGGAATGTAACCCAGGACATGTTCACCTGACATCTCCGAGAACCATCCCAGCATTGCTTGTTCCACAGTTCTTCCCTCTTTGCCTCCCCACCTCTGGGCTGCATGATCATGTCTTTCATTACCATGTACTTTGCGGCTCCAGTCCAAATGAGTAGTGCTTAGTGCCATATAAAAGCCTGGTCTCAGTGGTGAAGGGAGGTTGGTTGATCACTCTCACAGCACAGCCCAACTGCAGAAGCAGGGACAGCAGGCTTGGGGACCGCTCTGCACCACAGCTTCCATTGTTCAGTGGTCTGAGCTCCTTCCATCTCATGGATCTGTCATCACTTGTGGCCTCCAGGACTGCTATGAAAGGAAGAGAGAGAGCAAGGAGGCTCTAGGGGAGGTTTTTGGCCAGATCCCAAAGTGACATTATCACTGACACATTTTCCTGTGCTGCAAGGGAAGCTGGGAAATGTGGCTACCAGAAAATTCAGAAAGGAGGTAAAGATGCTTTTTTTTTTTTTTTTTTTTTTTTTTTTTTTTTTTTTTTTTTTTTTTTTTTTTTTTTTTTTTTGCTTTTTGAGACAGGGTCTCACTTTGTAGTTCAGGCTGGCCCTGAGCTTACTATGTAGCCCAGGCAAACCGCCACAAACTCAGCAATCCTCTTGTCTCTGCCTCCCAAGTGCTGGGATTACAGGCGTGAGCCACCACATCCGGCATTGTGGTATGCAGTGTTGATTGTTGGTGGGCGTGTCTCCACGCCCAGCATTATATGTGGTTACCGGGGATCAAACTCAGGACCTTGCGCTTGCGAGGCAGGCGCCGGAACCACTGAGCTAACCCTCCGGCCCGAAGATGCCCTGCTTCTTGTCTTCCTACTAGGCTGGGAGTTGTCCCAAGGCAGTGGTGACATGCTTCTGGTCTTAAACGCAGCAGTGTCCTCTCCCACCTCCTTGGGCTGAGTCTTAAGAATGAACTATGGAGCTGACCAGGTGGCCCTAAGGGCTTTCAGAGCAGAGATGGTGGGGGGCAAAGGCTCAGAGGGGCTAAAAGAAACCCAGACCCCTTGGGAACAGAGTAACAATAGCACTTGCTTGGGCTGCACATAATGCTACATAAAAACATCCCATGGCCACATCGCTGCAGGATGGGGAGCGATAAGCCGAGGCAGCTCAGGGAGCAGAGCCGCACACTCTGGACCCACCTGTCTTCACCGTGGAGCCTCCATTTCCTAGGTGTAAAGAGCAAGGCTGATAAGAGCTTTCTTGGTCATCATCTGCTCAAATGGAGCCATATGCATGAGACAAGAAAAGACATTGTGTCCAAAGTGCCTTAAAAAACAGGCCAGGAATACAGATTGGTTCAAACCTTCTGAGCAAATGTTGCATTATGTATCAACTCTTTTCAAACAGCCTATTCTTCTGCACCAGTCATTCCACCCCTAGGAATCTACCTCAGAGAAATAATCAGAAATGGTGTCAAAAAC
The DNA here is from genome assembly GCA_004025085.1 of Thryonomys swinderianus. Classification (NCBI taxonomy): domain Eukaryota; kingdom Metazoa; phylum Chordata; class Mammalia; order Rodentia; family Thryonomyidae; genus Thryonomys; species Thryonomys swinderianus. Next base: position 52,706 of record PVIC010000070.1, read on the forward strand.
TTATGTCCTCAGGAAACAGATTTATGTGCAGAGCTGTGTACTTAAGCCTTATTTATGGAAGCAGAAAGGAAGAAAGCGCATATTCAGTATCCAACAAGAGGAGGCTGCATAAAGAAGTCGCAGAGCAGCAATAATACAGAATAATAGGTAGTGATGAAAACTGTTTCCTAAGAATTTTAGAGCTGGGAAGAACTGATATGGGGAAAGCGGGGTGTCCAAGCTGGTAAACTGTACAGTCACCAGTATGTGGGTGATGCATAAAGAGAGCAGGAATAGATACTCCAGGCTAGGAGCAGCCACTCAGACTCCTGGAATTCATGCTGACTTTTCATTTTGACTTCATTCTTGTATTGTCACGTTTTCACTACCCAATACATATGTTACTTTCATAAAACGGTTTTGTAAAAAAGCAAGGAACAAGGGTGGAACTTGTAGGGGAAACATCCTTTCTCTGTGTGTACCCTTCAGATGTGCCACCACCATCCTTTCCTACAGGTTTGCAAGAGCTGGGCTACTGGGATGGGCCCAGACCAGTGCTGGCTGCCAGGCTGCATCCCCTCCAGCTGCACTAGCGTCCACTCCACTGCCCAAGACAGATCACCCACAGCCCCATCCGTCCAGATAACCCTGCACACAACACACTTTTTGCAAGGAGAAATGACAAAGACTTGCTCCTTTATGAATCCTATAAAGACATTCTTGGCACCCGCAAAATGACAAGGACCCTTCACCCAGACTCCACGGCAGCTCTTACCTAGCCTTGGTTACGGTTCAGAAAACTTCAGAGCGATTTGAAAAGCATTTTGCCCTTTCACCCAAAGCCGTGGTTTTCCATTTGGTCTAGAGGAAAAAAACTGCCACAGGATGAGTTAAGGAATAAATATGTGTTTCTGGTGTTTCCTCCAAGGTGGGATTTCAAATCCAGTGCGGCAGGGTTGTTAAGACAAGAGAGATAATGAACAAAAACAGTGTAATGATTTACCCTAAAAGGTACCATAAAACACACATTTGTTCTTGCCTTGATACCAGAATGTGGGCCTTTAGTGCCCTTCCAGCCCCGCACACCAAGCCAATTACAAGCTAATTGCCCTAGAAGGGGAGGTTTGGGGCACTGAGGAAAATGTTTATTGGGCAGAAAGTGTGCGGATTCAGCCAGACACAGGCACCTCAGGGCCTGGAGTCCCACAGAACTGCAGCCCCATGTGAGCCTCCAGCGTGGGCTCCCATTTGCCCAGCAGCACAGGTCCAGACATTAAGTGCCCCTTCCTTGCCAGTGCCATGGTGACTAGTGATAGCATTGAACTGAAGCTCTATTAGAAAATTGTAAGTTTTCAGGGTACATATTTCATCAAACTGAATGCTGAAGTCTTAAATCTTACTTAGTAGATACAAAATCTCCCAAAGTTCAACGGGAATTTTTTTTCCTGTTAATAATAAGGCCCAATTTCACAAAAACAGAGCCAATGTGAGGAAAATCACAATGTTTGTCACATCGTTTCAAAGCCAGCCTCCATCAGGTGTTGGATGCCTGTGTCCCCAGCTGAACTTTCAGGCTGATAGTAATTTAGAAACTTCTGGATCTTTGTGGTATCATCTATGAATGTGTCATTTCACCTAGATAAGTTTTCTGTGGACTGGACTCCACCCTTCATGTACTATACCTCTGAGTATTTTGACTAGATTTCTAAAACCTATTCTTCTCTGATTCCTAAACAGAAGGAACAGTAGAATGCAAGATTATTGGAGGCACAGTAGTTCCCCCTTATCCTTAAGGATGTGTCCCAAAATTCCTAGTATTTTCCTGAAACTATGGCTTGTGCCAAATCTTAGATATGCTGTATTTTTGCTATACATTCACATCTATGATAAAGTTTAACTTACAAATTCAGCACGGTGAGAAACCAACAATAATAACTAATAATAAAATAGGACAATTATAACAATATATTGTCATAAAAGTTCCACCTTCCTTACTCTTATGGTTTGGAGCATGATTGAGTACCATAAGGAGGACTTGAACACAACCACTGTCACAGTCGATCTGTGCACCCAGGTCCCCATGACCCACCAGCACACAGTCTACACAGCATGCCCCAGGTGGGACAAAGCCAGATGGCTGAGACTGTATCACACTACTCAGACCTGAGAACAACTTCAAATGTATGGGCTGCTTATTTCTATCATTTCCACATAATGTTTTCAGACTACAGCTGACCCCACAGCTGAAACAGTAGACTACAAAACCACCCATAGGAAGGACTATGACAATAGTTCTTGCAGACTCAAAAATCAGAGCAATACTCAAGCTGACTTTGAGATTTTTCTGTATTCACAAAATTCCATACTCTATTTGCTGTATCTCCCTCTAGGAATTCCCTGGAATGTCACCTAGATGCTCAAAATTTTTAAGAGTTAAAGTGTTTTTAATAAAAGGAACAAGAAAAAATTCACATAGTTACTCGGAAGGAAAAACAGCTACTAAGTGCTGGGCATTTTCTTTGCATTTCTGCATTTCATCTTCCAAATAACCCTTAAATAGGTCTTATTGTCTCCATTCACAGCCAGTGCTGCTGAGGCTGAGTGGCCACATACACATGTTCAAAACTTACACAGCATGAAATGTGGGAGCTGTATGCTACACTGTCCTACTGCAGTTCCCAGCCAGCAGCGTCTGTCCTTCCACACAAGGACTTGTGCCATCAGGAATAATGACGGCCAGCACTGGTCCCCACACCAATGAGGTGACATATACTTATGCCCAGGGCAGGGCTTCCCAGGCTCTGTCCTGTGGTCAGGTTCCTGAGGCTGTTTACAGCGGTCAAAGCTAGCTCTGTCACTGCAAGAGGAGAAGGGACAAGAGCTGGCCCAGCCCTGTGAATTTTAGGCATAGCTTGTCTTAGGTTGGTGGTATCTCAGCCGTACTGGGAAAAGCAAAAAGAGAAGTGAATGGGTGCCGCCCACGTGGTGTCCCCTGCCATGTGCACATGGCAACTTACACATCCCTCAGTGCACATCCCAAGCCACCTGTGCTAAGGACCTGCTAGATGTGAGCCTGGAGCTTCCTGTGGGTAGTAAAAAAATCACCATGTGTGTTCTTGTTGTTGATGGGCTGTTTAGCCCATAAGGAAGTGTCTATCCTGCATTCACTCAGCAAACATTTATCAGCAGTTTCTAATATTCCCAGTATGGAGCCAGGTCCCTCTCATCACTCGCTGCTTCATTTCATCTGCCTGTATGAGTGCAGCATTGCTGTCCCTTGTCCTGGATGCCCAGACAAAGATGCACCTCCCAAGCACAAAGCCAGAGGACACAGGATTGGAATCTGTGCCCAGCTGACCTCGTCCCACAGCAGGACCAGAGCACCTTCCCCAGACCTGCTCAGACTCAGGAACCAAACACTGTCCTGGGAAATCCATGGCCCAAGTGAGAGAAAAAAAAAAAAAACAGATACTTCAACACAGCAAGATTGGAAAACCTTGGCTAGAAGCGCACCAGGAGCTGTCACTGAAGCTTTCCAAGAGCCAGCTGTTTGGACTAGCAGAACTGTGAACTGGACCAGTGCAAACGTGAACCTGACCTGTGCAAACCCCCACTGCCTCAAGCACCCCAAGGTGCAGATTCCATCCCTGACTGTGCCTCCTTATGGCTTCTAGCCACACTCCTCTCAGGCTCATCGCCCTGGAGCTCTGCCTGCTGCTGCCCACCATGGGTTCCACCCACCAGGCCTGGAGCTTCCGCTTGGCTCCTGGTCCCAAAGTGCTGGCCTTGCCATGCTCCCATCTAATCTCATGTCTCTCTGTCATCGGACGCTTGCACATCTGTGGTAAACAGAGAGGAGCTGGCACCCGCAGGTATTATTGCTTGGGTGAAGCTACATTTTATTTTTTGAGACAGGGTCTCACTTTGTAGTTCAGGCTGAGTTCTGGGCTGTAGAACTCAGGGCTGTAGTTCTGGCCCTGAGCTCACTATGTAGCCCAGGCAAGCCTGGAACTCAGCAATCCTCCTGCCTCTGTCTCCTGAGTGCTGGGATTACAGGCGTGAGCCATGACACCCGGCACTGTGGTATGTGGTATTGATTCACACACTGTGGGTGTGAGTCACCATGCCCAACATAGTATGTGGTTACCAGGATTGAACTCAGGACCTTGCGCCTACAAGGCAGGCACCAGAACCACTGAGCTAAATCTCTGGCCCAAAGCCTCATTTTTTAAAAAAGACAAGTCAATTTAGAGTTAAACTCAAAGCTGTAAGTGGGAGGTAGGACCCAGAGGTGTTGCAACTGAATTCCCATCAAGACAACATGAAAATGGGGTACAGCACATAGGAAGATGGGCTCCCTCCCCAGAGGAAGGGGGTGCACAGGAAATAGCATGTCTGCTCTGGTCTTGTTACAGACAAAGAAGGGTAGAGGATGGAGAGGTTCCTGGGGGATCACTAGGTGTCCTCACTACCCATCTGTAGGATGCCATGCATGTTTTGTACATAGAATGGGACCATTGTCTTGATAATCACTCTTCCAGAAACGCCCCACCGGCCTCCCCTTCACAGCCCTGTGGGTCTTTCTAGCCCTGTCCATCCGCAGAATGTCACATGGCTCACAGCATGGAAGGGATAGCATTCTCCTCAGGCTCCTCCATTCTGTCTGCACCACTTTGAGGCCCTTATCACTCCTCCCTCACTTTGCCTATGTCCTTCCACACACCAGGCGCCTTCTCTGTTGTGGACACCGTCTGTGTACTGCCATTCACTTGCACTCTTCAGTGGTCTTTAAACTGTCTTGTCTTTTTTTTTTTTTTTTTTTTTTTTTTTTTTTTTTTTTTTTTTTTTTTTTTTTTTTTTTTTTTTTGCTTTTTGAGACAGGGTCTCGCTTTGTAGTTCAGGCTGGCCCTGAGCTCACTATGGTGCCCAGGCAAGCTGCCACGAACTCAGCAATCCTCCTGTCCCTGCCTCCCGAGTTCTGGGATTACGGGCGTGAGCCACCACGTCCGGCATTGTGGTATGCGGTATTGATTGTTGGTGGGCGTGTCTCCACACCCAGCATTATATGTGGTTACCAGGGATCAAACTCAGGACCTTGCACTTGCGAGGCAGGCGCTGGAACCACTGAGCTAACCCTCCGGCCCTGTCTTGTCTTTTTTTTTTTTTTTTTTGTAGCTTCACCCAAGCATTAACGTTTATGATGTGAAAACTACATTTCCACAACACACATTAAGGCATACACTAGTACAATTTTTAAATTAATCATTGGCCCCTGTTCTGCTGTCTGAGTCCCACTCTGGCTGAGTTCTGATGACACAGCAATCCGCTCTTACATTCTTCACATGCCCTGACATTCAGCCCTGCGCCATCGATCTGGTGGCTGCTCAATAAATGGTCGTTGAGGAAACAAATGGAAAGAGAGAGTGGGGGTGGGAGATGGGATGAAGGATGAAAGAATGGCGCTCAAGTGAATTGAATGGGACACAGCTTTCGTGACAGACCTGAAGGCAGAGATGGAGCCTGGAAAGCAGAATCATCAGGACAGGGCACCAGGGCACTTCCTCTTTGGACCTGAGCTCCTGTGAGCGGGCCAGAGGGGGACAGCAAGGGAGACAGCTGCTTCTACAGGGTAGATGATGTGACCAGGCAGATCCAAGACTTCCAGCCATACAGGCTCAGCCCAAAGCCACAGGCCAGTACACTCATCCACGCAGACAGCAAAGGCACCCTTTCCAAGGTGACCTGGTCTTTGCAATCTCTTCTCCAAAGGCTCCCAAAGTATCTCCCTGAGGAAAAATCAGCCCACCCTGAGCACCTCCACCTCTCACAGACCTGTTCTTCACCGGCTGGGTCAGATGTCCCTGCTGTGCCTTGCACATGAGAAGGGGCGTGGCTGTTGGTCAGGGATTCTGCAGGTGGAGTTGAGGTGTTTGCCCACCACCTAGTTTAATTCTCCACTGCTCTTGGTTTGCTCAGACCCCGTTTATCTTTTTAATCCAACTTCTTCCTAATGGTGTCCTCTTCCTGAATTCACAGCCTTCCTATCTCCTCCTTCCCCTAACCATATTAGGCTGAATAATGCCCCAGCACCCAAAAACATCTACATGCTGGTCCCTGGAACTTATGATTCTGTGACTTTCCACGGTAAGAGACTCTGAAGACGGGATTAAGCTCAGGATCTTAAGGAGAGGAAAGTACCCTGACATCATGAGTGCCCTCATAAGAGTCAGAGAAGGAGGTGTGACCACAGGTGCTGGAACGATGCAGGGAAGGGCCGTGAGCCGAGGGAGGCAGGTGACTTCTGCAGGCTGGAAAAGGAAGCCGATCTCTTTGAAGCCTCCCCAAAGAACACAGCCCCTCCTGTGCCATACTTTTAGGCTCTTATCTCCAGCGTTATAAGACAATAAAATGCAATCATTTTAAACCATTAAGTTCTTGGTAATTTGTTACAGAAGCAACAACTACCACACTCACCCTCATCTCTTTCCCTTTTCCAACCCATGAGGCCTTCGCAAACCCCTGCTCAGTCTGTGCTGCCTGCCAAGATTCGCCCGCTCACCCCTCCATTCCCCTAAACCAGGGTACGGCCCCACGATTGCGTCTTCACTGTCCTTGCACCCCCCCATTGTGTCCACAAAGGCCCTGTGCAACGCAAATACCCAGTGAACGTGTATTTAATTGCTTAGAAAACTTGAATCACATCGCCATCCACAATGAGCCTCTTAAAACACATTTGTCACCAGACCTATTTGTATTTGTCCAGCGCCAGTCATGTGTGATGGTAGGAGAATGAAATGAATAATCTTACTTTCGCTCTGAGGAAATAAACATTTTATTCATGGACTTTATCATCCTGTGTAATAGAGTCGAAGTATCCATTCTGCATGTTGCCCCCACCGTCTATGTCAGACATATGGAAAATCTATTTGATGTGTAGCTCTTGGTTCCTGACCTTCCATCACTCTCTGTCCATTATATCCTGCTCTCTCAAGCTGTCTGGATTCACAGAAAGAACAGGGACCTTTAAGGAACATTATTCATCCCTCCTGTTTCAGACTTCTCCAAAAAGTCCAAAGCAAACAAGATGTTTTTGGGTGGCTGAAATATGCTAGACAGTGGGTCCTACCCCACATGGCATCCAGCAGTGTCTGCATGTCTGGGGAGGGGATGCTGCTGGCACCTCATGGGCAGAGGCCAGGGGTGCTGACTGCCCAGGTGATCTCCCAGTTAAGACTGATCCAGCCCAAAGGGCAGGAGGGCCTATGCTGAGGACACTGTTAAAACAACAAGCTGAAATTCAGCCAGGGGACCTCATTGAAGACAAGAGGGGGCTGGCTAAAACCCCGTTAGAGCTAATTTTTCAGATGCTGGGGGCTTTAATGATGGCAGAGTTTGTCTCTGGTGAAAATGTTTTGTGGCGGAGCCCTCCAGCTCCTGCTATCCTCTTGATGCCAACCCCAAGTGTTTGAGAGGGACAGCCCAGTAAAAGACTGCTGGGCGCGAAGAAGGAGACCTGCAGAGTCAGAGATGAAGGATCCTCACGCCCCGGCACTGCTGCTGAGCAGCAGGAGACCTGGGCCCAGACTTGCCTTCCTGCCCCCAAGTCACTTCCTCTTAGGAGGATTAATGACGGGGTTGTGATGAGTTACAGCAGAGCAAGCATGAGGCACTCCTCGCATGCCAGCTGGCTCCTGAGCCTCAGAGAGCAGGGCTCCTCGTGCTTGTCACGCAGGGCCAGAGAGAGTGCAGGACGCCACCACATGAGCCCTGATGGAGAAGCCAGGGCCAGAGTGGGAGCGGCGGGTGAGGCGATCACAGCCGCCTCCGTGCAGTGTCTGAGGAGGGAGGCAGTGGTCCTGGAGGGCCAACTAGAACAGAAGGGGCAAAACTCTGTGGACACATCAGTGTTCGAAAAGAGGACCCTCCGTGCTACTCTGAAGTAGAGCCAGTGGCCCAATCCTAGCAGCAGGTGGAGATGCTGAGGGACACCTCGTCTCCCGGGGTCCAGCACTAAACAGCAGCCTGGGCAGGGGCCACTGCGTTCACCTCTTCCTTGTGGTTCCTCGGTTAGAAGCTTCTGTGAATCCAGGCACAGGAGGGAAGACATTCCACTAGAAAGTCAGGCATTGCCCATCACATTTTTTGTTTTGTTTTGTTTTGTTTTTGGTACTGAGGATTGAACTCAGGACCTTGCACTTACAAGGGAAGCACCAAAAGCACGGAGCTAAATCCCTGGCCTGAGCTATCATATTCTTCAGCAATGTCAGCCTCCATCAGCTGGATGGACAAAGAGCAGGAGTTCCTTCTATGCCCTGACTTCTGCGGGGGGACAGTAGTGAGGACAAGTGCAAGAGCAGCTGTGGGCACATGGGTGATGGTGGGAACTGGTAAACTTCAAGGGCTTCTCCCTCTGGACGCAGTCAGCTCACTTAGCACAGTTTCCCAATGGACATTACGAGCACCACCTTTGGTCCAGTGCCAAGAAAAAACCTGCAGACTGGGTAGCTCACGCAACAGAATTTAACCTCTTGCAGTTCTGAAGATCAGAGTCTGAGGCCAAGATGTGACCAGAGGTTGTTCTTTCTAAGGCTTCTTCCCCTTGGCTCACAGATGGCAGCTCCTCCCTGTGTCCTCCTGGGCCTTCTCTAGCCTCTTCCTGGGTGACATTAGTCACATGCTTCAGAGTCCACTCCAGTGACCTTATGGGGCTTTGCTGGTTCAGATTTGGGAACAATAGCTACACACAGGGACAAAGTGAAGAAGACAGCATGTACCAAGGAGGAAATTCAGGCAAGATAAAAGGGCCCATTCTTACCTTCATGAACTATTAGACAAGGAAAGAACCCAGCGCAAAAATTACAGAGAATCACGCTCTTGGATAAGCCCAAGACAAACTTGCAAGACAGCTGTTCACAGTTCACCTATATTATTCAATCTGTGTACACCTCACCCCTTTCCTGGGAAAGCTCACACTGGCCTTTGATTCTCTGTGCTATGGACACAGGTCTCTTCTGAGTCAGTACACCTCTGCTTATTCCCCACAGTGTAGGATTGCTCATCCTTTATGGTAAAGACACACATAATAAAATTATAGAGGGGTGCATAAAACAGTGTCACACCTCTAAAAACTCAGCCCTGTTAAGTTTGTTGGATTACTTACATTACATTACTTGGATTTTTATTACAATAGTACAAACATTCCACAAAGTGACAACAGAATGACCGTGCCTTTCTGAACCACTGTTAGAGAAATGTTTAGGTGAAGAGAGATATAGCGCTTTCTAATATAACTCAGGCCAAAATCCCTCAGTTCAAAACAATCCAAGTGTCATAGGCTTTTGGCTGCTATACTGATTCTAGTTCAGAACAGCAACAAAGGCACTGTGTGTTTTATCCTGAATTCTCCCCACTGCCCACCAGCAAACAGATCCACTTGCTGGGGAATAGTTACCTTCATCTCTCTCATCCCTGATATATAGTTCACACGCTGTGTGGTTACAAGATATGATAAATGTTTAAATTCTAAAAGTTTACCACAGCATAAGACACATTACCATTGATTCCCCTCAAAACACTCCCCCTTCCTTTGGATGTATTTGTCCCACCGTTCTTGCCTCTTTCTGTAGCAGTTCTGGAAGTCGTCTTTCATGAGTGTCTTTAGTCATGTTCTCATAACTGCCTTGGTGTCTGAATCCATGACGAGTGTAACTTTTCGTGGCCATTTTGACCTGGAGGAAGAGCCAGAAGTTGGATAGCGCCAGATCCAATGAAAGAGTGGAGAACGCACCCCAATATTTTATAAGCCTGCCTTTGTGTTGGATGGCACTCAGCAGCAGTGTTCACCATGTTTTTGTCCTGCCTCCTAAGGAAACAAAAGAGGACCCCGGAACTGTTTCCAGAGGTGTCAACAGTGATGGAATAAGTGTATGTGAAGCAAGGGAAAGTATTTTGAGAGTATTTAAGAGAAATTGATGGTAACATGTACTTTACTATAATAAATTTTTAATTAAAACATGCCATTTTTTATCATTCCTTGTCTTCCATCCATGGAAGATTAATAGACCACAGTGTGACAGTCCAGCCCCTGCTTGACATGGTTACTCCAACAGGGGTTCACCTCGTCAGTTGCCATCAGCCCCATCCTCTTCCATCTTTTCCGCACCACTTTGTGGGGAGTCTCACGTGAGACCCCACAGGAGGTACCTGACTTTCGTGAGAAATGAGTTTCCTTGGACTGAACATGTTCTTGCTGAAGCCAGTCTGTGCTAATACACATTACATTCTTTGGTACAGAGTTAGAAAGGAGAGGGATTTCACAGAAGGGAAGCTGAGACAACCAGGTGCCCCTCACACACAGAAGTTTCACTTTCCAGTCTGTAGCAGTCTGTTCATCGGTATCGATCCCATGACCGGAGAGTTACAGTTTTAGCCTGAGTGTTTGTGGGAAATATTCAAATCAAAACAGTGGGCAGCAGCCAGCGAGAACCATGCATGCCAGTGACATAAGCCCCGCACGTGCCATCAGGGCAAGGCCACCAGGATCTTCCTGCACCTCCTAACGTGGCTCGCTAACCTGACCTTCCTTCACCAGTAGTAGTGTCAAGGAAGTGTGAACTCAAATTGCACAAGCGCAGCAGTAGCCCCAGGAGCAGCTGCCCCCCAGCCCGCACAGAGGGGAGAGGTGGCTTTGCCAGGGGAGGGAGACAGTGCCAAAACCACGATATTCATGTCCCCTGAGCGTCACAGATATAAATAGGCCACCCTGAGCGTGCTTCTGAAGTGACCTCCCAGCGGCCACACGTGTGTTTTTGAGGGGACTCCGGTGAGCCTGAGAAAGGGGCCCACACTGAACACATTCCACACAACCCAGAACATTCTGTGTGCTGCTGTCTACCTCTGCACAAGCGAACAGTTTTCACTACCGTCAATAGAAGAGATGGTTTTAAGATTTTTCAAAACACTGCCCATAGAAACCACAACATATATTTGTGTCATAAAGTAGAGTCCAGAACTGTTGAATATTTATGAGTTAAATAGGCACTGTTTGACCTGCTGGTGCTAAATTGTGTGTTTCTTTGTTTTACACGTAGTAGCACTTTTTTGTTTTTTGTTTCCCGGTACTGGGGTTTGAAGCCAGACAGTTCTGGGCTGCAACCCAGCTGCTTTTATCTTTTCACTTTGAGACAGGTTCTCAAAGTTGCTAAACTGGCCTCAGACATGGCATCTTCCTGCCTCAGCCTCTAGAATAGCTGGAATTAAAAAGTATATGCCACTGAGCCCACCCTTGGTAGCTTTTTTGTGGAAGACAGAATTAGGAAGTTTCTTTTCAGTGTCCTGTAAGGAGAGGCTCTGACATTGCCTGTCCAGTTTCATCCCCAATAAGATTAGGCTCTTAACCTCATCTTTAATTCCTGACTTTTTGACAACCACCTTTTTAAACTCCTCTTGTGTTTTTAAAAGAAAAAGGAGGCCAAGCACAGTGGTGCACACCTATGATCCTAGCTAACTGAGAAACTGAGACAGGCAAACCACAAGTTCAGAGTCAGTCTGGGCTACTTTGTAAGACCCCGATTCAAAATATAAAATAAAAGGACTGGGGTGCAGCTCGGTGGAGGAGCAACCCTGGTGTTGATCCCCAGCACTGCGGGAAAGGGGAGCACGAGAGGGTCAGCGCTTCCTGTGTGAGTTCAGGTGATCAGTATTTGCTGAGCAAGGGCTTTCCAGCCTGCGGAGCCTGCAGCAGCCACTGGGCTAGAAAGGGAGCGTTTTATTGCTGTTGTGCGGTGTATTTCTTCACTCCTTCATGCGTGCCTTTGCTCATAAATACCCCACCTCATTCCACGAAAGTATAGAATGGAGCTTTACTGCCGTGAGTTCATGCTGGCATAAATATTAAATTCCAGGTAATAATCATATGGGCTATTCCTCCACGATGTGCAGAGTTACTTATGGCTAACGCAAAGGCGCGTTTCCATCTGAGGTTGGCGCCTCCTCGCCTGGTGGTGACTGAGAGAGCTCACGCGGGCGGGGCTGTGCTTCCTTGTTGAGAACCTCCTGCTGACCCGCGGCGGGAACTTCCAGAGGAAGGTGTCCTAACACGCTCTTGTATTTTTACCGGCTGCCTTGAGGAGCCAAGATGTTAACCCCAGAGTCCTGCGGTCTTACCCAGACTCTGGTGTATCCTGTTCGCTGATCGAGTTCATTTCCCAAAGTGCCCTGTTTCTGAAATGGTCTTTTACCGGTGGGGGTTGGAGGCAAGCAACCGAAATCAGCTCTGGACACGTGTGTAGGAAAGCGGAGCAGCCTGGGAGCTGTGTGGAGGTGGCAGGCAGGTGCCACCAGAGACGGGCTGTCGGGTACCGGGTGGGACAGCTGGGCACGGTGTCATGCTCGGCGCCAGCCTTCAGGTCAGGTCCATCCTGGAGATAAATCCAGGGGGCTCGAAATTGTCTCCTCCAAAGCAAGGTCCTGGTGAAATTCTTTCCTTCACAAAACTGTTACGGAGTGAACCAAACTGTCTGAGACGGATGGCACTGCAGTGGGTGCCCCAGGGTGGGCACACTGAGGGCTTTGGCAGAGCTTCCTGGCACTGAGTTTCCCACACACACCGCAGCACCATCACATCATGACCCATATCGTCAGCACTCACACCTTATTTCTGGCCGACAGCCGGCTCAGCGCACCAGGCTGGACCACAGCCACCCAAAGGTAAGGGCGCAGGAACCATCTCCTCCACATCTGGCCATGGAGAAGTTGCCTTCTCTTGATCCATTTAACACCAGTTAAATGCAATTAAGTGTGGTTGAGAACGGGGAGAGAATGAGATTCGCTTTAAAAAGTCTTTAAAAGTCGACTGAGTTTGTGTTGTGCTGGTGCTGCCCCTGGAGTCTCTGAGGCCTCAGGATTCAGGGCTCCCCCGCACCATTCCCTGCAGGGGGCCAGGCAGGTGTGCTCTCCTCTGGGCAGAATTCTTTCACAGCTGTCTGAGCAAAGGACTCTCGGTGGCTCTTCTGTCATTACATCTACCACATTGACTCTGCCCTCAAGTAGCTGTGGTCTCCTGGGAACCGTGGAAACCCAAACCAGCAAACAACAGAGTTCTAGGAAACCTGCTGTGCTAAGGGCCTCGTGTGTGGCCAGGATGTCAGTATGATGGCAACTCAAGGGAGCAGAGGATGTCAGGAGACAAGATGGCTTGGAAGGGATGGCAGAAGGGGACCACGATGGACTCGTGAGATAAGGGGGGGACAGGAAGGTCAGTGGTGCTGGGTACATCCGGGACAGTGGGGAAATGAATTTCGCCGGGTAGAGACACTGAATGAGCAGGTGCAGGCTGCGCTCTGCAGCCAGGCTGAGCCTACAGCACTGAACTCTGCCCTGGGTGTATGTGGTCATCTGTTAGGACCAGGAAACTGGCGCCATGTGACCTGGGGGGAAGCAAGGTACAAATCCAGGGAAGAAGGAGGAGGAATCAGCAGGGTGGCCGGGGAGCAACAGGTGCAAACAGGTGACACATCCCAGCCACTCTGTAACCCTGCCAGCCTGTGCCAGCTGCATTTTCTCTGAGCCCATTTCCTCTTCCTTGAGATGGCATAGCAACCCTGCCTCGAAGAGCAATGGTTGTTTATGCAAAATCTCACATGCATAGTGCCCAATACAGTCGCCCCAAGCCAGAGGAGGGGCATAGTGACTTTGGAGTGATGGTGTCACAGTGCTGTCCTGGACCTGGTTCATCCCAGTGTGCTAGAGGCATCTGTCACCCTGTCTTCCCAACTCCACTTCCAGTGACGTGGCAGGAATATCCTGATATCAGCCACAGTGGAAATATTTACACATGGTAATAGGCCAGATGCTGCTATTCCAGGCTTCTGCCCCACCCCCGGAACCAGAGGTCAGACATACACCAGTGCACATCTGGCAACAGATGTGAGGAGAGTCACACGAGGGAGGCGTGAGACAGCATGCCTGTGGACAGCTTCATACACCTCCTGTGGTGTTGCGCCCCCGCTGGTCTGGCGAAGTCACGGCATCCATCCGCTCAGGGTCTTGATCCCCGCCATACACTCTCACCTGCCTGGGCTGAGCTATTTGGAGACTGGGCTGGAGGTGGGGAGGTTCTCCATGTCATCTTAACTAGAAACAGTTCACTGATGAAAAGTTTGTTGTGACTGCAGCCATTTCCAACTCCTCCTTGGGTTTATTCAGCAGCCAGGAACAGAGTTGTTGCCTTGACTTTACTATTACTGTGGCCTCACTGAGGAAGGCCAAGTCCCTAAATCACAAGCCCGACAGGTGCCATATTTCTGAGCCCTGAACTAGTCTGTGACCTTCTAGTTTCACAGTAACTAGAGCTGGGTGACATGCATAATAAAGGCAGAACATAGAACATTTTTAAAATATGGGATGAAAGTGAAATCAGAAGTGTCAGTCTGAAACCGGTTAGCAGAACTCAAAGGATCAGTCTTCCTTGTGCTGAATCACAAAGACACTGTGACTTTCCCTCGGCACCATGACAAGCAGCCTCTGTGCCTGGTGACCTGCCCAGTGCCAAGGACTGTGCTGCACGTGAGTCACCTTGTACAGCCACCTGCGAGGAAAGCGTCAGTGTCTCCATCTTAGACACAGGGAGGCAAGTGCTCGGGAAGTCGTCCCTCGCATGACCACCGATGCTGAGTGGCTAAGGCAGGACCTGCACTGGGCCCCGTGACCATCTCCAGCTGCTTCTCAGCTGAGACCCCTCCCCGATGCCGCCTCACTGTGGCTTCCTCTGCCCGGATGTTCTCCCCTCTGCAGGCCTGCCCGTGACTGTCTCCTTTTCAGCCAGCGCTCTCTCTCCCTGCCTCTCTTCTTCAACGCTCCCTTGATATGCTCACTCAGCAATCCCTCTCCATGGCTGGCCCTTCCCTGTTCTACTGCCCAGTGTGGTGGCTTTCGGAGGGCACAGCACTCTCCGAGGCCATCGTGTTGTTTGCTAGCTGCACGCTTGTGCCCTCCCTTTTCCCCGAAAGCACACATTCTGTGAGAACACGAATCTCCTTCTGTTCGCATAAGCTATGCATAGAACAGTGTCTGGCATGGAATAGCTACAGGATACATGAACAGAAAGACAGACAGATGGGCAGACAGATGGATGGATAGGTAGATGGAACAGGTGGACAGATGAGCAGATGGATGGACAGATGGAAGGAAAGGATGGAAGGATGGATGGATGGATGGATGGATGGATGGATGGATGGATGGATGGAAAGGATGCATGTGTGGGTAGATACATGCATCCCCAGAGGGATGGGAAAATATTGTGTAGGGGTGGCAGGCACACGCATGGTTAATGGGTCCATAGGTGGACACACAGCACAGATGGGTGAAGTTGCATGAGCTCACAGCAGAACCTTCTCAGTTCGGGCCCTGGCCTCGCTGTGGCCTGTCTCCTGTAGTGGCCCGAGAGACTCTTCTAGAGACCTGTATCTTTACCTTCCCGTCTCCCTCAGCTGAGTAGCATCAACCTCCCACAGAAGCAAGACTCAGGAGGGGTGGGCATCATCAGGGATCCAGGCTGCCAGACAAGGGTGATGTGCCAGCCAGGGCAAGCCTAAGACGGGCCTGGTAGGTGCTGTCCCTTGAGGTGGCTTTGGACATCACCCTGTCTCCCTCCAGCCCTGCTGGCTCCACGGTCACCTGGGACTCACTCCTGGGCGCCTTCTGCCAACAGACGTAAATTTGCCCCCAGTTCACAGACACTGGGACACACTGTCACCAAAGCAGCTGTGCCCTCTGTTGTCCAGGGTCACCCGTTCAGGGGTGGTAGGTGCTAAACAGACAGCTGGCATCTAGAGGCTGTGGTGAAGGTGGCATTCAAGGTGCAGCAGGACACTGCGGCAATGGCAGAGAGAAGGACGTGGAGAAGTTCAAGGCAGAGCAGGGAGAGTGCCTGCGGAGCACCTCTGTGGTAGCACAGAGGCTCAGGGACCCAGCGCTGCTCACTGAGCAAGGGAGCAGGCTGTGAAGGGGCCTGGCGTCCTGTGTGAAACCCGAGCCTTGCCCTGAAGGTAGGAAGGCTCCTAAGTCCTGGGCTCCAAAGGGCTTTGACAGCTGATCTGACTGTGAGAAAAAGCTTGTTCTGAGGCAGAGGGTGGAGAGCTGGAGCCCAGCCTGGGCAACTTGGTGGCTCAGCGAGACACTATCTCAAGAATGTTTTTTCACACATAATTCAGTGTGAGGTTCCTGGATTCAATCCCCAGTAAGAAAGAGAGACAGAAAGAGAAAGACAGACGGAGACAGAGACAGAGACAGACACAGAGACAGAGACAGACACAGAGAAAAACAGAGACAGAGAGTAAGACAGAGAGAGGAAGAAGAGGAAGAGAAGAAGGCAGAGGGGGAAGGAAAAGAAGGGAAGGGAGAGAGCCATCTCACTCAGGTACAAGGCAGACTGTGGGGAAGAAAGAAGAGGCCAGGAGGCCATGTAGATGATGTGGCTGGACCAGAGGAGGAACGAGGGCATTGGAAAGTGCGTGACAGCTACACAACACAAGAAGGGTGGATGTGGAGAGGTTGGGGTACACCTGACATGGAGCTAAGGGAAGTGTGGCCACTCCCAACAGCTGGAGATGCTTCCTGGCTCCTCACACATCTCCCTGATCCTAAGGCACCTGATTTCAGTCTGGGCCCAGGGCCTCTGGCAGTGGCTGCTCAGCAGACATGACCAGGTTACCTAGCTTTTCAGTGAGCCTCAAGCCCTGGTCTCTGCACCCACTTTACAAATCCCCTTGGGAATGTTAGAGCCTCAGACCCTGCCCCACCCCACCAAGTCAGAAATGCCAGGGTCAGGACCTGGGAATGAGCATGTGTGGGCTGCACAGTGAATCCAGAGCAGGGCGGGGCCACCAAACCAGGAGACACACTGCAGGTTCCTCTGCCATTTGTCAGGGAGGAGGAGCAAGGACAGCCAGGCCTCTGTCCCCGTGGGCCACACGGGGTCTCTCCACACAGGCCAGGCTGGTTCTCCTTTGCTCACATGCCGCATGCCCTTTCCCACTGCCCACCAAGGCCCTACAGGGCATGATCACTGGGTCGCATCCCAAGCATAGCCTGCCTGGGAATGCAGCTTTAGTCCAGGTGAGGAAGTCGATGAGACTGTTCCAAAGCAAAGGCCGCCACTTCCTGCCCAGCACTGTCAGGAAACTGAATGGCTAAAACCACAACAAAGTGATGGACCCAACAGTCAAGTTCGGGAACAGCTTTAATGACTAATTTCTAATGGGAGTTTCAAAATACTAATTTTCCAGAGCAGAAAAGCAAGTTGTGCTCATTTATAACCCATCATCTGCAGTGAGACAGAGGATATTTCTTTCTGTGCTGTCAGTTAACTTTTTGAGGAATCAAAATACAAAGCAGGATAGCCAGGCCGTGAGTCAGCTCTTCGGAGGCTGTGTACAGTCCTGCACTTTCCTGGGTCTGAGGACATAAGTCTGCTTCTCATGATCACGCGTTAGGAGTCCGAGCGAGAAGCTCACACAGTCATGCTTTCCTGGAGGCTTACTTCTCTCACCTCTAGTGACTTAGGCACTTATGCTGCAGCATAAAATATCACAGGTCACACCACAAAAACCTAACAGGATTTTCACCCACCAGGGATAGTTTCATAACTTTTTTGCTCATCTAAGAGAAAATGATCACTTTGGTAGACTGTCCTGATTTGCTAGCTGTAGGAAGAACCACAGAGACCATTATTCAAAACGTCCTTTGTTTGATAGATGAGGAAACTGAGATCCAGCAGTAAAAGAAACATGCTGAAGGTCATGATGCACTGAAGGCCACAGACCAACTTAAGGACAGATCCTGAGCTTCTGTCTAGGTTCAGGAGAAGTAAGGGCTGTAGCCAGGGACACCTGCTTGTCAGGCAGACACCAGTGGCCCATCCGCTACAGTCACTGAGGCTGTGGGCCCTGGAAACAAGGTGGAGACAAGCTAAGCATGTGCCAAGCAGGTGAGAAGTAAGATGCTGTGGAGGGGCCTGCAGATCAGTCCTGGAAAATCCGAAGACCACCATGGGAGGGCATTCACTGTTTGTCTTGTTTTGTTTTGCTCTAATCACCTGGAAAGCACGTGAGCTCACTTCCTAAAGGTGTTTTTCCTTATACACAACAGCTTTATGGAGGTATAATTCACATGCTGAATGGTTCACCCATTTAGGATACCTCATTATCACTATTAGCTTTAGCACATTTTCATCACCGTAAAGATAAACCCTGTCCCCAGGCATTGCCAGCACCCCCCTCCCACCTGCCCTAGATGACCACGGAATTGCTTTCCATCCCTATGCATTTGCCCTATGTATTCACTTCACGTGAATGGGCCCGTGTGGTTTGAAATCCTCTTGAAGATCCCATGGCAGGAAGATGTGAGTGAGAAAGGAAGCTGCCCAGTGTCTGCAGAAAGACAGGTTCATCTTCTGCCTTTTTTGCTTCCTCAACTTTGCAAGTATTTTGCAAATATTAGGAGAATTTTGCAGAAGCAGCTTTCCACCCATCACTCTGGTTCTCCCATTACCTTTTGTGTCCCCTTGTTCGAGTACATACTCAGGTGACCACCCCACGGGTCACTACCTTGGTGGGTTCTCAGGGGAAGCCCCTTCCATGCCTAGGAGAAAGATATTCCATCTTGCAAAATAACGTGCCATAGTAGTGGGTTTGAAAAATGTTGGTGAATCAACCTCAGAAAGTTGATTTTGACTAAAAGACAAAATTTTGTTCAAAGGACGAAGAAGCTTCAGAATAGCTATCCAGGAAAGACTTGTGTCCAGCGTATGAGGATGGGGAACCCACCAGGCTGGCCAGCACACCCAGCAGGGGGTCAGGGGGCACATGACTTAGTATGCAGCCTTCGCCCATTCTACTCACTTTCCAGAAGCTCTTTAGGGACTCACAGGTCCATTTTATGTAACAGTTTCTACTATGCGTTTAGGAGAGAAAATGGAAACCACTTATAGGAGGCACTTGTCTATTTCACTTGTGT
This sequence comes from Thryonomys swinderianus, assembly GCA_004025085.1. Classification (NCBI taxonomy): domain Eukaryota; kingdom Metazoa; phylum Chordata; class Mammalia; order Rodentia; family Thryonomyidae; genus Thryonomys; species Thryonomys swinderianus. The sequence goes on from PVIC010000070.1 coordinate 71,699, forward strand.
GGCATAAGCTTTTGAAAACTGTACAGAGGTCATCAAGGGCTGACCTCCAGGGTTGGCTTGCAGGAGGGGGAAGAGGGCACAGTACTCAGGGCCTGCATCACGGCCAGGCAGCCAGTCACCTCTGAGTGCAGCACTGACGCATTCAGGGGCCATGGGAGAAGATGCCTGCTGCCCTGGGCTGGCCCGTGAGCTGTGCCCAGGATGGGAGTGATGGATACTCTGTGTGTGTGTGTGTGTGTGTGTGTGTGTGTGTGTCTATGTCATGAAGACATGTCCAGTTTGAGTCCTAGGAAGTGAGGAGAGAGGGGCTTATTGAACAGCCTCCGGCTCCTGCTAATACAGCAAGATAATTCTTGATGAGACACGAATTTATTTTACTTTGATGTAAACTGTGCAAAAGCATCTGCCAGAGCAGGAGTTCAAAATGCTCCTGTTTTCTACTGGTCACTCAGCAATGTTTTACCAAATTCCAGTGTCCCCCAGGGAAGAGGGAAGCAAAGCCCAGATGGCTCTCAACAGTGTGTGGGGGGGGGCATCAAAGGGAGGGGAGTGACCTGAGGGGGTGAACCGCAATACATCTTTCACTGCCATAATCTCTCTACTTTTACTTAAGCTTCATATTTTATCAGACTGCATGTGTACATGTGCTGTACATGGTGTGATATGTCATCTGTACTGGGAGACAGGTACACGCTATCTTATACTTATCGCAGTGCCACACAGGAGTGTTAGGCCTTTATGTGGATGAAAGCCACACTGACGCACACACCACATGGCACCAACAGCCCTGCTGGCGTCATGCACATCAGGACACACAGCAGAGCGGAGCCGGCTTGCCACGTGGAAAATGGAATTGTGCTCATGGAAAGGGAGGCACCTTTGCACTGTCCATTTTTATTACAAAAAAAATTCTTAAAGCAGAGAGAGAATGGACCTAGAATAGGAATTTCAGAAGCATAGACAAATGAAAATAAAGGAGGTGGAGTTCCACCAGCCAGGCACCCCGGCCCTAACCTGCGGAAACCCAGCTGAAGACCTCATTCGTGTCCGGGTTCCATGGACCCTGTACAGCAAGCCAAACCCTCACGGATGGACACCTGAGTGAGCAAACAGATGTCCTCACAGCAAAGCAAGCTTGGCAAGTCTCAAGTCGCCAGCTCTTAGCTGGGTGCAGTGCCTAGTGCATAGGAGGAGCCAGCCATCTGGATGCACGGAGATGGGCAATTCAGTCCTGGCCCAGGCAGGCTACATAAGGAGGGGCCAGCTTGACCAGCAACAATCCAATTAATGACACTGCTGATGCTGATTAATAATGGAAGCTGCTTCATCGTTTCCATGCTCTCCCAATGCTGAGAATGCTAAACTGTGTTTCCATCTGGGGTTAAGCGCACTCCCGGATTGTTCATGGCTTCTATGCCTTGGCCTGTTATTAGAAGTGCCACATATTTAGTGACATTATCAGGGACCCAGATTCCTGGGACGCTGTTAAATTTGTGGCTGTCGCACATTGATTCTGTAGTTCTTCATTTCTCTGTATTGCCTTGGGGTCAACTTGGCCCAAAGCAATAATGAAAGGACCTGTGGCATTTATAAAGCATGATTGTGAAGACCATTTCTCTTCTTTAATACCTGCTGCATTCACATAGGTTTTAAAGTAGGGGGAAGAGAGCTAGGACATTTTATAAATGATCTCTAGACATGCATTTTGAAAGCAGTCCTATCGTGGTTCCCATGGCACCCACAGCAAGGAGGCAGTGGGGAATCCTAACCAAAAGAGGCCAGCGCCAGCCTTCCCTGGGAGCAGATAGAGATGGCTTTGCCAGAGGACATGTGCGGCGATCTGTAGCTGGTACCCAGGCCCTGGTAGAGCTCTTGCTTGGCCAGGCTGGCTGCAGCACATGGGGCTCCCTGACCACAGCGCAGGCTATGAATGGAGAGGGTGAGGGAGAGGGCAGGAGCTCGGATCAGCTCTCAGGTGCTGCTTTGCAGGCACTGCCAGCTCCGAACTCATAGGCAGAGTCGCTGGCACCTAGCTAAGCCCCTGCTCCCTGCCCCACCAGCGAAAATGACTAGACGGAGCCACGGTTTCAGGGTTAGCACTCATCACTCTCCAGGCTCAGTTATTACTGGACTCCCATTCCCCGGCCCCTGTGCCACAGCCACACCGGTGCTAGTGACAAGTCCCTGAGGGAGCACAGGAGTGACAGATGGAGCCTTCTGTTAGGAGCTCTGTAGTCAGTGATTTGCAAGGGAATACATTTCACACAGGACACACACATTTATTGTCTTATACTATCCACTCAAGAAGGCAAATGTAGGAGAGTACAAGAGCTCTACCCACTCAGTAGGGACCCAAAGACTCCACCCGGGGGCCTGGATCCCACAGCAGTGTCTGTATCTAGGATCTGGACCAGGAAGACCTAAGCCTAGAAAGCTAGAAAGTCTGTGCCACTGGGGTGAAGGATCTGTACCCCAAGGCTGAGGGGTCAGCACTAGAGCCAGGAAGTCACACTCAAAGCAAACAGCGCAGTCACAGGACAAGCGTGGTGCCTGGTCTACACTGAGACCCAGGCCTGGATTCAGGCCAGTGTATTAATAGTGCTTTTCTCAAGACAAGCATTAGGGTGATTTTTTCTTCTTTTTGGTCCTTTGTATTGTCTGAATTTCCTGCAGTGAACCAGAAGACAAAACCTGTGTTTGCTTAAAGGCAAGGGGGTGACACTAGGAATATCCCCCCATGACCACCAGCTTTCCTGAGCATTTTTACATGTAGTCTCTAGAAAGCAGAGATTTCTAAAGATCACCACAATTTCTTCTCATCCGGTGTGCACTGCTCAGATCACAGTCTGTGGAGGAGATTCCCAGAGCCAGCTGAGAACACTGTCCACAGCAGGGCCTAGGATCTGGACAGGGCCTAGGATCTGGACAGGGCGCAGCTCTCCTAACTGCTGACAGCAGCCCACAAGCTAAACTGCAGCAAACAAGAATAGTTTAGGGCCAGGGATTTAGCCCAGTGGGTCCAGCACCTGCCTTGCTAGCACAAGATCCTGAGTTCAATCCTTGGTAGCCACATACAATACCAGATGTGGTGACTCACATCCACCAGCAATCAATACCACACACCTCAATGCATGGTGGCTCATGACTGTAATCCCAGCACTCAGAAGGCAGAGGCAGGAGGATTGTGTGAGTTTAAGGCTTGCCTGGGCTATGTGGTGAGCTCAGGCCCAGCCTGAACTATAATGCGAAACCCTGTCTCAAAAAAAAAAAAAAAAAGGACAGTTTGGAGTTATTCTCTGCCTAATGGGAGGTTACCGGAGAGTTTTAAGCAAGGTCACATGGTATGAGAAAGAACTGGCTACTCTTCACAGAGTGGACTGTGGCAAACGTAACAGAACCAATGACCCAATGTGTTGCGGCGGTCTTGACTGCTTCCCACTGCAGAGTGAAGGACGTGGACTCACAGCACACCTGCCTGGGCCACTGCAGTGCGAGGTGCTGGTTCTCCTGTGGATGATGTGCACGGCTGTGGTCTGGTAGGAGCTGGAATGTCAGCAAGGAACCCAGCAAGGAGTCTGTGGCAGCTGCCTGACCTAAGGATAGCCAGATTTGTAACCCGGTAGAGTCTGGATATCTAGGACACCACTTGGATGCCAGAGGTGCCACGAGAGAACCTGGAATGCCTGAGAGTGTCAAATGCCCCTCCCCTCTTCCCAAGTTACTGGACTGCGAAAAGCCAGAGCCCCAAACTAAGGCAGACAAGCCATATCTTCCTTCACCTTCCAACCCTAAAGGTCCTTCCCAGGCTGCTTCCAAGATCGACTGGTTCTGCCACTGGGAAGCCAGTCTCCTAGTTCCTGATGCTGCCTCCTCGGTCCGGGTTCCCTGGGAGAGCAAACTTTGCCCCCAATCTCTCTATGGTCCTGTAGCTCACTAGGCTGTGGCTGCCTGACTGACTTAGGGCTCTGGCATCCACTGCACCTGCCATCAGAAGACTTTAAATCAGAATTTTATACTCCAAGCCGTGGCTACGTGAGCTATTTTAGGGCAGTGCTTTTGGAAATTCTGTACCTTTCCAGTTGTGTGTTAAACAGACTGCTGATTCTAATTACCCCAGCAGGTGCGCCACCTGCCACGGGTCTGGTAAGCTGCAGTCAAGGGGGGAGGAGAGTGTTCCCCACCGTCCCCTTCCTGTGCTGTAGCATGACAGGGCAATGGGACTATTCCTTCAGGGAAAGGTAGCATGACTCTGTGTGCTCCCTTCCCAGGTCCCTTCCCCAGGCTTCTCCCAGCCTGGCCTGGCCGTGCCCTCCCTGTGGGGACAGGCTACCAGGTCTCCTGAGTGTGGCCCAAATGCCAGCGCTCTGCATAGCACTTGACCTCAGCCAGGAGCTCTCAGTGCCATTGCTCTGCACCAGCATGTCCCTCTCAGCAGTGTGCAAAGCTGTGGGCATCCTGGACCAGCTTCCTCTGCCACCAGCCCCAACCCACGTCCCCTCTACAGATGACCCTGTGTTTCATGCATACAGTTTAGGGAACAGCTACCCAGACTGCTCCTTGTACATTCACACAAACTCCAAAGTGCCCAAGGATCAAAGGGCAAAGCCATCTAATTCATAAAGCCAAAGTCCCCTCCAGAGTGACACCCGGCACCCCCTGCTGCAGTGTACCAGTTTCTGTTATGCAGAGCCCTCACTGGCACTGTAGCATTTCGGCTTTGTCCCTGGGGGTGCAGTATGGTTACCTCATTACTGGTTGAATCATCACACTCCTATTTGCTAGTGAGATTGTGTGTTCAGCAGCATTCAGGGCTCTCTTGAGAACTACCCAATCCTATATTTAACCCATTTTCTATTGGTTTTACTTTTGTCTTTGTCCCATACATTTCTCTTTTATTGTCAAGCCCATTTACATACTTCAAAAGCAAAAAAAAAAACAAAATAGTGCGAGTAGTACCTGAACACTTCCTCCCACGTGATTCCCACCCCGCCTCCCTCCCTATCAGCTTTACTAGTCATGTGTCTGATTCCAGAGTTTATTTATGAAAGTTCTTTCTTAAACGCCATGCACATTGTTTTGTTCCTTGCTCTTATGCTTACTATTTTGGTGCCTGGTTCAGAAAGCTTCCTCATTCTTACATCCACCTGCTATTTGCTGTGTGGATGTAGCATAATACATTAAATCAATGCCCCAATTGGAAACTGCCTGGGTCATTTCCAGTCTTTTAGTCTAACCTTAACTAACCTCGCATATGTGCCATTTCATATGTAAATGGCTATATCTGATGGATAGAGCCCCAGTTTTGACATCTCTGGGTTCTGCTTAAATGTATTCATGGTCATAATAAAGATGACCATTTCTCTTTGTAGATATTGACCAGCAAATGATGAAAGTACTTGTGGTCAGCAGAGTAGCAGATCCCCAAAATATGAACATCCCAGCCCCTGGAACCTGTGAACATGTGTGTTGCATGGGAAAATGGGCTTTGAAAATGTGACTAAGCCAGGCAGAGTGGTGCACACATCTAATGCAGCCACTTGGGAGGCTGACGGGGGAAGAGCAGAAGCTGATGGCAGCCTGGGCAGCAGAGCGAGACCCTCCATCTGAGAAAGCAAACAAACCAAAAGGAAAATGCGATTAAGGTTTAGTGCCCCAGGGTAGAAATATTGTCCTGGACTGTCTGGGCAAATCTAATCATAAGTGCTTAAGATCAGCAAGCCTCCACCCACTGCGGAAGCATGAGGAGGTACCACCGCTGCTGACTGTGGAGGAAGGGACTTGAGCCAAGGAAGGTGGGCAGCCTGCAGAACGGACAACGGCAAACACTGCACAGCCCCCCCTTGGTCTCAGCCCCGTGAGCCCCAAGTCTAACCTCCAATCTCCACAAGTGTAAGAGAATGAATTCCACTGTGTAAGCTGCTGAGTTGGCTGTTATTTGTAACAGCAGCAAGAGGAAACCAACAGTGCCTTTCTCCAAGACTGCACTGTCAAACTGTGGAATTCTGCTCACCTGATAGTTAAAAAATGGTACATTGATATAGAGTTCATTTGAAATTATGTCAATATATGTTTGTTGAATACCTTTATAGTTATTTGGGGACCACTTTCTATCTATCCATCACTATTCATACTGTTTGTACCCTTTGCATATAGAAAATCTTTCTGTATCCTGAGTAACACTCTTTTATTTGTGTTGCAAGTGGTTTCTTCCTTTGTGTGTTTTTTCTCCTAATACTGTTCTCCTGATACTACTCTTAAATTCATCTAGAATTTAGTTTTGGGATTGAGTTCAGAAAGATATTTATGTTTCAGGTCAGGGATTTAGCCCAGAGCACAGAGCCTTCCTGGCAGGTACAAGGTCCTGAGTTTGATCCCTGGTACAAAATATATATATACGCATATATACATTTATATATAAATATAAATATATATACATATATATATTCTTAGTGGATAATGACCTCATGCAATTTATTGAAGGGTATGAATTTTCCAACTTGACATCTATATCAAATAGCAAATTCCATTAATGAAATGATGATGATGATGATGATGATGATGATGATGATGATAATGATGAAGAAATGGGATCTAGAGGCAGAAGGAAGGATGTGGGTGGGAAAGGGAAGGGGGAATAAAAGAGCCAAATATGTTAAGTACAAGTTCCCATTCCCCAAAACAAATGTAAACATCATGTACTGCAAACACATACCAAAAAAATAATAATAATAATAAAAAGAACAGAAAACTGCAAAAATGCGGGGATAGGGGCCAGAAGGTTAGCTCAGTGGTTCCAGTGCCTGCCTCGCAAGCACAAGGTCCTGAGTTTGATCCCCGGAACCACATACAATGCTGGGCGTGGAGACTTACGCCCACCAGCCATCAATACCACATACCACAGTGCCGGATGTGGTGGCTCACTCCTGTAATCCCAGCACTCAGGAGGCAGAGGCAAGAGGATTGCTGAGTTCGAGGCTTGCCTGGGCTACATAGTGAGCTCAGGGCTAGCCTGAACTACAAAGTGAGACCCTGTCTCAAAAAAAAAAAAAAAAAAAAAAAAAAAAAAAAAAAAAAGATGCGGGGATAAATATGTTTGAAGGGAGGAGATATATTTTGAGAGGGATTCATGGCAATGTAATCCCTGTAATAAATTTTAACTTAAATATTCACCATATACTTTGATCATACTTCACATAACAAGAGGAGGGGCATATATAGTGTGTATTTATATACGGTAGATGGATTCATATCTATCTACACGTACACATACATTCTACCATTTCTAGTGCTGTGTTGCATGGCATCGATCCACTGGGCTCTTCTTGCCACTTCCTAACTCTGTACCATTTGAGTGTGAAATAAAAAGAAGGCTCTGCTCACCCATGCAATGCTGGCATTCCAGCTGCACAAACGGGGGTCCCTACCTCACAGAAAGCATACCTAGAAGACTATAGAAAGGACCCATCAAGCCTTTGCTGTCTTCCTCTTCCCACCAGCAGCCCCTGGCTCTGGGCAACTTCTCCCCATCAGACCTAACCTTGGCCTCATGTCTAGCATCTTTGTCCCTGCTTGGCAGTGCTGTGCTGCTGCTGAGCCTGCCCCACCCCTGCACTGATGTGAATCACTGTTAGTGTATAGCTAGATGTCCCAAAGAGCCTCGTGTGCCAGATGACAGGACTTCTAGAAGGGTGCTATAGCTAACTTGCTGTTAGGAGGTGGGATCCAGAAGAGGCATGACCCAGAAAACCTTATCTCCCTCCCTGGCTCCTCTATTCTCTTTCTCTTTCTGCTTCCTGGTGCTGAACGATGTGACCAGCTTTCCTCCACCTACCCCTCCGCCGTGCCACCCTGCCTTGCAGCCAGCATCATGTTCTGGTGGGTTATTGTGTCTCAGCAAGGAGGAAAATGACCGAGACAATCTTGCCCATCAGTCTGCCCACCCCTCCCCATACGGGTGCCCAGGCAAGGCCAAGTCTTGGCAAGTCCCTGAGCAGCTCTGTGCATCTTCATTACAGACTGAAATGAGCTCAGTTTTTAATTTGATTTTTTCTCCCCTGTAACAAGCAAAGTTCACATTATAGATAAATTGCCCGGAAATTCCAATTTAATAAGGCATATGCATTTGCAGGCCTAAAAGCACAGAAAACATCTTGCACACTGGTATTTTATACGGAAAGGCTTATTAAAAAGACAGCTTTGAAAATGTCAGAAATTTACATAGTGTGCCCAGCCAGTTGGTCAAAAAGGCAGATTTGACAAAAGTACTCAGAAGCCAGGCAGCGGAAGAGCAAGCTGGCTGGCTGTGGTCTTGAGCCCTGGTCCCCTCCAGGTCGGGGAGGATGCACCTTCCATCTAGAGCCTCCCAGCCCTTAGCTTGGACCTGCAGTGTGAGCCAGTGTGGGGCTGGAGACACTCAGCCCTGGAGCGCCCTCTGTCCTTGTGCTGGGATGTGGTTCTGAGGAGCAGCAGCAGAGTGGGCTTCAGGGCACTTGTGCTGCAGGACACCTCTGCTAGGTGTCCACAGGAAAGGCAACAAACAGGAAAACAAGGTGGAATGGTCCTGGGAACACACAAATAGCAGAGTTATGGGTACTGGGTTATTTTTAAAGGAAGAAAGATAGTGGAAGAAAAGCAGTGAACTGTGACACAGTTGGCTGTACATTCCCAGGGCGCTGCTGTCAGAGCATAACGTCCACATTTCAGTCTCCTCACTGATTTGAACATGACGACTCTATCCAAGAAAATAAGCAAACATGTTAATTGGACTGCAAAACTATAAGATCCTAAGACAAAAAAAAAAAAGACAAAACAAGAAATCAAAAGCACCATTTACATACCAACATGAAAACTAAATTGAATAATCAGGGCAAAAAAAAAATATGTGCCATTTAAATTTTTTATGATTTCAGATCTATTAAACTACCATGACTCACTCCTGGATCAGCTGTGAACCTGTTACCTGATAAAACAGGAAACAAATGTTACCTTTCTTTGCATTTTCCCTCTCAGGATATTTCCAACTGAAAGAGAAAAGAAGCAGTGAGCATCCCTTGGCCTCTGCCACAGCCCTGGGACAGGAATGGTCAGATCTGGCCTGGGCACGAGGCAAGCACTGCCTGCATCCGAAGCCTGGGCCCTGCAGCCCCTCTCCACTGTGGCAACCTCTAGCTCCACCAGCCCAGGGTGGGGCTGCTTTGGGCAAGTGGCTAAGCATCTCTGATTTTGAATTAACTTCACCTTTATGGTACCCACTTCATCAGGTTGTTGGGAATCATGAAAACAAGTGTGGTGGCACCCATAAAGTTCAGTGCTGAGCCAGGCAAAGTAAGCTTTTTGTACTTATTTTAGCCAACAAAGTTGGAAGAGCCACAAGGCCCATACTGTGCTCTGGCCAGCATTTGAATTTATGTGTGGCTCTAGTGAACACCTAGTGGGAGTGATTAATTCTAGCCAAGAAGACACACAGGGTGATGGAGAGATGTTTGAGTGGAACACTGAAAAATAGTAGAAGCTTGCCAAGTAGAAGCATAAGTTGCAATTGAAATGAGAGACTGGTGTTCTTAGAGCAGTTGATTCTTATGGGCCATGTGTCTTCTGTTTCTAAAAATTATTGAGATCATAACTAAGACAGCCAGGGGCTAGGTGTGTCCACAGGAACCCCATACTCTCTCTCCACCTGTCCCTACACTATGGCAGCTGCAGAATCTGTCCGCAGGCTGCCAGGCTGGGTATTTAGAAATCCTCCCAGGCTCTACAGGGGGTCCCTGACATGATAGCCTGACCTAGTAGCACCATGATGCCCTGCTCAGTGTCCTCACCAGTAGAAGGAAAATACAAATATTACTGACCCCGAAAGTTGGAGTGAGGATGACTGTGACAGTCTGGACCTGGGAACTGTCCCTGATGAGTGGCACATACTGTGTGATGCCGGTGTCTGTCCTCCAGATGGTCACTGTTAAAGGGTACCTCATCCCTGTGGCCACTATGAGAAAGACAAGACCAGGAACCTGGGCCTCACCCTTGTGTCCTCTTATGGCCCAGAACAAAACCTTGACTTGCTTCTCATGTCAGTTCACATCTCTGCTAGGCTAGAGGGATGCATGAGCATAACCACGTTGCAGTGTCCAGGTTCCATCATATCCTTGGGAAACCCTGAGGCCACCAGCCTGGATGCCAACACTGAAGGGAGTGTGAGTCTCCAGTGGCCAGGCCAGGGCCTTGGGTGAATGGCCACCTGTCCTGGGATGCCTCAGATTCATAACCATGGTAGAGATGCTCCTTCCTTTTGATGGCACAACTTGTCCTTGGCGCCCACTTTTTTTTTTAATTTGTACCAGTATATGACACAATTTAATTCTTGTTTTTTCCCACTCCCCTACCCACCCCACAACACTCTACTCCCTAAATACATGTTTGATTTCCCTTTTTTATTTACCATCACATTTTTCTTTACTCCTCATTACTCATACCTCCATACATTTCCCTCTGAATATTTTCTATTTCACAATATCCATCATACATCATTGAACTCATTGACATCTTCAGTTTCTCATACCAGGGAATAGACATGATATTTACACATCTGTGACCTATTTATTTCACTTATGAGTATGTCCTGAAGGTATGTCCATTTGAGTATAAATGACTTAAACTTATCATTCTTTAAGGCACAGTAATACTCTATTTTATAGAAAAAACACGTTTTTTGTTTTTTTGGTTTTTTTTTTTTGAGACAGGATCTCACTTTGCAGTTCAGGCTGGCCCTGAGCTCACTATGTAGCCCAGGCAAGCCTGGAACTCAGCAATCCTCCTGTCTCTGCCTCCCGAGTACTGGGATTACAGACGTGAGCCACCACGCCCGGCAAAAACCACATGTTCTTTATCCAGTCTCCAGTTGATGGGCATTTGGGTTGTTTCCATGATTGAGCTAACTGAGCTGCTATGAACATGGGTGCACATATGTCACTATGATATGATTATTTTAATTCTTTTGTGTATATTTCTAGCAGGGCAATAGAGGGTCAAATGGGACCTCTAATCCGAGTTTTTTGAGGGATCTCCACACTGACTTCCATAGAAGTTGTACCAGTCTACATTCCCACCAACAGTGGAGAAGGTTTCCTTTTTCTCCACAGCCTCACCAGCATTTGTTGCTGGCTAACTTCGAGATAGCAGCCATTCTTTGTGGAGTGAGATGAAATCTTAGTGTTATTTTCATCTGCATCGCTCAAATGACCATCGACGTTGAGCATTTCTTCATATGCTTCTTGGCAGCTTAAATACTTCTTCCTCTGAAAAGTGTCTATTCATTTCGGCTGCCCATAGCTCCCACTCTTGAGAGCCAGGTTGACCTTCCCTCCTTTCATTGACCACAACCTCCCCATATGGCAGTCACATCACAGTCCCAAGATGCCTCCAGGGCATGAATGAGGACCACTGCAGCTCCCTGCTCTCCACCACTGACTCCACCCCTGCGTGAGCACTCGCCCAACACACAAACTCATCCTCTGTCTGTTCTGTCTGTCTGTCTAGAGGCAGCTTTTCCTCAAGATTCAGCATCAACTTCAAAGAAACTACCCTCTGATTCCCTCTCGAGTAAATAAGGTGGTAGAAGGTGGGTTAATGTAGAGTTCAGAACAGAGGCTATGAGATCAAACCACCAGGCCCCACACCCTGACTCTGTGATTTGACTGGCTGTGTAATCTGTGCCTCAGTAATTCATTGTTGCTACTATAACAAACTGCCATGAACTTAAGTTATCTAAAATGCAGCTCTAGAGGCCAGAAGTCCAAAATGAGTCTTATGGGTCAAACAAGATGTCAGTCGGGCCACACTATCTCCAAAGGCTCAAGAGAAGAGAGAATCTGTCACTGCAGCATCCCTGATCTACCACTGTAGTTTCTGCTTCTGTGGTCATGAGGGCTTCTCCTCTCTTGGGTGTCTCTTTGCTTTCCTCTTACAAGGACACCTGTGATTGCATTTAGCACCCACAGAGCCCAAAGAAGCCAAAACAGTTTCCCATCATTAATCAGATGTGCAAGGCCCTTGCCCTGTGCAAGAGTATTCATGAGTTCTGGGCTGAGGATGTGGGTATCTTGTCCTCCATGAGGACTACGGTGGGAATTTGCCACAAGCTCCCCACTTGAAGATTTCTGATTCCACCAGTTAAACTGGGTTTTAAATGTCCTTAGAACCAACGCCAGCCATACAGGGCAGAGATGATGGACTTTGTGCATCTTACTAAGCCAAAGAGCTGTCAGTGCCTGCATATCTCCAGGCGGTGTCTTTCCCGAGACAGGGGTTGCAGGAAAGGATGCCCAGGCTTCTCTGTGACTTCAGTATAGGAAAGTGCGTCATGACTCAATCCTCCCAGTTCAGTGAAATCTGGGTCATGATCAGTCCGACCCGGACAGAAGACTTTCCTTTCTTACTTTATGCCTCTCCCTGTGGTCTGAACTTCTAGCAGGAGCATGTATTACTTTCACAACAGCCTCGAAAAAGCATAACATTTTTAAACCCTTTGTTGGTTTTCTGTTAACCAGCGTCCAATCCCTTCATTTCCTTATCATTTGACCTCACCTGCTTCTCCAAACTTTCTCATCTCCCATGTCCCCTAGAGAAGCTATGTTCCAGCTACACTGTCAGCCTTCCAGCCCTGCATCTGCATTTATTCAACAAGTATCTATTGAGTGGTGTGTCTACACTACACAAGGTCTGGGAACTGCGCTTATGGCTTGATCAGACACATGTCCTCGCCCTCGTGAAAGTGATTTCCTAGCGTCTGTCTGTGTTCACCCCTCATTCTTTGATGGCACCTCACCCCTTTCTCCTGTGCCAGTTCAGATTCTGTAGTCCCCGTGTGGTCCCCAGGGCCACCTTTGATCAAGGGGACAACATCTCCAAGTGTCCTTCAGCCTGCACCTTCACAACCGCACTTGTCCACCTGGTCTGCCAGCAGAGTGCATTTGAGGCATGAGAGGAATCTGGCTGGACTTGGACTGAGGAGCGGGGCTATGCTCAGCCTCATCCTCCTCTAGGTTTGTCTGGAGGAGGAAAGGGGTACGTGTGCAAAACACTGAACACAGAGCTGGCTCCCCTGCATGATCACCTGCCGCTGCCTTAATGAGAACTGTACATAGCTGCACCCTCTAAAGTCTGTGTTAAGCATGACCTGGCACCCAGCATAGGCAGCTGTGCTTCTGACTTGCTAAATACTACTTGTCTCTAATTTAAATGCAATCTGACGGTATTTGGGTTTTTTTTTTCAGGTATTCGGTCTACAAGGACCCGGCAGGCTGGCTGAACATTAACCCTATCAATGGGACTGTTGATACCTCCGCTGTGCTAGACCGGGAGTCTCCCTTTGTCCACAACAGTGTGTACACGGCCCTCTTCCTGGCAATCGACAGTGGTGAGTACTGTGAAAAAAGACAATCAAGGGTATGCATTTCAGTTGCAAATACATTTATATATTTTTACGTGTTTTCTGATACACCTGGGGGTGTTACTGGGGAGGACAGACGTGAACAGAACCAGGGAGGCAAATATCCAAATACTTGTCCTGAGGGGAGGTATCCCAGTCTGGGATTCTTGTGCCCCTGAAAGGTGCACATTTGTAGGTAGGGGTCAGAGCAGTGCACTTGCTGTGCTCCGTCTGTGCAGGCACTGAGCTAGGAAGCCAGGCTGCTGTGAGTCATAGTGGAACCATGCTCTTGTCTGCAGAGGGCTCCATGATGTGATACACATTGAAGGAAAGTCCCACAGGATGCCCCTGACCCTGACTACTGAGTGATTCCCCTGGCTTTTACCTCAGTAAGAGATGCTTCCCTGGAAAGATACAGTAGCTCCTTTGTAACAGCGGGACACCTGTTCATTCATATCCTAATAATGCAGCAGCCAGGTGCTGGTTTCTGTCTTAGATTCCAGGGATATGACAGTGAAGCAACTAAACCTGTCCTAAAGGGTTGGCTCACTGGTTCAGGAGGTAAAGTACAGGAGGAAGCAGAGTTCAAAGAGCCATGGGCATGCTCTGGCCTTGAGATCAAGGAACCATGGCTGACGTGGGGAGCCCTCTTAGGGGAGATCTGGTGATTTAGGCACGTAGGGGCTTGGAGGAATTACAGGACTAGTTTAGGAAAGGATGTGGTTCTGGAAACATCCTGTATAGGGTGGATACAGAGTTCATGGGATTTGCTGTTAATTGAGAGGAGGGGGTCCAAGTTGTGGTTTGGACATGTTGAGCTGAGAAGTTTGCTATGTCAAATGTACAAGGAGTTTCAGTCTCCCTATTATTCCTAAAAGTAAGGTGTGTATAGCTATAGACTCAAGATGAATATTTATAGGTACCCATCCTCACGCTTAGCAGCAAAGTGTGAACTAAGATCCCCAAGAGCCAGTCTTCCTATACTAAGCAGCCATATATGCCAGACAGTCCTTGGGGTCTATGAGCCCCTGAGTTATTCAAGTAAACAAAACTATGGAGGAACATCACACCTGTTCTATTAGGGGCCAGTGGACCCCTTGTCCATCCTGAGAAGTGGTATAGGAGAGAGATTCCAGAGCAGGAGAACATCAAAACTGAACAATGGATGCAGTGATTAGATGTGGGACATTCTGATAACTGGAAAGAATATATATGGGAAGTCAGCAAGTTGGTCAGCATTACTGGAAGCTAGTATGGCAGACAGCATGAGAGACTGCACAGTAGGCTGCAAGTGTGCAAAAAGGAGTGTGGAGAGCTGTGGAGGCAGCCAACTAAGTTGGATCCGGGTCTTGCAGTAAATGCTCAGCACTTGTCCCAGTGCCTGTCTGGGAGATCAGCCTCACATAGCTGTGGGACAGACGGGAAAATCAACCGGGGAATGCACTAGATGCTTTGCCAAGGTGTCAGATTTGATTAGGTCGTTCAACTTGGCTTGAAAATGAACTGAGCAATGTGAAAAAGGGATCAGAGTATGATGACATGTGAGGTTGGGAGGTATTACACAGCTGTGACAAAAAGCCAGGTAGAAGAAGTAAGGACCTAAATCAAGACAATGAGCAGATGCAGCCTGCAGCTGAAAATGTGTTGAAAACTAAAGCAGGTATGAGTTAGAGGGCACAGTACCTTGGACAGCAGAAGGGTGAAGGTAGATAACATGGGAAACAAAGACCCAGGCTTTGTAAAGAACCCATGCTGGACTTGAGTTAACATAAGAAGGCTTTAAGGTGTGTGTCTAGTAGAGAAATCAGGAATGATTGACAGGAACTGGAGCTAATGTTGGAGCATTACTCATCTTGATTTAGAGGTGGATGTTAAGGTATTTTTGTTCCATTAGAAGCTGGAAGCAAAACCCAGATTGGAGGAGCGGGGAATCTTGCTTAGGGAGTCACCCAATGCAAAATAGATGTCATCCATTGAAACAGAGGAGCTTCCAGAAGGAATAGGTCCACACACCATGGCTAAGGCCATCAGCAGTGAATGGTGATAAGCCAAGAATCCTTCAAATCCTGCATAAATAAGCATTGCCCATTATAGATCAGCTCCAGAAATTATAAAAGTTCTTTACTTACAGAGAAATTTCTCAGTTAAGAATCTCATGAAGGAAGGTTGAGCACAATATAATTGTCATTGTCTTATGAAATTAATTAAGAAAAGCAAAAAATACAGTATACTTTAATTTTTGCCAGAAATTACAGCCTTCTTTCCATATATGCAATGATTGTAATGTGACTCTTTTTGTGTGTACATCTTGCCCATGGATATTATGGAGAACTAATAACCATCCATCTGCATCTTAGGAAACTGACACACAATTTAGCTGACTGTATCAAATCCTGTCATTAGAATTAGGGTGTCATTTTCCAGGACTGGAGTTGGGGCTCAGCGATAGAGCTCATATTTAGCACACACGAGGCCCTGAGTTTGATCCCAGGCCCACAAAAAGAAAGGAAAAGCTTCCCTTCAGGACATCACTTCCTATCTTTAGCTTCTGACATGTTTAGCATTCTTTAAAATTTCTATCTAGAATCAGCAAATGGGTTTAAAATTCCACATGACAGTTGCTAGCTGTCTGATTTGTCCTACAACATAGTCAAGACCTACGGACACATTACAGTAAAGCATTTCTGCAAAGGAAACTGGGTCTCGGTTTTTCTGTGTGTTCCCCATGTAAGCTGCCTGGCAGTGTAACTGCAAAAGCTGCTTATCCACTCTGAGGGCCAGTCCCCGCTTCTGCAGAGTGAGAAGGATAATTCCTTACTTATCACACTGTTGAGAGAAATGGGGAGGTGAAGTACTGTGCCCTACAGACCCCTCACCAAAAGCCATAGTAACAGCTCACAAAATGTTAATCCCACTCCAGTGGGGTTCCAGAAAGGAAAGAGTAAAACTGCCGTAATCCTCCCACGACCCAAGAAAAACTCAGCCTCTTAATACTCACAGCGGATAAAGAAATTCAAAATCTGGTATTACAGATATTGCCAGAGGACGCACATATTCCTAAATATGTAAGGAGAAAACAGATTGACATTAATTAATATACAGAATGATTGTTAGGAATAATAATCTTGAACAAACCCCAAAAGACTTAGAGCAAAAAGATCATAAACTACAAAGATCGCATAAATCAAAGTAACTTTTATTTAAAGACATCTTTTTATCACTCACTGAAAATTTATCTGTTGGTATTACGTTTAACCAGGAGAAACTAACACTTATCTATTAGATCAGGGTTCATCTTACTAGCCAATGCTTCATCTCTGTCCAAAGTGAACATTTGTTTTTATTAATTTCATAGAAATTCAATTTGTTTGATGAAATGGAAAAATAAGACTTTTGTCACTTATCATGAGGAAAGGTAAACCTCTTAGGGTGATTTTCTCCAGAGAAGGAGCCACTCAGGTATTTATGCCAGAACATTTGGATACAATGGAAGGACACAGGAGCTTCAGGTAGAATATAATCAATCAATGTCTCCACTGCAAAACAGGGAGAATCCAGGTAATTTTTTAAAAATCAGAAAATACCCCAAAAGTCTTAATTACTGTAAAGACGTAGGGGAACTGCGGAAGTGAAGCCTAAATAAGCTAAAATACTAAGGAGAAAAACTGTTCCAAAGGGCACAACACATCTAGCCAGGGTTTTCCTTTGGGATCATCTTCATGTTCTAAGGGAGTCAGGCTGGCCCAGACAGAGACCTGAGGAGGGAGGAAAAGAAATAAAAACACTTGCAGGAATCAATGCAGCTGGAGTGACAAACTGTAAAATGGAGGGGCCTTAAACATAAAGTTACTCCTACCCACTGTGGACAAATAGATTTCCAAGGATGACAGGATGTCTCCCAGAGTCTCATAGGAAACAGAACAACCAAATGAGCCAAGCCCCCTTCAAACATACAGCCATTCTCTCATTTAGACACATGTCAGAATCCCATGGGACAAGGGATAGAGGTTGGGAGTGTGGCCAAGGCAGCACTGGTTACAGCTCAAGAGCTGAGCAGATCTCCTAATGCCTTTTGGGGTTGAGATGCTCAAGGTTTTCGACTCCAGCAGGCTGTGCCTAGCAACAAGGGTGTGCCAGAAGTTGCCCGGGCCTTGTTAAGCATGATCCCACTGCACCTCAGACTAAACTGGTGAGGTTAGTCCCCACGTATCTGGCTGACACAGAGAAGGGAAGGCGCACAGCAGAACATATTACCTAGAACTTCCACCATTCTTTTGCACATTATTCCAAATTTACAGTTTAAAAAGTCACCACACCTCCAGCAAAACAAGGATGTGTAAGCAATGGAAGATCAGACTTCCAAGGGTCCAGATATTTGAGTCAGCTCAGAAGGACTTTAAAATAACTATAATTAAGATGTTCATGGAAGTGGAATAAAGGGCAGATTAAAGCAAAGAAAATTACACCTGAGATCTGGAATTTATAAAAATGAGGCAAAATGGTTATTACTGAGATACATATCATCTGAGGTTGAGAATTCAATGGTTAAATTTAACTTTTGAACACATGATATCATTTGTGACCTGGAAAATGAATCCACAAAAAATACCCAAAATGAGGCACAGAGAGAAAAATAAGAGTTTAGTGGGACATGCATAAAACTTAAATTATGGTTGAGTTAAAAGCATGGAAATGGAACATAAAAAATACTTAAGATATAAATCCAGAAATTTTCGAAAACCAGGGGAAAGACATCCACCTATTAATTTAAGAAGTTTCAAAAATCACAAATGGAATAAACAAAGAAACCACATTTTAGTACATTGTCACTGAACTGATGAAAACCAAAATCAAAGGAAATGGTCAGAATTAAATAGCTGGGCATATAACTCAGTAGTGAATTGCCTGCTTACTTTGTTCCAACCCAGCAACACCAAAACTAACCAAATAACAGACCATTACCTACAAAGAAACAACGTATGACTGATGACTGACTCCTACCTGGAAATAATGGAGTGTAGCAATGAAATAGCATCTTTCCAAGCATTTTAAATGTATCTGCTGTATTAGCTTCCTATCATGGTAAGAAAATTCATGGAATTAACTTAAAAGAGAAAATGGTTATTTTGGCTCACAGGTTTAGTAGTGAACATGACCAACTGGCCATGGCTGGAGCTTGTGGCAAGGAAGCATATCAGACCTGGATCACATGGCCAAAAAAACCATTCACCATGAGCCAGAGAGCAAAGACAGGAAGAGGAAGGCACAGGTGGCTTACCACAATGATCCAAAGTCCTTCCCCCATGGGGAACAGCTAGGTCAAATGGAATTTCTACTTTTAATTTTTTTGAGGAATTTACATAGTGGTTGTACTAGTTTACATTCCCACCAACACTGTAGAAGAGTTCTGTTTTCCTGCAGCCTCACCAGCATTTTATTTGATTTCTTGACAATAGCCATTCTTTCTAAAATAAGATGGAATCTCAGTGTTGTTTTAATTTTCATTTCTCTAATGGTCATTGATGTTGAACTTCTTTGTGTACATTATTGACAATTTGTATTTCTTCTTCAGAGAAGTGTCTTTATTTCAGTCGCACATTTGTTACTGGGTCTTTAATTTGGTTACTCTTCTTTTTTTTAGTTATTTATATATTTTGGATATTAGTGCTCTGTCCAAGGAAGAACTAGAAAATACATTTTTCCCATTCACTAGGCTGTCTCTTCACCCTGTGCATTATTTCCTTTGCTGTGCAGAAGTTTTTAATCAGATAAGATTAAACAACAAACAACAAATATCCCATTTGTTGATTGTTGATATTTTTTCTTACACAATTGTGGTTCTGTTCAGAAAGTTCTTGCCTGTGCCTGTGTCTTCAAGAGTTTTACCTATTTTATCTTCCAGTAGATTGTGCTTCTCTGTTAATATTTGGGTTTCATCCATTTTATTTTAGTTTATGGTGAAAGATATGGGTCTAGATTCAACCTTCTGCAAGTGGATCCCAATTTTTCCAGGACCATTTATTGAAGAGGCTATCTTTCCTCCAGCATAAATTGGCCTCTTTGTCAAAGATCTGATAGCTGAATGTGCCTGGAGTTGTTTCTGTATCCTCTGTTTTCCACTCATCCACATGTCTGGTTGGTTGGTTGGTTGGTTTATACCTTGCTGTTTTATCACAGTATCGTTATAACTTGAGTCCTGGATTGTGATGCTTCCTACTTTGCTCTTGTTGCCAAGGATTGCTTTTACTACTGTAGGTCTCTGCTGCTTCCGTATGAATTTCAGGATTGTTTTCTGCAGTTCTCCTATGAGAAATGCTATTGGTATTTTGATCAGAACTGCATTAGACCTTTATATCAGTTTTTGAAGTGTACCCACTTTGGCTATATTGGCCCTGCCTCCCCAGAAACAGGAGATAATATTTCCATTTTCTGACAGCTTCTTTTATCTCCTTTTCTAGAGTATTATGTTTATCACTCTAGAGTTAACCTTGATTAGGTTAATGTCTAAGTCTTTAATATTCTTTGATGCTACTGTAGATGGTATTGTTTCCCTGATTTCTTTTTTGATGAGTTTACTGTTGATATATAGGAATGATATTGATTTCAGTGTGTTCACTTTGTATCCTGCTACACTACTGAATTTGTTATTAATTATTGGAGTCTATGGTGGAATTTTTGGGTCTTCTATGTAGAGAATGTCACTTTCAAATAATGATAATTTGACTTCCTCCTTTCCTGTACATATCCTTTTTATTTTTTTCTCTTGCCTGACTGTTCTAGCTAACACTTCAACAGATATGGTGACAGCAGACATCCTTGTCTTATTCTTGATTTTAAAGGGAAAACTTTCAACCTTTCCCCATTTAATATGATGTTGGCCATTGGTTTTTCATAAATGGCTTTTATTCGACTGGCTTAAGGTTCTTCTATACCTACTTAGGGTTCTATCATGAAAGGACATTGGATTACATCAAAGGTTTTTCTGCATCAAATGAGGTTATCATGTGATTTTTCTGCTTGCTCCTATTTATGTAATATATTATACTGATTGATTTGCATATGTTGAACTGTCTATGCACCCTTCTATGATTTTTTGATGACTGCTTGCATTGTGTCCGCCATTACCTTGCTAACGATGACTGCATCTATGTTCATTTTTGTTTGGGTTTTTTTTTCCTGGTTTTGGAATCAGAATAATGCTAGCTTCCAGGAATGATTTTGGGAGTACTGCTTCCCTTTTGATTTCATTAAAGACATTATACCTTCCCTAAAATTCTTGATGAATTTGGGAGTGAATCTTTCAGGTTGCAGGTTTTTCTTAGGTGAGACTTTATTACTTCTTCAGTTTAATTGCCTAATATTGTATTGTGAAGGGGTTTTATGTGTTCTGGTTCTGCTTTGGTAATTCATATGGACCTAGGAATCAATCTCTTCTAAATTCACCAAGTTATAAGAGTACATGTTCCCAAAGTAGTTACTAATAATCTTCTGTATTTTAGCAGTGTCTGTTTTGATTTCATCTTTTTTCATGATCTCTCTTTGCATTTAGACTTTTTTTTCTGTAAGATTTACTGTTTGTCTATTTTATGTATTATTATTTTTTTAAACCAGCTCTCCAATTCTTTGACTTTTTTGTATATTTTTAGTCTCAATTTCATTAATTTCTGCTCTGATTTTCATAATTTCCCTTCTCATAATCACTTTGAATTTGGATTGCTCTTGTTTTTCTAGGACCTTGAGGTGCATCATTAGGTTATTTACTTGTATTTACTCTGTTTTTCTAAAGGACATTCACAGCTATAAACTTCCCTCTTAGGTTTGCTTTCATTGTGTCCTATAGGTTCTGGTATGATGCACTGACATTACTTTTTGATTCTAGGAACTGTCCAATTTCTTCCTTGATTTCTTCCATGACACCTTAGGTATTCAAGAAGATATTGTTTAATTTCCATGTTTGCTCAATTTCTGTTGTTTCTTTTGCCATTGGTTTCTAATTTCATCGCACTATGATTTGACAATATGCATAGGATAATTTTGATTCTTTTGCAATTATGCTTTCCATAATATGGTCTATTTTGGAGAAAGTCCCATATGCTGCTGAAAAGAATATATATTCTGTTGTTTGGGGGACAGAACACTCTGTAGAGTTAAATCTGTTTATTAAAAGGCTTGGTTAAACTCTGGCATTTCTTCGTTGATTTTTTTTCTAATTGATCTATTTGTGTCAGTGGGGAAGTTGAGGTCCCTCATTATAATTGTGTTTACGTGGTTTTTAGTCCAATAGTATTTGTTTTAGGAAGATGGGTGTACCAGTGTTTGGTTCATATATGTGTATCATTTTTACCTCTTTTTGACCAATATATTAATATGTCTTTGCCTCTTCTGACCAATTTTTGTTCAAAGTCCATTTTGTCTGAAATGAGGGTAGCTATTCCTGCCTTTTCTTTTTTAGTTCTCCTTGCATGGAAAAAAACTTTCCCACCCTTTGATTTTTAATCGGTGAATTTACTTTTTAATTTGTTATTTTGTTTCTTGATCCATTCTGCCAATCTACACCTTCTGATTGGGGAACTGAGACCATCCATATTGAGAGTTATTACTGAAAGGTCTTGACTTGCTCCTGTCATTTCATTTTTTGCCCTTTTTCTCCTTCTGCTTCCCTGTCCACTCTGCCTGGTATAGTCGTTCTATTTGAATTTTTGGCAGTTTGGCTTCTTGTCCCTTTCTAGGATATCCTTAATGATTTTCTGGAATGCTGTTTTGGTGGTCATGAATTTCTTTATATACCCTTTTGAAAAATAGTTTTTCAGGATATATATGCCTGGGTTGACTTCTTTAATGGCTTGAAACACTTCACTCTCCTGCCCTCTAAGGTTTGTGTTGAGGTGTCTGTGGTAATTCTAATGAATTTCCCTTTATAAATGATTATTTGCTGTTCTCTTAAGAGCTTTTTAAAGATTCTGTCTCTTAACAGCTTTTTAAAAGATTTTGTCTAGAATCTCTTAAAGATTCTGGACATCTGGGATATTGACTTTTATGCTGTGCAGAGGTTATCTTTTGAGTATGACTATTTCAGGTTATATAAGCCTCATTATCTGTATGTTTAATTCTTCTGTATTTGGAAAGTTTTCTGTATTATTTCTGTAAACACGTTCCTTATGTCATTTTTGCTGTCTTCTATTTTTTCATTTATTCCATTTAACCTTAGACTGGTCTTTCCAACATCTAGAAGCCATTGGATCCATTTTTCATGTTCTTTGGTTGTTTATAAGGTACTTCTGAATAATTAGATACTGGCAGCCCTGTCTTTTATTCCTGACACTCTATCTTGACATTTGGCAAGATCTGCTGCTCATATTTTCAGCATAATTTTTAAACTTCTGGGTTTCCATTTGGATTCTTTTCATGGAGTCTAATTCTCTGCTAAACTGATAATTCATGTTTTCTACCTTTTTGTTTAGTTCAGCTAGCTTTTTATTAGTGTCTTCTATAAACTCTGATTGTTTCATTTCATCATGATTCATTCTTCTTTGAGCCCAGCAAGCAGCTCTGTAAAACACTTTTTTTTTTTTTGAGACAGGGTCTCGCTTTGTAGTTCAGGCTGGCCCTGAGCTCACTATGGTGCCCAGGCAAGCTGCCTCGAACTCAGCAATCCTCCTGTCTCTGCCTCCCGAGTGCTGGGATTACAGGTGTGAGCCACCACATCCGGCATTGTGTAAAACACTTTTTTAATCATCAATGTTATCCATTCAAATAATTTGGCTGTGTGGCTTTTGCTCCTCCCCATCAATGCCCCATGGATTAACTTTAGGAGACCAAAGAGCTTTGGAGGGCATTTTTTAATTGAATTCTCTACTGGTACATTTTATATACAGCTTACAATCACATTCAACATTGAAGAATTTGGGTATTTTGTTGTCTTAGCTTTTCATGTTTCCATTACTTTTTTGTGCGTGTATTTTGTTTGTGCTTAGGTTTTCAGGGACTTACAGTGGTAAGACTGTTGCTTATATGGAGATCTCCAGCCTTTACTCCATTTCTCCAACTTCTGTGCAGCTTCTAATTTTCTTGTCATTTCCTCCCCAATTCATGGAGATCTATTTTTTATTTTCACCAAATTGTTGTTTTCTATATTTCTGGATTCTGAATCTCAGAGAGGCTGAGTTTTACTACTAATCATTACTCCATCACTTTGTATTTTCTCAGCTTAAGAATCTTGAAGAGTGAATTGGAAGGCTTCCATCAGAATCATTAGAAATCAACAATAATTAAAGCTGTCTAGTATTTTCACAATGGTAGGAAAAAACTGACCAATGAAATAGAAAATTCAGAAAGAAACTCAAACACACCTAAGTCCCTGATTATGACAGAGACAACACAACATGGCAGTACAAACAAGAAAGCATGGTGTTTTTAATAAACACTTGTGGACACATATAGGTACAGATACAGAAAAAATATATCCTGAACCCCTCTTAGTAATCAGTTCAAAATTATTATAGATCAAAACAGTGAAGGTAAAGTAATATATCTTCTAGGGAAAAACATGAGAATATATATATGAGAATATACATATTCTCTCATATATATATATATATATATATCTTAATTTCATCACATGAAACTGTTAAGAACTGGTAACCCACAAAGTAGAAGACATTTATAACACAAAGAAATCCTACAATCTATAGACAAAAGACACAATTTGAATAGGTACAGTTTGAACAGATGCTTCCACAAAAGAGGATACTCAGATGTCAAGGAGTACCTGAAAAGATGTACTTAATTAATCAAGCATATATGTTAAATTATATAAATTTAAATTAAATATAAATTAATCAAGTAAATACAATGAAATGCAGTATAGTAGTGCTTCTGCAAAATGGCCAAAAGGAAACTATGGAATATATCATCTGTTGGCCAGGATACAAAATAATCAGCATCCTCATAACACAGTCAGTGAAAGTGTAAATTGGTACAACCATTTTAGAAATAAAGTATCAACTAAAGTCGACCAGACATTATACTGCCCTACCATTTGGGAACTGCACACTTAAGTATTATGGAGCCAACAATAAATGTGTTCTCCAAAACGCAATGCCACAAGGTTAATAATAGCATTATCCTTAAGAACCCTGAGCTGGAAATTATTCAAATGGTCAGCAAAAGTAGAATAAGAAATCATGGTACAGGGCCGGAGGGTTAGCTCAGCGGTTCCGGCGCCTGCCTCGCAAGCGCGAGGACCTGAGTTCGATCCCCGGTAACCACATATAATGCTGGGCGTGGAGACACGCCCACCAACAATCAGCACCGCATAATGCCGGACGTGGTGGCTCACGCCTGTAATCCCAACACTCGGGAGGCAGAGACGGGAGGATTGCTGAGTTCGCGGCGGCTTGCCTGGGCACCATAGTGAGCTCAGGGCCAGCCTGAACTACAAAGCGAGACCCTGTCTCCAAAAAGCAAAAAGAAATCATGGTACAGTCCTACATCGTAAAGAAGAATGATCTGCAGCTATTCAGAAAGACACCAATGAATCTCACAAACATAATGTTAAGCAAAAGAATAGAAACAAAAGACCACTGATAAATAATTCTGTCTATATAAAGATCAAACTAGGGTTGCAATGAATCATAGCTAGGAGATTACTTTTGAATGAGTTTTTGATCTACTAGTGCTGGATTACATCAGTGTGTT
The DNA here is from genome assembly GCA_004025085.1 of Thryonomys swinderianus. Taxonomy (NCBI): domain Eukaryota; kingdom Metazoa; phylum Chordata; class Mammalia; order Rodentia; family Thryonomyidae; genus Thryonomys; species Thryonomys swinderianus. The sequence goes on from PVIC010000070.1 coordinate 96,819, forward strand.
CATATTGTGAAAATTCTTCTGTGTATTCATGATACCTGGACATTTCTGTGTTTCAATAAGAACGTAGAAATTCATGGCACAGAGAAAGCGTGTCCCTAGTCAGCTGGAGCACTGTAACCCTCCCTGTATTCTCTAAGTGCCCGCTAACCCTACAGACAGACTCTCCGCATCTTATGATCCCACAAAAGGACAGTCCTCAACTGCAGATGGAACCAGTTCTGCAGGAAAGGAGTGATGGGATTTTTGCAGAGAAAACAAAGTAAAGCACGCCCCCTAGAGTCCCCACTTGCAAAAGCCAGAAACGGCACCATCCTAGCTTTCTACACAGTGTTCCACTTCCTCAGCTCAGAGCAAACATAAAACAGAACCAAACGAGTATTTTCTTTTAGTAACCTCTTAGAGACTGAGACTGTGAGATTAGAATGGAGCAATGCAGAAGACACGCTGGAGCTGGAAGTCTGAGGTTAACAGAAAGAGAGTCCTTTGAACACATTCCCTTGAGGCCCCCAAACTAGTTAATGAAGTCTAAAACGATGTTTTATAATAATAACGATAATGTTCATTTTGTAGATGATTTTGAAAGAAAAAAGATGCTTTGTTAAACGACATAAAATTCAGGGTACTTTTCTTAAACTGTTATAAATTTTAATAGGCTACAAATTACCTAAGAATATCATTTAAGTTTAACTGAAATGCTTTTGTTTTGCTAAATCAGAACAGCTACAGTTAAATGATTTGACGTGTAAGGCCTACAGATTAATAAGATATGACCTTTACTGCTGGCAGCATTTTATCTTTAGAGATAGATGTCATCATTTGCCTTGTGTGGTTCAGATTTTCTGAAAAGGTTAAGATAGTGCCTTCAGACCACAGAAACTCTTATTAAAGACTTCAATGAGCACAGAATTGCTGCCCAGTCTTAAAAAAGAAAAAATAATAACTGTTAATGAAAATACTGACCTGGAAAGAGAAGATTAGGAATGCAATAAAATGCAATCTTTTAGACAATGTGCTGATCTTAGGACAAAGTAGCAACAGTTAGCACCAGCCAAGTCCCAGTGTGATGGCTGCTCCTGCTCAGATGATCACCAAGAAGGTCAAATATTAATCTCACTGTCTTGCGTGGGCTGGGAACTGTCACGAGTGATCTCATGTAAGAATTCTGCCAACTGGGACGCTCATGGATGGGAAAGGCAGGACTGTCTGCCACTTCTTAGATACCACTTCCTGCTCCAGGCTCTAGCTGGGCCTCCTGCCTACTTTTCACATGTAACACCATCTTTCCCTCCCCCTCTGTTTAGAAACTGTACGGGATTCAGCCTTCCCTGATGGGTACTGACTGAAGCTCCTATGTCCTCAAAGGACATCTAAATGGAGACATCAAACCACGGATTACTATCTTCCTCCAGTGCATCACAGTGTCCAGCATGCGTGCTATACAGAGAAGGTTAAAAGAAAATGTGAATCTCTGTTAGTTCTCCCTAAGGCTCAGTACATTTGAACTAGGAAGTCCATAGCATCCCTAGGGTCAATCTGAAGTCTTTCTTGATTACCACAAGTGTCATGTTCTCATCTATTTCCATCTGAAAGAGGAGGAGAGTCAGAGCATAGAAACAAGCCAAATTACCACTAAATCGAGTAGCCCGTTTTCATGACTTAGCAACTTGTATAAAGTATGTTTGAGTCTCTTCATGAAAAATGTGTCTACGAAGAAGACACACAGATATAGAAGCAAGTATAACAGCTATAAAATTAGAGTGGAATTGACTAAGATCACAATTTTTCATAAGCTAAGATACATCATGTTCCAATCTGTCTTTCTCCTTAGTCCTCTCTATGATAGATGCCCTGAAAATGCCACTGATTCAACATTGAAATATTGTTCAAAGTGCATTTAGATTGATTAAAGGAAGAAAAATGTCGTTCAGTCCTGTAGTGAAATGACTAAACTACTGAATAATAACAGAGTCTCAAAGCAGAGGACAAGAGAGGATCTGAACTTCAAAAGAGACCCACTCTTAGCTCAGCCAAACCCTAGACTACATGGGGGATTGTGGCAGATCATTTAGATTGATTCTACTTATAGATGCTAGTTTGGATAAAATCAAGCCATTAGTTATGATGGCAACCTAATTAAGTCAGTTTAACACCCCTCATCACAGCTGTTATATTGATTGAGGAAGAAAAATAAATTGAAGACCCAGCCATCATTCCTTGTTATTTCAAGTACAGTAAAATATTAATCAAGTTGAAAATACCAGCTACAATTTTGCCACTGAGAAAAATGGCATAATAAAAGAATTCTTGGGGTCTTGAGTTACTGCAGTCAGAGATAGCAGAATAAGCACTGCTCCCCAACTCAGCAGGGTGGCTACAGGTATGAGACTTATGCTCTCTTGGCCTCAGTTTCCCTACCTGTAGAGAGAGGTTGCCTGCTAGGTTCTTATGAGGATTAGAAATCATGAATGCAAAATTTCCGCACCTAGTAAGCACCTTAGAAATGTTTAACTGAACTAAATTTGAACAGAGTCATGGGCCGATGTGATCTGCATCCACCCTGCTGGTGATCTAAGCATTTTTCCAGGGAAGCGATGAGCCACAGAAATCTCCACTCAGAGTAGAAGTTACCCAAAAATACCTCCTGGAGGGCGGGCAGCAATGCAGGGAGCCCATACTGGGAGAGGCAGAAGCTAACATCTGTCTGCCTGAGCACAGGACAGTTCCAAATGAACCATCTTAAACATAAAATTTTCATTTATTCTTATGGGAAAAAAAAACTATTTGGGACATTAAATTACTGCCAGTACCTTATACCCATATGTAGCATCCCTGTTCATCCTGCCTTTAACTAGTCCTGCTCTGTACTGCTCTGTACACTCGGCTTGGTAGCAGATCAGCAGCAGCCCAGGCCCCGGACTGGCACCCATCCTCTGCCAGGCTCCTACCCCATCGCTCAGCCCAGTCATCAGTGTCTGACTGGCGTCCTGAGGTCACCTCTGCCCTGTGTCCTGGCTGCCTCTTCTACCCCTCGCGGTCATCCCCATTCTTCTGGCCTCCTAGAAGCCCCCTGTGCATGCTCCCCACACTCAGATCCACCCCAGCCGGTGCCTGTGGCACCCTCTGCCTCTTGTCAAAGCCATCCTGCAAAAGCCCTTGACCTGGTCACGAAACAGCCACCCCACTTGCTCCTGCTGGAGCACCCACACCTCTCCTCCCCTGCACTGCTGATCTTGTGCATGTGCAGCCAGGCAGAGCACAGCCCCCGCAAATGATTATTGTATTGACTGAGAGGATAAAATGAAAGTGTCATGTTTAAACAGCCTTCTTGTCAATTCCTACCATTTTTTCTTTTCTGTAAAGTTAGCAAAATAGACACCCAAAAAAAGCCAAAAAAGTTGTTTTTAAAAATAGGCAATTTAGCTTCAGATTTTTGCCTTAACAAATTTCAAAATCCAAATTATATGGCTAATTTCTTAAGTTCTACATTAAGTACTACACATGGAAAACTGCCATTATATTTTGCAAACTTATTTTTCTGCCTATTTCTTCGGTGGAGTACTATTAAATTTTTTCAATATATATCCTTTCTGAAACAGTTATCAAGATGTCTACTAACAAAGCAATAAAAAGTGCTAAGAAACAGTGAGGTTCTCGCCTTAAGAGGAACGTTCTAAAATGGTAGGTAAACTACTGATGCTGAAATCCATACTAAAGAGAACACAGTTAAACAAAATAACACAAAGGACAACCCTACAAACAGACCTGATTTCCTCTCCGTTCTAAAGCGAAGGGCACGGTTAGTTCTAGGCAGAGAAGGGTGATGTTCATTTGCTCACAGCTGCTGACTGAAGGTTCAGCAGGAGAACAGGAGTTGGGGGGCAGTAGATGGGCTCACCTATGCATCACATCGTACCCCTTGTCATGCTCAGCACCTCTCTCCACTGGTCGATCCTTCCATTTGTCCTCCCAGGGGGCCTCAAGCTTCCATGAGACCCTAACTGAGGCCCCACTCGTTGTCCCTGATGTGGACTCTGGGCCTTGAGTCCATCTCTACAGACTTGCCTCCACACACGGGCTTCTCCTTCCAGGGGTGATAAGTGTGGCTTTGAATTCAGCTCAGCCCAGCTGACTGCCAGGACTGAGCAGAATCCTGAAGCTTGGGCCCTATGGAGCACAGGAGACCAACATTCTATCTTCCTTCTTTCCTCCTCTCCCTCCTCTTCATTCTTCACATCCCTGCTTTGCATCCCCGCTTTGCACATTCTGCACACTTAGCACACAACACTTGTACTCTTGATTCCAAGGGAAGATACAGAATATGTGCTGCTGGAGGTGATTCTAGAAACCAGAAAAACCAGTGACTAGGAGACTATATCGCATTCTGGTTCTCTGAGCTAAGTTCTTGCTGGGACCCTAACATTCTGAGCATATGAAATCAGCCCATCCAGCTCTGGGGATGCCAGGCCCTGTCACCTAAGGGAACCCTCCTAGGCAGTGCACCTGGAGTCTTATCTTGCTTCTAGGAATGTCATATCATGCACAAGTCTGGTCCTTTGTGTCTAGGCATGGACAGCAACACGTAACAAACAAAAAAGAGAAGCAGCCACACTTCCATCAGCTGGCAAGTGGATAAACAAAATATGAGTCATCTGTACAGTGGATTGCTATTTGGCTATACAAAGGGACAAAATGCTAATTAATACAACATGGATGAGCCTCAAAAACATACCAAGTGAAAGGATCCAGACTCCAAAAGATTAGATATTAAATAACTCCATTTATATGCAAGGTCCAGGATAGGCAAATCTAGAGAGATAAGAACTAGATTAGCAGTGGCCAGGGCTGGGAGTGGGTATGGAGTTAATCCAGATGCTGCTTTGGGGGATGAGGAAAAGCTCCTAAAAGTAGATAGTGGTGATATGTACATAATTCCATCAATTTACCAGAAGTTGATTTTTTTGTAGAAAATAAGAAACTAAAAAATTAGAAAAATATTTTAATCCCTATATAACTTTTGAGTTTAGTGTTTTCTTTCTGATTATTATAGTAATCATAGTTATTGTAAAGAAAATTAAAAAGAGAGAAAAGTATTATTTTAATGCTAATTACCTGGGGAGATAATCACCACTTAGATTTTAATATATTCCTTTCTAATCTTTTTTCCAATCATACATTCATTTTTTAATTAGGACCATACTGTTTGTAGTTGTGTCTGTTAGCCACAAAATACAGAGCTTATTCATATGGTTTCTAAATAATGGAACCTCTCAGCAAAAGCTCAGTGTTTTTTGGCTAAGTAGAAATCCTCTTTGGTGATTGTTGTGTAAAATAAAATTCCTGAGATTAAAAAATCAAACAGAAAGGCTGGACTTTTCTCATTAACATCCACATTCACAGCATCACTTCGAGACTGGGATAGCCCTGAGCAACTCGGCTTCTCTGACTTGATCTGAGTCTCTGATTTCCTTTCCACAGAGAGGAAGTAGGATCTCAAGTGCTCAAACCAGCAACCCCTGGCTTTCGTAGCCTTTTCCTGACCTACCTAACAGTGGGGGTGTCCTTTCTTTCCTCACATTCTCCCCTGCTTTAGGTCCATCATTTTGCTTCTGAGTCTACAAATCCAAGTGGAGAATTATGAGCCAGGCAGGCCAAGGCTGTGCCAGGCCAGCTCAGTGTTGAGCAGACAAACTTGAGCATGAGTGGCCAACACAGACACACAGAGGGCATTATCACTGCTCACCATGAAGACATCAAAATGATGGCCTATGCTTGAAACCAGAGTGGGGCCCTTTGGTCCTCTGATCCTGTAATACACTGAAGTCATCCCAGTGCTGAGTACAGCCACAGAGCCATGAGGTAGTTTGTGTCTAGATATCCCCCAAAGCTCCATGTAGTCAGAGGTGGGGCTTTTTCAGAGGTGGCTGGATCTAGTGAGTGAATCTGGGATTGATTCATGATACAATGCTAGGCTCAAGGACACCAGGATTAAGGGCATGAGTGCTATCCACACTGAATAGTCTAGATAAGATTAAAGGACCAGAAAGACACTGTTAAGGCCACTTGGCTCTCTTGTTTTCAGTCTGCCATGAACTGTTGCCCCCGTACTACATGCTACCTTCCCTTACCTACTGTTATGAACTGAAACCTCTACAAACTGTGAGCTGAATTAACCTTTTCCTCCTTTAACTTTGGGCGTTGGGTCTTTTGTCTCAGCAATAAGAAAAGTAACTAAGACACCAGGCAAGCAGGGGCCAGAAGCAAGAAGACCCAGCCATGGAGCCAAGGCCAAAATGAAGCACCTCTGTGGTCTCAAAGTCACCTCCTCACAAGGAAGAGATTCAATAATTCAGATCTCCCAGGCATGTTGGCTCATGACTGTAATCCCAACACTCAGGAGGCAGAGGCAGGAGGATTGCCATGAGATCGATGCTAGCCTAGGCTACATAGTGAGTTCAGGGCCAGCCTGAACTACAAAGCAAGACACTGCCTCAAAAAAAAAAAAAAACTAATTGTTCATGATAGCTCAATCTTGGAAACAACCCAAATGCCCATCAACTGGAGAGTGGATAAAGAAGACGTGTTTGTTTATAAAATGGAGTATTATTCTGCCATAAAGCATGACAAGACTGATTCATTTATGTGCAAATGGAGACACCTGGAGGATACACTAATAAGTGAAATAAATAGATCACAGATAGGCAAATACCAGATCTTCTCTTTGATATGAGCACCTGTAGATGTAAATGAGCTCTAGAAAGTACAACAGTTTTTGTAGAATGGGAAATTTTCATAGGAAATTTGGTGTGGGAATGTACTGAGGGGAAAGAATAAATATGATGTGGAAAGAAAATAAAAGAGCATGTATATAGGTGGTGGGGAGGTGTGGGTGGGTAGGGATATGGGTAAAAATGAGAATTAACTTGTGTCATATACTGGTACAAATTCCCCAATGTGTGAGATGTATATAAATTGTACCAATAAAGAATTCAATTTAAAAAAACCTAAGTCAGTAATTCAGATCCATAGGGGAGGAAATAATGAGAATTTTACATAGCATATTGTCTTAGATGGCTTTAGGCAAAATACAAAATAAATAACCCACCAGGACTGGCCATCACTAAAGATGGTCAGAAGGGATACTGTCCCGCAACCTAAGGAATTTCCAGGTCTCCTTCCTCAAGCCTTCATTTTCTCATTTGCAAATGAGATTTGGTGTGGTAGTGTAGGCTGTAGACATTACTCAGTGGTAGAACATTTGTCTACCATGTGTGAGATTCTGAATTCCATCCCTAATACTGCAAAAAGGGGGCTTCAAAATATCTCAGTATAGCCAGTATCATACTGAGGAAAAACTAAAAACATTCCACCTAAAATCAGAAAGAAGACAAAGATGTCCACTATCACCTCTTGCATTCAACATAATACATGAAACATTAGCCAGAACAATTAGGCAAGAAGAAGAAATAAAATGGATGCATACAGGAAAAGAAGAACGCAAAATATCATTATTTGCAGATGACATCACACTCTACACAGAAGACCCAAAGAACTCCACACAAAAATAAACTCAGAATTAATGAACTTCAACAATGTAGCAGGATACAAGTTTAACACAAAAAAGTCATTAGCATTTGTGTACAACAGTGATGAACATGACGAAAAGGAATTCATGAAAATAACACCATTCAAATTAGCTGCAAGAAAAATGAAGTATCTAGAAATTAATCAAGGAAGTGAAAGATCCTCTACAAAGAAAACTACAATACACTGAAAAAGATTGAAGAGGACTTCAGAAAATGGAAAGATGTCCCCTTCTCTTGGATAGAAGGAATCAATGTTGTCAAAATGGCTATCTTTTCAAAACTATTATACAGATTCAATGCAGTCCCAATCAAAACACCAACAGTATACTTTATAGATATAGAAAAAATACTATAATTCATATGGAACCAGAAGAGAGTCAGAATAGCAATGTTGGGCAACCAGAGAAAACAGGAGGCATGTAAATACCTAACTTCAAGCTACACAACAAAGTAATAGTGATAAAACAGCATGGTGCTGGAACAAAAACAGATACATGGATCAGTGAAACTGAACTGAGCATGCAAAAACATGTGTCCCCAGACACATTCAGCTGTTTGATCTTCAGCAAAAGAGCCAAAAGCGTATGTTGGAAGAAAGACAACCTACTCAACAAATAATGCTGGAAAAACTGCTTTTCTGTGTGCAGAAGATTGAAATAGACATTTATGTCTCACCAGATACTAAGTTAAAACCAAAATGGATGAAACATTAAAACAGAAACATTGGGGCTGGAGATTTAGCCCAGTGGTTCCAGCATCTGCCTAGCAAGTACAAGGTCCTGAGTTCAATCCCCTGTACTCACATACAACAATACCAGGTGTGGTGCCTCATGCTTATAATCCCAGCATTTGGGAGACAGAGGCAGGAGGATTGCTGAGTTCAAGGCTGCCTGGGCTACATGAGCAAGCTCAGGGCCAGCCTGAACTACAAAGCTAGACCCTGTCTCAAAAACTAAAAAAACAATACAAAAAACAGAAACATTAAACCTACTAGAAGATAAAAATCACATGAAGACATTGGTGTCAAAAGGATTTTCTAAAAAGAACCTCAGTTGCACAAGAAATAACAGAATTAACAAATGGATTATATCAGAATCAATCAATACAGTGAAGAGATAGCCTATAGAATGGGGAAAAAAATTGCCAACTACTTCTCAGACAGAGGACTAATATCCAGAATATACAAAGAACTCCAAAAAACTAAACCATCTAAAACTAAAGATCCAGTCAAGAAATGGGCAAGAGAAATGAACAGACACTTCACTGAGGAAGAAATTCAAATGATCAACAAATGTATGAAAAAATGCTCAACAACTCTAGCTATTAAAGAAACTCAAAATTAAAACAATGCTAAGATTCCATCTTACTCCAAAAAGAATGGCAATCATTAAGAAATCAATTGATGGTCAGGGATTTAGCTCAGTGGTTCTGGCATCTGCTTTGCAAGCACAAGATCCCAAGTTCAATTCCCAGTACCACATACTACAATGCCAGGCATGGTGACTCATGCTTGTAATCATGGCAATCAGTAGCACATGCCACAATGCCGATCGTGATGGCTCATGCCTGTAATCCCAACACTCAGGAGGCAGAAGCAGGAGGGTTGCTGTGAGTTTGAGGGCTAGCCTAGGCTGAGCTTGGGGCCAGGCTGAACTATAAAGAAAAACCCTGTCCCCCCAAAAAAAAAAAAAAAATCAATTGATAACAAATGCTGGAGAGGCTGTGGTGAAAAAGGAACCCTCCTGTATTGTTGGTGGGAATGTAAACTAATAAAATGATTATGGACTTCAGTATGGAGATTTCCCAAAGACCTGAAATGAGAAATTTCACATAGCCCAGAAATCTCCCTGCTACGTATGTTTCCCAAAGAGTTTAACACATCACACTACAACAATACATGCATAACAATGCTTATAGCAGCACAACTTGTAATAGCTTAGTCCTGGAAATAGCTGTATACCTATCAATAGAGGATTGGATAAAGGAAATGTCATTTCTTGTGGTGGCTCTTGGGCAAGGTACAAAATAAATGACCCACCAGAAATGGAAGGCCAGTGTCTGTTATGTTGACAATGGCAGGCCATCACTAAAAATAGTGAGAAGGCAAACTGGTTCTCCAACTAAGGGATTTTAAATACGCACTGTTCCCAGGTCTCCTTCCTCCAAACCTTCATATAATGGAATACTATTCTGTTATAATGACAGATTTGATACATTTGTAGGAAAATGCATACACCTGAAAAATATATTGTTGTGTAAAATAAGACCCACAAATTTACATACCATATGGAATCTCTCATTTGAGTGAAGTAAAGTAAGAGATAATAATAAAAGATAGATAAAAGAGGACTAGGAGGTGGATCTCTTGCAATAGGGAAGTAGTCCAAGAGAAAAGTGTGAGAGATTAGGAGGAGGGGAAGGGGAAATAAGTAGAATAAAGATATGCCAGGCTTGGGGCCGGAAGGTTAGCTCAGTGGTTCCGGCGCCTGCCTCGCAAGCGCGAGGTCCTGAGTCGATCCCCGGTAACCACATATAATGCTGGGCGTGGAAACACGCCCACCAGCAATCAACACCGCATACCACAATGCCGGACGTGGTGGCTCACGCCTGTAATCCCAGCACTCGGGAGGCAGAGACAAGAGGATTGCTGAGTTCGCGGCGGCTTGCCTGGGCGCCATAGTGAACTACAAAGCGAGACCCTGTCTCAAAAAGCAAAAAAAAAAAAATCCTCAATTAATGTAAACATTATATGTCATAACCTGAGCTAAAACTAAGACTAATAATATCAACAGGAATAAAAAAATGGGATTGGGGAATTGGAGGAGGGGGGAGAAAGAAAGTGGAAAGGGAAAGGGATTTTTGAAAAGAAATAAACTGTGGTATGAACACGTAACCACTCCCCAAGATGACTGTAAACTACATGAATTGCAGACATCCACTAATAAAATAAAAATAAGAACACCTCCCCCCAAAATCTATGTCTTAGGCACTGTCTCATTGCTGAGACACAATACCAGATACCCACAATTTAAAGGAAAGAGCTCCCAGTTTGTAGAGATTTCAGTCCATAGTTCGCTGGCTCTGAGGCAGGACCTTGCGGCAGAGGCCCCCGGGGGAAAGAAAGCTGCTCAGGAGGCAAGGTAAACAGGAAGCAGGTAAGCCTGGGGAGTGTAGGGAGGAGCTGGGGGGAAGATTCTTCCAGGCCACACCCCCAGTGGTCGCTTCTTCCATCTGGATCCCACTTCCTAACACCAAGTCAGCTTTACTGCTGGTATACTCCAACCATCATAAGATTTTGAGCGACATTTTAGATCCAAACCACCACCATCTCTTTGCATCCCAGTCACATAGTCGCATGACAGTTGCCAACCCCAACAGGAGGCCAAAGCAACTGAAGTGTGCTACAGCTGGTCCTCCATGATACCTTCCCCTGTAATACCTCCCTGCCTCAGTGAAGACCCACTGAGTGGAATGGCTCATCTCTAGAGGACACTCCCGACCCCTAACCCAGTAAAGACAGAAGCCAGTTTCTGCTCCCCACCTCCAAGTTTGGGCTTCCTCTGATCTTTAAATGGCTATCTGGAACGCAGCTCCTGTTCCTCCAAAGGACCAAGCCTGGTTCTCCCATACAGAGCATCCCAGTAGTTTGTTCACCTAGAGGCATTTTCCCTACTGAGGCAGAAAATTCATGAAAGCTTTGGTTCTGAGAAGTGGGCATGGAATCATCTCCCAGACTAGGGAGTGGGGATGGAAAAGGGAACAGAAGGCTAAAGAATTTTTGCTAAGGGCAGATTTAGGTCCAGTGGTATCGCATCCATCTTGGAAGCACAAGGGTCTGAGTTCAATCCCTGGTCCTACAAAATGAGTAAACAAACAAACATCTTTTTTGTTTGTTTTTTGGGGGTTTTTTGTTTTTTTGTTTGTTTGTTTGTTTTTTTGCTTTTGAGACAGGTTCTCACTTTGTAGTTCAGGCTGGCCCTGAGCTCACTATGGTGCCCAGGCAAGCCGCTGCGAACTCAGCAATCCTCCTGTCTCTGCCTCCCAAGTGCTGGGATTACAGGCGTGAGCCACCACGCCCGGCATTGTGGTATGCGGTGTTGATTGCTGGTGGGCATGTCTCCACGCCCAGCACTGTATGTGGTCACCGGGGATCGAACTCAGGACCTTGTGCTTGCAAGGCAGGCGCTGGAACCACTGAGCTAACCCTCCAGCCCTGTTTGTTTGTTTTTGAGACAGGGTCTCACTAAAGTTCAGGCTGACCCTGAACTCACTATGTAGCCCAGGCAAGCCTCCAATTTAGCATCCTCCTGCCTCTGCTTCCCTAATGCTGGGATTACAGGCATGAGCCACCACGCCTACTGTGGTATACGGTGCTGATTGCCAGTGGGCATGAGTCACCACGCCCAGTATTGTTGTATGTGCTTACCAGGGATTGAACTCAGGACCTTGTACTTGCTAGAGAGGCACTGGAACCACTAAGCTAAATCTCCAGCCCAAACAAAACTATCTTAAGGGCTCAAGTTAGATTCCTCGTACTGGAAAAAAAAAAAAGAAAGAAAGAAAAGAAAAAGAATTTTTGCTAAATATCTAGAAAAATGCATAAGATTCCAACATTTCCTAGGCTCCAGAAACTCTTGGAGCCAAATGTCCTTGTGAAGAGTGATTATATTTTGAACTGAATCTGAATTTTGATACGACTTTTCTTCATCCTGGCCTTGGGAACTGGGAAAAGCTCAAACAAGAGGATTTTGAATTCAACCTTCTTTTTACCTCATCGCCCAAAGAAACAAGTTTGTTCTCCTGACTTCAGAAAAAGACATCACCAGCTGGCCCGGAATAACACGTGGGAAATTGAAGACAGTGGTATAATTAAGTTCACGAAAGGCCGATTCTTCTGGCCGTGTTTCAAATGCTTGTAATGCCTTCTCATCCATTCTGCTAAATGACTTTACTTCATAATATATTCAGAGTGAAAAAGTATAATGGATTCTTCTGAGATATTCAATTAGCTCAATAAAAAGAGAAAAATAATTTTTCAATAAAGAAATTTAGCCAAATGACTAAAGCTGACAGTGAAAAACCAACTTCAAAGTAATTATGCATTTCTTTGGAGTTCTTGCGCTTACAAAAGTTGATGAGATGCCACTATTAGAAATAGCCATCCTCTGATGATTAATTACATTTGTGTTTTCTATTTGAGCAGATGTTTATTTGAATGTTTACTCTGAAACCGTCTTTGAGTGCTGAAACATTTACACTTCCACCAGCCTCATAAAGAGCGTCTGTTCTCCCTGTTCAGCTTCCTTCAAGCTGGTTCCTTCACCAATAACACGAACTTCTTCCAAAAGGCACCAGGAATGGTGTCCTTGCAAAGTCCCCTTGTTCCTTCTGCTACTTGTCCTATGGGGTTCATAGGACAACATTAATCATGAATTCATTAATTCTTTTCTCCCCTACCAGTTGACATCCCCCATGTTTTCTACAAAAAAAAAAAAAAAAAACATCAACTATCCTTTAAACTTTGGGGTTTCCAAGAGCTCCACCCCTCTGACATTCTGTGCTTTCATCACAGGGAACCAAATACTCCAAAAAGGTCTCCAAAGCATCTCTTCAGTGATGGCTCCCCAGCCTCTAACTCGGTTCCAGCACTTCTCCTAAGCTGCCCACTTTCACACAGTGCCATTAGCACAGGCAAAACTGTTCTCACCGTCTTTCCACCGCTCCCTGCCTTTCCTCTGCAGCCCCGTATGAAAGCCTAGTCACCAAGGCCAGGCGTTTCACACCTGTGCGAGCTTCCTACAGCCTGACACAATCTATTGCAGGTCTCTCGCCACCAAGAACATCTACATTTCCTATCAATACAGTTGCATGTTTTCCAGAAATGAGTCAGATCAGGCTGCTACACACACTTTCCTGGAAATCCTCTGGTGGCGTTGTGGATCCCACAGAACCAGCCTGGCTCCTTGTGGCAGCCATGGCCGCCAGCCCCACCAGCCTTTCCAGCCTCACCCTTTGCCATCCCCTAATGTGCCCTGCTGTGGAGCAGCAGCCAGGTAGAACACTGTGCAGTCCTCCCTATTTCTCATCACCTGCAGGCCTCTGTGAGCTACAAGGCTTCCTGCCTGGCCTAGGCCACAGCTACACGCCATAACATGGTCCAGAAGCACAGTGACGTTGACTCATTGAACATGTGACTTCATTCATGCTGCAGTTGTATGGTCTCTTTTGGTGCCACCTGACCAAAGGTCACAATGTCCACTCTGCCTGTTCTGTCCACTTAAGGAGGAAAAGGTCTGAGTCTACAAAGGGCTGGCCACTGCCTCACCAGCCCTTGCCTTGCCCTTTACATGCTCCCCTTCAGTCCAGTACCCACTGCTCTTCTAACCCTCATGCTATTCAGTAGCTGAAAACTCACTGTGCATCTCAGAAAGTATGAGATAGGAGAGAGAAGGGAAGTAAAGAGAGAGGGGTAGAGGGATCCAAAGCAGTCAGGATATGTTAAATGCACAGACCCATTCCCAAAAGGAACATCAATATTGGTATTGCAAACATACTCTAATAAAAGAAAAAGAAAACAATCCTAAATCTCCTTAACAGCATGTTAAAGGAACGTTTCCGAACCATATTTGTTCAGGACACTAGACTTAGGCAGTCTCAATAGTTTGATAACTTTATTTCTCATCACTAACCCACTTTCTGAATTGCCCCATCTCATCATCAGCTGCCACCGTGGACTCATCAGCTATGTGACACCATTCTCCCCCAAGAAGAATGAAGCCCCCATCAGACTCTGTGCTCCTTAGCTAACTCCCTACTTCAGGTTGAGCTGCTCTAAAGCAACTTTAGTTCCTTCTCTCCATCCTCCCTACAGAGCAAACATAGGGGAAATCCCTGGCTATTTACATAAAGTTTCAATTTGATAACATGGAAGAGCTGACCCTGTGGTGCTAAGCCTTGGAGTAACTTGGCAGTTTCTCTGACTTTGTACAAAAAGCCCAACATTCCAAAGGTCAAAAGATGAAGCCCAAAGAACTTGAACCAAAAATTTTCATGTATGATGATTAAAAAAAAAAACTCCATAAACCACCAAACTTCATACAAAAATTCAATCTATTATTCCCATTCTGACCGAAACTGTTAATTATATTTTTATTTTATGGAAAAAATAAAATGTATTTTTATAACCAAATAATAAGAAAATAACAAGAGTTATTATACTGCACAATATTATTCAAAGTAGTTATTTAGTACAAGACATAAACCAAAGAGAGCTGACAAAAAAGAAACAGTAACACAAACTTATTTTTTGATGAACTAAGATTAGTGTAAATAAAACAAACTAGCATATATATTAAATTATCTTTAAAAAACAGAATATATAGTTTGGGGAAGTATTTGAACCTCTTCTGCTTCCTATTTATCTTTCTTCTATTCTGCTTTTTGTGTGTATATATATTTATATATACAACATATATATAGTGTTTCTCAAGTAACAGAAACCATGTGGTATTTAAACTAGTGTGTCTGACTCATTTCAGTTAACCTTAGGGTCTCAAGTTCCATTCACTTACCCATGAACATGTTAAGTGTATCTTTCTGTACAGCGATGTGGTACTTCAGGGTATATAAAGGCCACATTCCCCTTATCCATTTAACTGTCGATGGACTTAGACTTTGTGTCCAACATTTCACTATGATGAATTGTGCTTCTATAGAATGAATGTGCATGTATCCCTGAAATACAATGATTTAACTCTTTCAGAAAGTTGCTTTATACCTAGGAGGGAGACACTGGCCAAATATAGTTCCTACTTTTCGTCTTTCGAGGGATATGTGCACTGATTTCCATTGTGGCTGTACTTAATTGCACTTGCACAACAATGTAGTAGAGTTCCTTTTTCTCACATCTTCACCAGCCTTTGTTACTTTTAAATTTCTTATGATAGCCGTTCTTTCCAGGGTAAGATGTTATCTTGGCATAGTTTTAATTTGCATTTCTCTGATAGCCAGGGATGATGAGCATTTTTTGTATTTATTGGCCATTTGTACCTCTTCTGAGAAGTGTCATTCATTTTGGTTGCAAATTTTTTAATTGGGCCTTTTATTTGGGGGCCTCTAATTTTTCTGAGTACTTTGTACATCTTGATGTTGATCGTTTGTCAGAGGAATAGCTGGCAAAAATATTTTCCTGTTCCATAAGTTGTCTCTGAAAGTTAATATTATTGAATGCAAGATGCATTCTGCACTGTACACAGTGCAGAAATTACTCTCTGGTAAATCGCTTTCTGGTCATCCTGGTTGCGTCCTAACAGCCTCCCTTTCCCCACAGGCAATCCTCCGGCCACAGGCACTGGGACTTTACTGATAACCCTGGAAGACGTGAACGACAATGCACCCTTCATCTACCCCACAGTAGCCGAAGTCTGCGATGATGCGAAAAACCTCAGTGTGGTCGTCCTGGGAGCATCAGACAAGGATCTCCACCCAAATACTGATCCCTTCAAGTTTGAAATTCATAAACAAACCGTCCCTGACAAAGTCTGGAAGATCACTAAGATCAACAGTAAGTGTGGGTCAAACATTCCACCCCTCACCTTCACTTTGAACTTCATTTCTGTTTCTCAAAACCTTCATCACCTACTCTCCCATGTTCCCACCTTCTTTAGGTTATTTACATATTATAAAACACTAAGCTTTCCTACCAACAAATGAATACAGTTTGTGGAAATATTAAATGCCAATTTCTAATGAATACAAACTCCATGCCCCCTGGTGCCCCCACCAGGAGGCCCTCTGTACCACATCCTTGGACCCTTCTGCTGGGCTTCACCTTTCTCCTGCCTCATCCAGAATCTCTCTTTTTCTGTCAAGCCACACCATCAAGTTACAGGGTGCCAGTTTTTTGTTCTTCCTCTTCACTTTATATTCTAACTAACTGCTGTAGGTTCTCTCTTTGTTCCTGGCTTACGTGGACCATTGGCCAACCAGCCCAGTCTTTGGCTAAGTGTGATGCTTCTCACATGTATCTCTGGCCCTGCTGTCTCCTGTCTCAGAGCCAGGAAACTGTATCCCTGTGAGCTTTTGCCAGGACCTTGCAGAGCTCTTGCCTACCTTCGTGAGAGACTGAAGCATAGAAGCACCTGGGCATCAGAAGCTTCGGGCTTTCATGTGGGTGGCAACCTCCCCAGAAGTAACCTCATCTCTATGTGATGATCTCTCAAGGAAGGCTACAACATTCTTCTCCCATGTGCCCTCTCTCTCATGTATGAGACTTTTTCCCAGGACTAAGAATGGAACCCAGAGCCTTCACACTGATCTACATCCTCAGCCCTTGGAGAAACCTGTTTGCAACAGGGTCTAACTAAGTAACTAAGTTACCAAGGCTGGGCTCAGACTTGGGATCCTCCCACCTCAACCTCCCAGAGCGTTAGGATTGTAGGCATGTGCCACCACACCTGGCCTCATTTCTGAAACTTGCCAGGCGATGTCTCTCTCCCAGTCTTTCCACCTGGGCATGTGGAATTCAAAATTTGACCTAAAATTCCTGATGTCTGTCTTATGAATTTTGAACCATCCTCGTGTCCCCAGTGCCTCTCCACTTTCCTCCCCAGCTGAACCAAGTTCACCTTGTCATCTAGAAAAGCGACACAAAACAAAGCAAAATCTCACTGGTTAACGCAGCACACACCCTCATTCTTCAATGATGAATTGATCTGGCTTTTCACCTGGTCGGTTTCACTGTATACATCCATGCTGGGATTTCTGAAGAGAACAGGGGCTGCTGCTTTTATTGCATTCTGAAACTGTCTCATACATTTATGCATAAAATCCATTTTAAAATCGCATTGTCTATTGTTACAGGCTTACCTCATATCTTATGATTATCTCTCATTATTGATTCTGTTTGCCTGTTTGTCTATTTTATTGCTTTTTAAAGAATAAACTCTTTACACCAATCATGTTTAATTATAACAGCTCTTCCCTGGACTGAGAGGGTTCATGTTTTCTTCGCTGGTTTCTGTGTCTGGAGAGGTGACTAATCCGCCATTCCCTCCACCTAGAATGTTCCTCTGAGAGTCTCTCCTGGGTGAGAGAAGGCAGGAACTGTCCCTTGAGTTAGACTGCCCTCCCACAGGCCACCATCACATTGGTCACTTCCTGGTGAGGAAGGTTGTGTTTCTGTGTCCTCAGATTCATTCTCCCTCCTGATTTTGTTAGATAAATGCCTTCTAAATTCGCTCTGTTGTGCCCATTTTTTCTACCAGAAAGAAGCTGTGTAAAAGGCCTGTGCTGTGCATGGCAGTATATGCCCATAATGCCAGCATGCCAACTGCTGAGGCAGGAAGCTCGTAAATTCAAGGCCAGCCTGAACTTCGTAATGAGATCCTGTTCCAAAAACAAAAACAAAAAGAAAAATATCCCACATTTGAGTGGCCCGAAGGAGACTAACACAAGGCCAGGGGACAGGAGGCCACTTCTGAGGGCACCAGGGGCCTGGGTAGTAGACAGTCCTGCTACTACACATGGGCTGAGGAGAATTTGGGAGATACAAATCCAGCCTCGGTGTTGTGAATTCTCCCCCACATCTAGGAAAATGGTCTAATGATGAACCAAAGTACAGTTCATAGAAGCCATCTGCATGACAAAACACAGGAGTCCATCCCATGCAGGTGGAGCTGGTGGCTTTTCACACTCACTCTCCCGACATTAAAAATGCTCTTTGTAGGCGAGATGAGTTTGGAGGAGGAGGTCTCAGTACTTTCATAGTGGTGAGTACTCTGGAAATTAACTATAACAGCACAGAACCCCGGGACGTGCGCTGGTGGGAACGTCCTGTCGCTGCCCTCCCCACATGAGAGCCACGAGTCATGTGTGGCACTGGGCATCTGAAATGTGGCTTCTGTCACCCAGGAGCTGAATTGGTCTTTTCACTTGACATTAATTAATTTAAACACACACAGTCTCATGACTATAAATTAAAATCCAGTGCCCTTGGGTCAGAGATTTAGCTCAGTGGTTCCAAAGCCTGCCTAGCAAGCACAGGGTGCCTGGTTTGAGGCGTGGTGGCCACACCCACCAGCAATCAATACCACATACCACAAATGCTGGGCTTGGTGACTCAAGCCTGTAACCCCAGCACTCAGAAGGCAGAGGCAGGAGGATTGCTGAGTTCGAGGTTTGCCTGAGTTCCATAGTGAGCTCAGGGCCAGCCTCAACTGCAAAGCGAGACCCTGTCTCAAAAAAAAAAAAAAAAAAAAAAAAACCGCAGTGCCTTTGACATGCAGTGTCAGTTGCCAGCACCTCCTGGGCTCCCCAGTTCTGTCTCCTCCCATCTCACGGGGCCCTTGTCTTTCAGATACACATGCCCTGGTGAGCCTGCTGCAGAATCTAAACAAAGCAAACTACAACCTGCCCATCATGGTGACAGATTCAGGGAAACCGCCCATGACGAACGTCACGGACCTCAGGGTGCAGGTGTGCTCCTGCAAGAACTCCAGAGTGGACTGCAACACAGCGGGCACCCTGCGCGTCAGCCTCCCCTCGCTCTTGCTCCTCACGCTCTTCAGTTCAGTGTGTGAGTTGGCCTGACCTGGGCACGGGCACGGGTGTGAGAGTGAACCACCCCACAGTCGCAGACCCTTTCTGCTTCCCATGCAGCGTTCCGAGAAAACTGATCCCACAGGAAACATTCATCTTTAGCTTTATGCTTCGGCGGCAGAAAACCTGACACATAAAAGTCCCCCAACTAGCATGTAAAGGCATCTTAAGAGTCCCCTGCTGGCCGTGGGGAGGAGCAGTGCCACAGCACCCTGCTCCCCTGCAAGCCACAAGACAAACGCAGAATCCTACCCATGCACCTCAACTTGAGCTAATGAAAATGAGCCAGATTCGTTACCTGGTCTCTCAAGGGGCTACTTCTTTCTGCATTGTGCAGAATAATATTTTACAAGATGAAAGTCGATATTAGGCCTTTTTTAAGAACAGTAATGAGAATTCACAAATGGAACATAGACTATAAGAGAAGATAAATGTAGCCAGGTTTGGTGACACACGCTGGTAATCCCAGCACTCTGGGGGCTGAGGCAGGAGGATTGCAAACTGAGCCCAGCCTGAGAAACCTAATGTCTTAGTAAGACACTGCATCAAGTTTTTTAAATTGTGTTTTAAAGGGCCTGGGATGCAGCTTAATGCAAAGACCCTGGGTATTGGCTCTTAACGACCAAAAGACTATGAGGCCTTGGTATTTGCATTTTAGGAAATCCTTGCTGTAATTTTAAATTCAGGAATTAGGAAACTAACAGAAAGAGAGAACAAAGGTATTATATCCTGGTGAAGTAGGCGGCAGGTAGTGGAAATCACACATTTCATTGTGGATGTCCACGCATGTGACGCTCCCTGGAAGGAAAGGGGGTGGGGAGGGGAGGACAGAGGAGGAGAGTGCCCACCCTGTGTGAAGAATGAATAACAGAGGAGGAAAAGCCCAGCCACATCTCACTGTCCCTGCTCGTTCCTCACACCCCCAGAGGACAAGTCACCTTCCCCATCCAACCTGCCCCTCTGCGCACACTGCTCAGAGGACAGGCCTCCATCATCCCTCTCACCCCAGGGCTTCTTCGGCACCCACCAGCCACAAAACCTAGGGGACCCCAGACCCAACACCCTGTACCGTCCCTGCCCCCACTCCCTTCACAGACTCTTACGTCTTCACTTGCCTTGGTTAGCTTGCTGTGTTCCTAGCTCTGTGCCCCTGTGAGAATTTAGGGAAAGGTAATAGAAATCAAGAGGCCTCCTCACTGGGAGCCCTTTGTCTTCTATTGTAAGTTAGGACACAGCATCACCCACAGAGCATGAAGGAATAGAGAATGCAAGAGGGATATAACCAAGTTGCACAAGAGATAAACACAGGCCAACCAAAGAGCAGGGATGGTCCCGAGCAGCTTAGGTACTGTGAGTTTCCAGCAACCCTCACACTTTAAACTGGCAGATTCCTGGCCCTAGGTTCCTAAGAGTCTAGACAGCTTCCTTCTAGACAGTAGGAGCTCCTGGTGCTGGCCAACCTGTGGTTTGCTAAGTATCACTAGTCACGGGAGGTCACCCTTGTCAGTAACTGCGGAGACAAGAGTGGATCTCAACCCTGACTGCACAATAAACCCGCCAGGGGTCCTTCAAGTACCTACCCCCCTATTCGGGCAGGGCCTACTCCAGCAGAACCAATTGCTGGAGGTGTGGCTCAGACATCTGTCCATTTTAAAGGCCTGCCAGGCCACTCCAAGGCACTAGACATTGGTTGGGACTAGCTAGCGAGTGATCTTTCCTAGAACACCGGTCATCCTGACAGCAGCTCCTGGTCTGCTCCACACCCCGAACATACACTGGTCCCCTTGGCTTACTGTTCAGTGGGAAAGGGGAGCAGGAAGGTGAATTTAGGAATGGAGATGTGAAGATACTTTATACTGATGGTGCTCAGAACCTTAAGTCTGACAAGGGGCTGCAAGTCCAGGTTATGGATGAAACAACACTAGCACTGTGAAGATTTTCATGGTATCAACCTTCCAAAAATGCATATAATAAACTTAAAGAATTAAAGCCTATGTAAGACAGGAAGTTGCTAAACTTTATAGCTTGGAAGTATTGGAGACAGAGGTAACTAACACTAAATTTGGCACGATTTGGGGGGAGTGGTTTCTGCAAGCACTGAAGTTAAAATTCCAACTCAGCCATAGTCTTGAAAGGAATTTTAGGATCAGAGAAGTAAACAACCTGATACAACGTGGTTGAGGTTTCCCTAAAGCAGGGTCTGCAGTTCTCATCACACAGGCCAAATCTGGCCCATCGCCCATTTTTATAAATAAAACTTTATTGGAACACAGCCATGCCCATTTCCTGACATGTGCTCTGTGGTTGCTCTCTGCTACAGTGGCAGAGGTGCATGACCCTGCATGACCTGCAAAGCTAAGAATATTTATGATCAGACCCTCCACAGAAAATTTTGCCAGCCCTTCCTTAAAAGCATAGTCTGTAAAACTTCAGTTCTTTTTTTTTTTTTTTTTTTGAGACAGGGTCTCGCTTTGTAGTTCAGGCTGGCTCTGAGCTCACTATGTAGCCCAGGCAAGCCTTGAACTCAGCAATCCTCCTGTCTCTGCCTCCCGAGTGCTGGGATTACAGGCGTGAGCCACCATGCCCAGCAAAACTTCAGTTCTTATAAGAACAGATCGTACAGCATGGGAAGGAAAGATGAGATTTCTCTTCCCCACAGATAATATCAGATCCGAGGTAGTAGCATTAACCAAAAGCCCTAGTGTTTGTGGCTTTTCTCTGTATCAGTCTTTGGTCTGATTCCACTTCATAGCTGAGGAAGCTGGAACTCAGAGAGGCCCCAGGAGGGTAAGTGGGGAGCCAGCCTTGGCCATCAGACTGCCTGTTGTATGGGAAAAAATGAGAAGACATTTGCACATTGTGGCACCGGAGAGAGCTTTATTGCAACTGGGAATTGAATGGCAGGATCTGCACATCCTCCTTTGACATCTAAAAGTAAAAGAAATAAAACTAATGGCATTGAGAGTAATAAAAAGATGTAAATGGAATTATTGTTACTGTCAATTCTATTGTGTAAATTACATGCTGATGGCATTGAATGGATGCATAATTCTTCTCTCTATGCCCACCCCGGGCAACAAACCGGGCCTTATTAGAGTGCTCTGTAGTTTACTAGCCCATCTCTAACCATTCTGTTAGGCTCAATTCATCAGAAACAGCAAGAACAGAAAGAGATCAAGTGAACTTTTTTTTTTTGAGACAGGGTCTCATTTTGTAGTTCAGGCTGGCCCTCAGGTCACTATGTAGCCCAAGCAAGCCTCAAACTCAACAATCCTCCTGTCTCTGCCTCCTGAGTGCTGGGATTACAGGCATGAGCCACCACGCCCCGCACTGTGGTATGTGGTATTGACTGCTGGTGGGCATGAGTCACCTCTCCCAGCATTGTATGTGGTTACCAGGATTGAACTCAGGACCTTACGCTTGCGAGGCAGGCGCGAGAACCACTGAGCTAAATCTCCAGCCCTCAAGTGAACTATTTTAACAAGAACAAAATTAAATGTCTCTACTTGGCAGAATGGTGAGGGCCCACCAAAGAACAGTCCCCATCGCAATAGAATTTTAAGATGAGTCAATGACAGCTACTAAAATATTATGTAGTAAGATGTCAGTAGCATACAGTCAGACCTGCAGGCCTAAGTGTGCAATGTGAGGGATTCGGTGACTGGCAGTCACACCCCAATCCCAGCAGCCTCTGGCTCCTGACTCCTCCACCTTATGTAGACCTACCCTGGCCTGCTTCCTGGAATGGCAGTTTTACCCCCTTCTCATCTGCTGTGTCTTTTTGTTTTGTGTTCCTTTGTACTGTGGGCAGGCACCGGAGCAGAGTGAGCTGTCCTCTTGCCTGCGGATGGCCCCCAGTCTGCAGACCTTGTCTGCAGGAGCTGTGGTCCTAACACACTATGCCTATGTGAACAATAATCGTTGGCCCTTGAGGGATTTCTATGGGCCATGTCAGTGCTTTCCATAAATAATATAGACTACCCCATGTAACCACCCCTGCAGCTCCAGGGGGCGGGATCATTTACATTATAGCTTAACTTGACTTAGAACAGGAATGGGAGACTCTAATTTGAAAACGAAGGGCTAGACACTCATTTAGTGGATTTTATTCAGTCAGATTTTTTAACCCATTGCCCTCTGAGGGTCAGTTGGAAATGTCTAGAAAGAGTTGTCATCATCATAACTGATTGGAGGCTACCAGTGGCATCTAGTGGACAGAGACCAGGGATGTGAACAGAGACCAGGGATGTGGCCAGGTGTCCTCCCACGTGCAGGAGAGTCCCACCACAGAGTCCAGCAGCAAATATCACTGATACACATACCAAGACTCCTCGTACTGGGCTCTAGCAAAATGTAGGTATTAGAAGCATTACACAAAAGAGTATAAATATAAGTATAGAGATATATAAAACATTGCAGCATCATGGAAATATAGATGACTTTTGTCACTTAAAAAATAAGAAGAGCTCCCTACCAAATCAGGGAACATCTGACAGAGCTCCTTCAAAATCTCCACACTTTACGGCAGTCTTGCCATTGGCTGTGAGACCCGATCACTGCACACTGTGCTGAGTGGCACTGAGCCTGTCCTGGAGGTGATCGCTGCTGGAGGCCAGCAGGGTGGCTCATCCCCACCAGCCCTGACCAAGCCCTGATCAAAACCCTGAATCTCTCCCTCAGCTTCCTCTTGATAGCACTAGATCATCCCTTTCCAAAGCCCAAGAGTGAGCCTTCGACAGTTGTGATGGGGGGAGGGGTCCTACAGCTCTTGAAACGCAAGCCAGTCTAGAACTCGGCACTCTTCTTTGGGAGAACTGTACGGATATGAAAGCGCTTTAGAAGGAGTACGTTTTGAGTGCAGTGTTGCAGAACTGTAATCCCAGCTACTCCAGAGGCTAAAGGCTGAGGCAGAAGGATCACAAGTTTGAGGCCAGCCTGAGCACCTTACCAAGACCTTGTCTCAAAATAAAATTTAAAA
Organism: Thryonomys swinderianus; assembly: GCA_004025085.1. Taxonomy (NCBI): domain Eukaryota; kingdom Metazoa; phylum Chordata; class Mammalia; order Rodentia; family Thryonomyidae; genus Thryonomys; species Thryonomys swinderianus. The sequence goes on from PVIC010000070.1 coordinate 120,978, forward strand.
GGAGATGTGGGAATAGCTCGGGGGTAGAACATTTGCCTAGGGCGCAAACTGCCTTGAGTTCAATCCGCAGCACAAAAAGTAGCTTTCATTTTAAAATGGTTCTGGGCATCCTAGACATCCTAGACAACCCCACCCCTGCTAACCCAGCTGAAAGGACGCAGCAACAGGATTCCCACTGGGCCACCTCCCATTGGCCTGGAGAAGGATCCATGGGCAGGAAACTGAATACCGGGCTCTTAAATCACTTGACTTTGCCACTGGAGTGACCTGGTCTGATAGCCCACAGTCCACTGCACCTGAAGCCTTGTTTCCTCTCAGGAATGCAGAGCCCCACATCTATGGTTGGGTGAGTCATGGCCCTGAGAAGTCCTGATCCCTGGAACCAGCGAACATGTCACCTTACCCAGTAAAAGAGACTGTGCAGCTATGGCTAAGTTAGGATTTGGAGAGTCAGAAGAGCCAATACCCCTGTCCTGGAAGATGGAGAAAGGGGCCACAGTGCAAGGAATACAGGTTGAGAAAGGAAAGGAAGTGGATTCTCTTCGCAGCCTCCAGATGGAACAGAGATCTGCTCATACTTTTAGCCGCATAATTATGGCTCATTTCAGACCAGTGACCTGCAATACCATGAGAGAATATATCTGTTTTGTTTCAGGCCACCACATTTGTGACCATTTGTTACAATAGCAAAAGGAAACTAATACACTGTCTGAAGAACCACCAATATGTCTCTCATTGCTGTAAGTTGTGTTTAGCAGTCATCAGTCTCAGCTACAGCAGCAGCTCTCTCTGTGCTAATGTGCTCGGAGTGAGGCTCCTGCTCCGTAACAAAAGGAACAGCCACTGCTGGGCCCTGAGGAGATGTTTGGCCTCTGAAGTCATCGTTACAGCTTCAGAGAAGACTAGCTTTGTGGCAGAGGAGACGAAGCCCAGAGCCAAGCACACTGTGCCACTGAGCTACAGCCCCAGCCCTCAGTGCAGCTTCTTAAGATGTAAACCAGCTGGAGTATTTACTCCATCTTCAGACGGCCTGCTAGAGGAGGGACAGTCCGATGCTTGTTATAGCTTGTCTGCCATCTACCCAGGGTGTAGCTAAAATGTTTTGAATTGAGTTGTGATATTCCTGACCTAACTCTGAGCCTTCTCCATTCAGGTCTGTGAGAACTCCCGACATCTGAAGCTTGACTCCCAAGTTTCCATAGCAACGGGGAAAAAGAAAAAAAAATCTATCCAAATCTGAAGATTGCCGTTTACAGCTCTCGAACTTCACAACTAGGCCTCAATTGTTCCAATTTTCATTTTCTTTGCAATTTCACTTAGTCTGTACTTCACCGTTTTGAGAACATCTTCTTTCCTCCTTTGATTAATGGAATTCTCTGAATTTTTGCTGAATGTTTAAAGATCATGACAAATAACTTGACCTTCTGGGAGCAGGAACAATGACTACTTTTCTGATGTGTTGACATGTTGCTAGCCAGTGCTGCACATATCCAGCTGTGTCTGTGGGTTCGTATTTGTATATGTATGAGTATCTGTATGTGTATATACATGGTATTTATATAGAGAGACTATACAGGAGAAGCCTAGTTTTGATATGTCGTTCTTCCTCAAAAGTTAAGCAGAGAAGGGTAGAAGCTAAGACAGCTGACCCTCCAGGCCCTCAGCAGAAAGCTCAGCACAGTACAGACCACAGAGTGGCCCCTTTTACCATAAAGCTATGTCTCCAACCAGCCACGCAGGTCCACAGAGAGGGAGGGCCGAGAAAGAAGTCCTTTGTCCTTAGCATGAGGACTGCCACCAATTCCCATTGCCACCAAACACTGTGGTCCTGGGCCAAGGTGGTAATCTGCAGGGCAGGAGGTCTTGCCATCAAATGCCAAGAAAAGGGCTGAACTATTCTTTCCTGGGCATCCATCTGCATTTGTAAGTGTCCTGAATCCATAGTACCATGGGTTCCTATGGCGACACAGATCATGGCAGGGGATCTCTCCCTCTCCGTGTATGCAGGTGTCAGCTTGGAGGTCGAATGTACACAGGGAGAAGCCAGCAGGTACCATCTTGTATACATATATATACCCACATGTATAGACATACATTTATGCACATACTCACTGTTCATTTCATATATACAGGCATAAAATAGAGTAAATACAGGTAGTTTTAAAAGTACCCTTTTGTGTGAATTGACTACCATTGTTTGCAAACCTGAAAATCAAAGATGTTCATGATGTTTGAAAAATAATTGATTTTTACTCTGTGAGCATGTAAAAGTCAGAGGGAAGTTAGTGCTTGTACTAAGATTATATTCTTGTTGATAAGCTGTAATTGAACCATCAAGGCTCACACCAAATTAGTCTATCAAATAAAACTAGTGACAGCCTGTGGCTTTTTATTAGAGCTTGCCACAAACTAGGGTAAGGTAAGTGTCTTAGCATATTTTAATGCAGTTGCTGACTAAAGGTTTTAACCACATACGCACACACATGCTTTCTTATGCAATCTATGTTTGCCCCCGTGCTTTTCAGTTCACCTTCTGTAGGAAGTAGAAGTCATACGTTGTCTTTGTTGTAGTGGAATTATGCAGATAGAGTTCCATATATTGTGTTTGTTTCAATAGTAAATCTTTTTGGAACATATAGAATGCAGAGTTTTTTCCATTAAAATAAATGGGTATTGGTGGTTAAAACTGCTGGACAATAGCTCTCTATTTCTGATTCCGATGTTGTGTCAAACGTCACTGATGCAGAAGTTCACACCTGTGAACTATCTGGAGTCCCCTACTGTTAGGTACATGAGCTAGAAGCACCAACTCACAGGATGGGCACTGGGCTTGTCTTTTCCACCCTAAGGATATGATTCAAATAGAACACAGTCAGCTATAAAGTCCCCTGAATACTGACAGAGCCCAGGGACCATCCTTGGTTTGACTACCACATTAAGCACAGTCATCTTCCGTAGTCCCAAGACATGAGATCTACTGTTGAACAAGCCTTGTTGCTTTAGGCAAGAGATGATACACCTTGAACATGACAGGATCATTTATCACAAGTCTGAGGCTCCCGTACAGGTCAAGGGCATCTAAGCAAGCACAATGACGCCACTTAGATTCCCTCCTCCGCCTTCAAGGGCATAGCTACATGCCTGCCTGCTGCACCTTTCTGCCCTCCTCCTGCAAGGCAAGAGGTGAATGCTCGCCATTGAAAAAACCAAGAAGCATCTTCAGACAGCCAAATGGTGGGCAGCCTGACACGTGACCTAATGAGCCACAGCTTCAACATGAGCTCGAGCTGTCTGAAGGAGAAACAAACACAGATGCTGACTGTCCTTCACAGAGGGAGACAAGGGAAAGACCCTCTTCTCCAAGCCAAGGGCTCTCTCTTGCACTATGCAAGACAAATCGGGAACCTCACTTAGCCTAGAACCCAGGACTGTAGGAGTGTGTGTGCTTCATTAGTAAGTAAAGTATGCCTCAGCTTCCCTTATCACACTACAAATATGTCCCTCATAATCTTTTCCAAAACAAGAAAATTCTTAGACCAATTCTTAGACGCTAAACTGGAGTACTTCCTGAGTCATAGGATGTTTTAACAGGCTAGAATACATTACATGTTTGCTGAAAGCAAATGTAAAATTAAGACATTAGTCCTAGTTATTTTTTATAAGACAAGTGAAAACCAGAAACAACTTTTCCCAATCACTGTGCATGCCAAGAGTGTACCTCAGAGGTAGAGCACTTGCCTAGCATCAGAGATGCCCCAGGTTTGAACCTTGGCCCTGCCAAAAATCAACTGCAGAGTACAGACTAACCGAACAGTCACATCTTCTTCACTTCTTTAGTAATACATCAACCACCTTAGCCGATCAAAAAGTCCCTGTCCTCACTATTGTACCTGTGATAAATTAATTGTATCAAATAGTTTGTTTTAATAGGAATACGAGGATGTTCTCTAATTGTGATGAAAGTTACCTTCAATTCTGCCAGCTCTCTTTAAAAGAACATCTTTTCAGGCAAATGCACCTGCTGGGCCCTTTGGCCAACACCAGCAAACCTGAGCATCAAAGCAAAATAATACCAGCTAATTTTCCTGGTAGGTATCAAATAAGACTTTGATGCTTACAGAGCAGCATGGAAAATTTTGATAACGTCCTAGACTTTCAAAATGTCATTTTAAACAGTATGGTAAATGGAATAATCATCTACCATCAAACTAGTGGAGTAGATTAGATCTCATTTTAGCCAAAATAAATAGATCAGGTCTTGATCTTGAGATGTGACTGGAAAGTACCTTATAACAAGTCTGCCCATGCTGGCTGTGGTGCAGCTGTACCCATATACCCTGGTCCAAATGATTCTAAGGAACAGAATCTGCTCCTGGCATGGTACCATGGTACCAAAGTCCTAACTCTAATTTTGGCTGGTGCTTGTTGACTGCTTATTACATGCCCTCCCTACACAAAATCCTTTCACCTATCAGCCCATCTAATCCTTCCAACAGCAAACCTGGAGCAAGTGCTGTATCTTCAGTTTAGAAAAACAAAGAGGAGGCTCCAAAGAGCTAAACACTCACACAGAGTAAGGGGTTGCCAGACCTGAAATCCAGGCCACCTGGTTCTGGGGTTTATGTTCTTCCCATTGTGTCATGGTGCTACCTCTAACTTGGCCACAAAACCTGACAATTGCTCCACTAAAGTAATTAACAGTTCTTTTACTGTGCCAAATCTGTTCCTCTTCCTATATTTTCTCTTACTAATGGATGATCCCAGGTACTGTGAAAATTCCACAGTCCTGACTATTGTCAATAAAAGCTTAAATGAGGTACTTAGAGACAGAAGAAAATGGTAAGAGTAGATGTGTGAATGGCAATTTCAGGTAAGAATTTGAATCCTATGAATTAAAACTAAATCTAGAGCTGGGCGTGGTGACACACAGAAGGATCTCTGTAAATTCCAAACCAGCCTAGGCTACACAGCAAATTCAAGGCCAGCCTGGACCGCATAGCAAGACCCTATTTCAAAAAAAAACTAACTAAATAAATAATCTCTAAATCAAGATAATTTAGATTCCACATTAAGCAGAAAAGTTTCCTGCTATGTCACCATCACATCTATTGTTGGAGACTGGCTAAGTGTGACAAGCCCTGGAACCACGCTGGGTGACATCCCAAGTCCTCCTGGTGCCTCGGGAGATGGTGAGACTCAGCAGGGAGTCACGCTGAAGCTGTGCATCCTGCAAAGCCTCACAGAAAAGGCATATGCCAAAAACTCCCCCTACTTTTCTAAAGCTTTACATTTAGGAGCTAATAAAGTCATTCTAGTTCTGTGTAGATTAATAAGAGTTGAAAATGGAGGAGTCTGTATGGAAAAGAAAAACAGCCATGCAGGAGTCACCACTGTGTTGATGGGAAAAAAAATTATTTTATGCCCTGAGATAAAAACTTTCAGAAATTTTAAGTAATTTTTTCATACATACTTAAAAGAGATAAAAATGTATCATTTTAAAATATTTTACTGCCGATGTCAATCCTGTAGTGCTGAATTGCATAGTCTCTGAGCTGAATTAACATTGCTTTCCTATGCAGTTGCAAAGATATTTGTAACTTACATGTGAAACATGCAAATAAAGGTTACCTGGGGTTTTTATCATGTGTGCTTGGTCTTAGACCATCTTTAGGACAATAGAGCCCAAACAGTGCCAGAGTAGATGGACAGTTTTTCAAACCTACCCAAGCAAGGTGACCTGCAGGGTCCTGGCCCTTTGGGAGCTTCCACTGCAGAGCAGCCTCTCACTGACCTATTTTCTCCACAAGTATTTTTCTTCTTAAAATATAATGTCCTTTGAGAGTGAAGGGGATCAGTGGGTTTGGGAACCCCAGGAAGTTTGGAGTAGCCATGAAAGGGTCAAAAACCAAAGTTACCCAGACCTCAAGATAGCTGAGATCTCACCCTGAGATTGCAACAGCCACAACACCACTAGGCAGCAAAGTAGTACGGACCAGAGCCCAGGTGGATGCAAGTAGGGAAAGTGAGTCAGAACCCCTGGAAGGTCCTGCTGTGATCACTTCTCTGCTTAGCCAAGGCCAACACAAAAATCTCATCATATATAGCCACAGGTGCACATAAAGACCCTCCTTAGATCCAAGAAAGGATTGTTCAGAATGGCCCAGGATGAGCCAAAGAAACTCAAGTAAAACCAAACTTCCTGAAAAGGGAAAAAGAGAATTACAATTTGCAATTAATCTAGAAAGATCTCCCAAAAATCTTGCTAAGAGCGGATGAGACAACTACAGCACTAAAATAAAGGTTAAAACTGAGGGTTGTTCAAATACAAAGTTTAAAGGTTAATGACCAACGTTTTACATAGAATCTAGTCGTTTTGTTAATGAAACAATGTTCATCAGTGTCAGTTCCCACAGGTGCACAAGCCATGACCATAAATTAGGCAAGATTTTTGCATAATGCAGCTGTTTGACATATCTTTGTCTGCACACAGAGAAAGTATGTCACTTTTCCTTTCAGGTGCAAAGAAATAAATAAAACCTCTTAAATTGTGGATCAAGCCAGATTTACAGTCAGGACTTTCCAGCCCCATGTCATGAGATCCCCTCCTGATACTGGACTTTGGGGTTCCATCTTAGCAGTCCCACCTCCTCAAACACCCCCAATCCACTTAATTATTGTATTTTATTGCAAGGTAAGCATCCAACAAGAGCACGCCCTCCAGCCAGAGAAAACCAGATATAGTTCTCTAGGTTCCGGAAAGAGGTCAAAGCAACTCTCTGACTCTTCAACCCCATTTCCGGTTTTGTATCCCTTTTGCCGATGCGAGCTCCGCGTAGGGCGAGGCCGGGCGGAGAAGAGGAGTTGCTTGTATAGGCGGGACCTTGCCTCTGAACGGAAATGTGCACTCTCGCGGCTCTTCCGGTGGTAGAATGAACTACAACCCCCACAATCCCCTGCGGCCCCGCGAGTGGCCCGAGTCGTCACGAGAAGCGGTGGTTAGGGGCGTCGACGCGGACAAACGGAAGTGTAGGTGACGGTAGGAGACTTGGCCGCCAAGCTGGGAACCGGGGAAATGGCCGAGACGGACCCCAAGACCATGCAGGACCTCACCTCAGTGGTAAGAGAGGGTTGCGCATCCCGAGGCGCTGTTGATGACTTTGGGCCCGGCCTCCGCCGCTGGGCGTGGCCCGCCGTTTGCGGTGACCCTGCCCGCCAGCCTCCCGCTTCCCCTCGCTGGCCCCGCACCTAGGCAACCCCCGTACTGTACAGCGCCCGAGGCCCTACATTTTTGATCACCCAAACTAGAAGGGACCTCACCGCCCATCTGTCTGATTAAGCAGATGGGAAGACTGAATGCCCTAGATGGCACCGCTGGCTGAAGGCCGCACAGCTTCCCAGACCCCGTCCTGGTGTAAAAACCCGGCTGCTAGTCTCCCCACGCCCGACCAGGCTCCTACTCTCGTCCCAAAAACGTGTCTCGGGATAAGATGGATTTTGCTCGCGTTTTTGGACTTTTTATTAGGTGCAGACCCTCCTGCAGCAAATGCAAGATAAATTTCAGACTATGTCTGACCAGATCATTGGAAGAAATATCCTTTTCACTGTTACCCTGTTAGGGGCCTCGGGAGCCTGTGTGCCAGGTACTGGTAGGGATAAGTAGGTAGTTTGCAGGCTAGCTTCAGCCAGGCACTTAGATATTTCTTTGCTGAGTCTGGGGCCACTGTGATCCTGAGAAAGAGGGTAAGGGAACTGCTTAGGCACACAGATCCTTAGTTTGGCTCATCTACAGTTAGAAAATTAATGGCTGTATGGGTGACAGTTGGCTGTGAGCTGAGTGTTTTGTGTCTCTCCTTTGATCCTAAACTTAGTCTTATAAATAGGTCATAAGGCTATTTAACAAATGGAGAAACAGGTCTTAAAAGAGTAAGAGACAGGACCAGGGTCCATCACTAGTAAGGATCAGGGCTGGGACTTCACTTTGATGACTACATTGTAGCAAGATCCAGAGGAAATTGGGAAACAATTTCCCTTAAGGCAGCGGCATTTAAGGCCTGGAGGAGAAGGGTCAGAAGTGGGAGGTGCTGATGTATATCGTCTTTAACTTCACTACTTGACGATATGAGTAGTCGCATTGATGACCTGGAGAAAAACATCGCCGACCTCATGACACAGGCTGGGGTGGAGGAACTGGAAGGTGAAAACAAGATTCCTGCCACGCAGAAGAGTTGAAGGTGAGGAAGGGCACAGTTACAGTAATTTTAAAGAGAGTTAACCTGTCTGATGCAGTCATCCTTTCTCCAGCGGTGATCCCAACACATATCCCATCCCATCTCCAGCGGTAATCACAGCACATATCCCAGCCCATCCTCATGGACTTCGTAGGTTTAAGGCACTTTCTTGGGAGCCTGTGACATAAGAACTGAACTGTGACCACATAAATCCCTTGCTGTAGACCTAAGTAAATTACCACCATGAGCTGGGCATAGTGACACACGCCTATAATCCCAGCATTTGTGAGGCAGAGGCAGGAGGATCGTTGTGAGTTCAAAGCCAGTGTGGGCTGCCTAGTGAGTTCAAGACTACTCTGAAATACCCAGTGGGACCTTGTTTCAAAAAGTAATTTTTTTTTAGGGGCTAGGGATTTCATTCAGTGGTTCTGATGTCTGCCTGGCAAGTGCAATGTCCTAAGTTCAATCTCCTGTACCACATACCACATACCACAGTGTCAGTTGTGGTGACTCATGCCTGTAATCCCAGCACTCGGGAGTCAGAGGCAAGAGGATTGCTGTGAGTTCAGGACCAGCCTGAACCACAAAGTGAGATCCTAGCTCAAAAAAATTTTTTAAATAAAAAATAAATTTCCACTGAGTATTTTCAGGTATCAGAGAAAAGACTAATAATTTAAAATACTCATATAGCAAGACAGACCTCCAGAAATCACTCCATATAGTGAGTTTCATTTTAAGCCTTTGCTTGTGTTTGGGGGAATAGTGGCCTCATTATACCCAAAAAATAATTTTTAAGCTCTCTTTCTCATATCCCATTTACACCATCTTAATTCCCTACACAAAATAAAGTGTAATGAGGATTTTATGTGACTAGAGTACCAAGCAAATGTACAGTGAGAAAACCCTAATACCGTATTTATTTTTTGCATATTCCCTGAGCCAGATTTTTAGAAACTGAAAAAGAGGTGACTCTGAAGTCCAAAAGAATAAATAGAGGTTTGGGAGGTAAAAGATCAGTTGATTTGTTTAAAACTTAATGCATTGGGTTGACTGACTACATGAGGAAAAAGTCACATAACAGCTCTTCTGTATATTTTATGTCATCTTTATTCTTATCTAGAGATCATTTGGATAGTGTCCTATGGGAAACTTCTTGGGAGCTCTTCTTATATTATGGGGCAGTCAGAAATCCCTTCAGTTGAAAATTCAAAAGATAAGGCTAATGACAAAGGGCGTAGAAATTGGATTCAAACAATTTTTAATAAAGATTTCCAATCAAATCTGTTTTGCTTTTGCTAAAATATTATACAAAGAAAATAAGTTTAACTTAGTAATGATTCTGAAAGGATGTTTTAGTTGCTAATTCTGTGTATCATTTTGTCCTTATGTGATAAAAAACACATTGGTTTTTCATTCTTTAACAGGTTGCTGATAAATTACAGTGAGATCCTGGAACACCATTTTCCCAACCCAAGAGAAGACAAACTGGCTTTTTGCATCTATTATCTGTAGACAGGTTTTATATTACAAAGTGTGTGTTCTTACCATATCCTATCTAGTTAGTATATGGAGTGATTTCCCCCCAATTTCTCAAACATGGTATCTTCACCTGGCACTTGATTGGTTGTGCTCTTAATGATTAAACACTAAATCTTTGCCATTTCCTCATAAAATTGTCAAATTTTCTAGTGTATTTTTGTGAAGTCATTCACTTCTGCCTTTCCTTTTGTAGTAGTTGCTGTTTCGTAAAAGTTGCTGTATGATTTTTTTATTAGATAAATGGTAAGACCTTCAATTATTGTTAGAACTGGTAAAATAAGATATTTGTGGAGTTTAGGGTTCATTTTCAGCACAAAGTGACTGTTGAACTAACACAAATGTGTTGACAATACTGTACTTTTCAAATGGCTAAAATGTTTAAAAATTGTTTATTCAGTAATAACTGTTGTTACTCTGTTGCCAAAACTCAAAATTGAACCACACTTATGATTTCAGTATATGGAATCTGACACTGAAGTCAAGGAAAATAACCACTGCCACTTGCCTGTGTTAGCATTTTTTAAATACTGAAAAATAACCACATAGCCTGACAGAGGCTTTCCCTCATTAGAGTTTTGCATGAGATTCTAATACTCAGTAGGACTTTACATTGTTCTTCTACAGTGGTTACCATAAAAAAAATCTGGCAGGATTTTGAAACTCAGTTACTCCATCCTTTCTTTGGGCTGCCAATTGGGAAAGAGAAGAGAAAGAGTGATTGGGACTGTGACTGGTGGTGGGCTCAGTTGTTTAAACAATACTCTAACTTCTCTAGATTTTTGCAGAGTGAGTTTTATCAGGGATGATGGAAGGCAGAGATATGAGTCTTGTCTTTGTTAGAGTGCAGCATCCAGGGTGCTGAGCTGAGGCCAGTGCCGAGGACCTGGAACGTGACCCAGGTGGTTGTCACCGCAGTGATTTCAGACAACAAAAAAGTCAGTGATTGAAACAGCTAAGGGATGGGATGGTCCCTCCTAAAGGGAACCCATAACTAAAACAGTATGATTTCCCTTTTTTTTTAAGTTTCCTGTATCACCAGGCTTATTTATATTGCAAACTTAATATTAAATATTTTTCCTATTTATAAATTATATGAGGAACACAGACTAACCAGATTTTTCTGTAATAAAATGAAGTTGCCATGATTGTTCTCCAGCTACAAAGTTCTGCGATCGGGCTGACAGTGAGGCCTAAGGTCGCCCTGCAGTGTCCAACTCCACCAGGGCCAGGCCAGCGAAGACTGTGCAGGATGCTTCCAAGCCTCATGACTGTCAAGCAGAAGGGACAGGGCTACTCGCAAGTGGAAGGATAGTGGGGACTTAGGAGTTGGCTTCCTTAAATGTCAGACTTCAGGGCCAGGACCCCCTGGCCAAAAACATCTACCATAAATAAAGGTGCCTAAAATCCTGCTACTGGAGCTTCCTTGTGTCAGAAATTTGTTTGGTTTTCTGGGTCTTCATATTAAAATGCACATAACACATTAGATGTCAAGTAGAACCTCCAAAAGGATTAAGTACAAATAGCCAGAGCCAGAACAGCCTGAAGTTGGGTGGGGGTGTTGCTGGGGGCCTGGGTGTCAGAGGGTTTGGTGCTGCATGTGAAAGGAGACTTACAGATTTGTTCCCCACAGGACCTGTCTGGGCAACCCCCAAGAGAGGAAGGTTTATGGTCACCTGGGTTTAGAAAACCATACTAGATTGGAATTGGGAGCATTCCCAGTACACAGGAGCATGTTAAAGGTTCGCAGTCCTAGACCAGATCTGGCTCACCTGCAGTGTCCAAGTTACCTGCCCAGGCATCTTTTCATTGGGTCATGTTTCCCTGAGCTGATGTAAGGGCACGGGGTGGTGCATTAAACCACTCCCAGGGAGAGCTTTGGGTTCCTGTGTAAGCACAGCTGTCAAGCCCCCACTCCTCTGAACTTAATAATATCAAAGCTCAGCTCTGTGTAAACCCTTGATGCAAAAGGCGGCCTCCTCCTCAGAGGTGCTCTAGGGTTCCTACCATCCAGCCAAAGGTCACGCGCCTTGAGCACCCAATAGACACCAGCCCCCACTCCACTGCTAGCCAGTCACAGCCTTCAGCCTGACACACAATTGCGTGGCCCTGCAGGGACAGCCTTGCTGTGCCCTCTTTTCTGTAGCCACTGGCTCTGGGGTGCAGTATTGCCCTTACTGGTTCAGGTATGCCCTGCACAGGAAAGTCTAACCTGCAGTTGCCTGTAGTCTAATCGTTTCCAGACCGAGCGATGCCAGCAGAGAGTCTTGAGAGTGGTAAGTAAGCATCAGGGTGGCATACATGCCCCAAGGAAGACCTTGATTAAGTGCCCTCATCGCCTTCCCCCTTGGAAGCCTAGAAGACTGTTTCCTTCCTTGGTCTGTAGTTTATCCTGCTTTTCTTGAGCCACAGGATTAAAATAATCTTACTTCCTTGTCAGTTTTGTTTTTCTACTTTGCTTCATTACCATCAAAGTGATGAATCACCTTTGGACCGCTTCAGAACTGCATTCAGTATTCTGGGGGGGGGACACTCAGTTTGGCTCCGAGACCTTGGAATCCCTCCCACTGTTGGCATGGAAACGGCATCCTCCAAAGAAACATCTCAAAAATGAACTTTTGTTAATACCCTTTTTGCAAGTTGAAGGCTTCCTATACAATAGTTACATTCCTCTTTTACTTTGTATTTATATTAGGTAGATTAAAATAAAGTTGGCACAATGTGTTGTCCTAAGGAGCCCTTAGGGTCAGTAATGATTACTCATGACTCGAACCTAGTCACAGCATTCAAACTGCAGTACTGTGCTAAGTCTCACACTGCTTGGCTTGGTCCTTATGGCAACGTCAAGATAGGTTTCTGTGTGATTAGTTCTGTTTTAAAAAGGAGGGACCCAAAACTGGTGTCTGTTGCCCACAGTCACACAGCTGATCGCTGGGGCCCTGGAAGCTTACCTGCTGTCTTACCTTGGCCCTCACAGCAGCCAGCAGCCTCTTCAGCCCATGTGTGCTCATGTGCACACTGCATGGCCAGGTTGAGAATCAGTTCTGCAACATTTAGTTTTAAGAGATTAGTTTTTGCTTTTTCGGTGGTTTTTTTCAGTGCTGGAGATGGAACCCCCAGGCCAGGCACATGCTAGACAAATTCTTTTACAGGAAACTAAGCCATACCCTCAGGGCCGGACCTTGCATTTTCTACTAAATATGGCCAAAAAGTAATACATTTCCTTGATGTGAATTTCTATTTGGCATTTAAACTATTTCGAACAGGTAAAAAATGTGCCCTCCTAGACTGATGTTTTTTTTTTTTTCCTGAATAAGACATTTGAAATCAACACCACAAGGAGGCCAGTTCCTCAGATGTTGCAGGAAAACTAAGTGCCAGTTAATGTGGGAATGCCCCTTGGTGACTCACAGACACCACTTGGGTCCCCCTCCCCTCCCCCTGCCCTATTAGCTTACCACCCTGTCAGCCACAGCTAAGGCAGAAAGAAAAGGCAGCAAGGGTAGGAATCTGGGGGCCTGAAAGATGCCTCATGCGGTCTCCTGGGCCCTGGGAGCTGAGCACTCTGGGATCTTTTCTGGCATCATTGTGAAGTGTCTGGAGTTAGTTGTGGCCTCTAAAACATTTTGGGCTGACAGTCTCCTTAATTGCCCAGGCTGGGCTCAAAATTGTGATCTTTTCTGCCTCAGCCTTCCAAAGTGCCACCACAAACCCTACCAATAGAGGGAGGATATGGGTCAGGCCATTCTGTGGAAAATATTCCACAGAATATTTTCCTTCTTCCCTGCCTTCTGTCTCCTGTTCATTGTTTTTTGTTTGGCCAGTAGATTGGGGTTGTTTGTTTTGCGATACTGAGGATCAAACTCATGACCTTGCACTTGCAAGGCAGGTTTGATGTCACTGAACTAAATCCCTGGCCCCTTCTGTTGAGAGTGAGGAAAATGTTCAAAGTGTTTCTAGCTGGGTGTGGCAGTGCACATCTGTAATCCCAGCCCTAGGAAGGCTGAGGCAAGAGTATCACCAAAATTCAAGGTCAGACTGGGTTTATATACAAAGTTCTAGGCCAACCAGAACTATATAGTGAGGCCTTGTTTCAAAAAACAAAAATGAAGAAAAGGTATTTCTGTTCCATTTGTACCAAAAGTCTCCTGCCTTTAAATATCCCTGGAGAAATTGGGCCATAGTTGTAATCCCTGCACTCTGGGAGGCTGAGGTAGGAGGATTGGAAATTCAAGCCCATCCTGGACAATATAGCAACATTGCATCTCAAAAAAGAGGGGGTAGCTGGGAATGTAGCTCGGTGCAAAGGCCATGGATTCAAACCCCAGTGCCCCACAAACAAAAAATTTAAAAATCCTGAGCAAACAAGACCCTGTGGCTCTCACTGCTAACAACTGAACATTAGGAAGTTGCTGTGACTGGAACACAACTGGTCCCCCTCCAACCACAGCCTGGCATTTGTCTGCACTGGGAGGTAATAAGTGGGTGGGAATTTAGGATGGTGGTAGTTACAGGTGGGGCCTGTGAGAGGTAATTAGGGTGGAGTGTAACTCCCCATGAGTTTCTGATGCAGGAGCCAGGCTGGGAGCGCAGGCAGTTCCCCACCAGCACATGCTGCCCAGCCTCAGGACTGCGCACCTCAAACTGTGAGCCAAAGTAAGCTTTTTCTCTCTTATATGGTGCTGTGTACTATGAGCCTCAGAAAATGGGCTCAGATGGGGTACTGGTATCTGGGGGGCAGAACCAAGGGCTGCTGAAACAACCCCCACGGCGCTCAGGGCAGCCCTCGCCCCGCACCCAGCCAGCGTCACCAGTACTGAGCTTCACCCCCTTGTGACACAGCCCGGCCCTCTGGGCCCCTCGCGGGCCGCAGAGGAGGAAGACTATGGGCTACCGCAGGCCGCCATGGGAAGGCATGGGAACGGCTCCGGGGGAGCCTGGTGTTGGTTGCAGACTCAGCTTTCAAACTGTGAACGCTGAACGGGGCGGCCCAGACATGAAGTCATATCACCTGGGCAGCAGAACCCTCACCCAGAGCCCCGTGGGTGGCCGCGGCGGGGCAGTGAATTTCACAGGTGTCACAGGTTTGAGCCCTGCACCTGGCGAAGCCCCTCTCCCGTGATCACCCATGCACTCACTGGGGAAGGAGCTGGGAGTTGGACTGTAAGGAGAAGGATCCCAAGTTGGACTGTAAGTCTCTGGCGTGTGTTAGCTAGTATTCCATCCAGCTCATGTCATTTCTGCATCGCTGACTTGATTGTGCTACTGCTGCTGTTAGTGTAAAAGAAGATTGGCTTGCTGGCAGGACTGACTTGTTAACCAGACTCAGCCCCGAGCTGCCTGACATGGGACTGCCAGCCCCGTGCCAGCCGGGTGCATCCTCCAGTGACCTCAGGACCTCAGAAGCGCTCAGTGGTCATTGACATTACCAAAGAGGTTTTGGGCTGGAAGTTTCCTCCTCCCAGCCAGCCCTCAAAAGACCCATTCCTGCACTGAGGGGTAGCTCAATGATATCACCCCTGCCTGGCAAGCACAAGGTCCTGAGTTTGATTCCCAGTTCCAGTTAAAAAAAGAAAAGAAAAAAAGCTCATTCTGATATCAAGGCCATAGCTTTACAGCCTCAATTGTTTTTAGAAATTGCATGCATAGCCTTGTGTTTACAGAAAGAACTAAACATTCCTGCCTCAAAGCCCAGTTAGTTTTGACAGCCTACGGATAAGAGTCAACCCTAGAAATTAATTGTTTCTTTTAATGATACATTCTCCTAAAAACATAAGCCCACTGGGCAGATTCTGCTCCAGATCTTAACTAAGGCAAAGGAGTGGCCCATATCTGTGGAACAGAAGCCTGGGCTGGTTAACAGTGCAGTGTGAGGAGCTGCAGACAGGAGTCCTGACAAGAAATGCTCCTCTCCCTGGAGGGCAGGCAGCCAGACTCTGCCTGTCCTTGTGCCTCAACTTGAACCTGTGCTCGTGGGGCCGGGTGAAGAGCCATCTGTCAAAGGGAGCTGCCCTTTGCAAGCAGAATGTTAAAGAGGTTCATGGCTAACACAGGTTGGCGCTGGTCCAGTGAGCCCTGGTCACTTGGCCAGACCTTCTGTCAACTTAGATGAAACACGTGTGTTGCCAGCATCATCAAAAGGAAACAGGGATAAGCCCTTTCAGTGGGACAGTCTCAGACAAGGCTTAACAGTGTTCCATGGTCCCGCTCTGTGTTCCTACAGTGGGTCCCTCCAGCACAGTACTTATACATTCACTGACCGTGAATGTTTTTCCTCACCATAAAACTTACCAGGAATTGCTGGGGTTGGGGGCAGGGTTTTAGCTGGCAAGCACAACCTAGTTCGATTCCTGGTAAACCACATACCACAATGCCAGGCATGGTGCCTCATGCCTGAAATCCCAGCACTCAGGATTTATTGGAGCTTATCAGTGTCTAGCACCTTTCAGGACAGGTTTTGTTAGTAAGACCTGAATTACTGCCTGACAGTCTCAGAAGTTAAAGAATCTGTCTTCCTACTCCACTGAGTAGTAGCCAGCTGAGGACGCAGGTGACTAAGGAGCTACTGGTGCGCTAGGTGTGGTCTTGCTGGAAACCAACCCAGTTGAACTCTCTCGTGGACTCTTGTCTTGGGACTCTGGAAGATCTGAGAGTCACTCAAGCTCTTGACAGTTTTCATTCTAAGATACTTGCTCTGTCTTTTGATCTGGCAGTGGGCAATTTTTCACTCTTTGATTTAAACAAAAACATATATTGAGTGGTGGCTCACACCTGTTCTCCCAGCACTCAGGAGGCAGAGGCAGGAGGATTGCTGAGTTCAAAGCTTGGCTGGGCTACATAGTGAGCTCAGAGCCAGCCTGGACTACAAAGGAAGACGCTGTCTAAAAAAAAAATTATATATATATATATATATATATATATATATATATATATATATATATGACTGCATTTTCTCAGAGCTATTTACCTTATGCTTTTGTCCTTAGATTACAGTCCCCAAACCAGCAGTATGAGCTGCACCCAAGCTTTAGACCTGCAAAGCCCCAGGCATGGGAGAGTAAGGCCAGCATCCTGGGTTGGGTTAGGTTTAATGGTATCAGAGATTAAACCCAGAGCCTTGGAACTGAGCTACATCCCCAGCTCTTTTTCTATTATTTATTTTAAGACAGGGTCTCACTTTATTGCCAGATCACACAAACTAGGCTTGAACTTGTGATCCTCCTGCTTCAGCTTCCCAGAGTGCTGGGATGACAGATATGAGCCACAACGTGCACCACCACACTCAGGTGCAACCTGTGTTTTAACTTGTCTTCTGGAGGATTCTGATTTCAATCGAGGGAGAAGCAGTGGAATTGGGTTATCTAATGGCTGGGATGAGAGTAATTCATACATAAGAACCCTAGGACATGGATTCCCCCTACAGCTCCATAGACCCTGACTCTACACTTGGGTAGAGAGCTGGGGATTCAGGCCTTTAAAAGTTCTCCAGTTTATTATTTTGAACATACTGCTTCCCAGCTTGTCTTTCATGGTAGAGAAATGCAGATGGGTTCTTGTGCTCTGGGCCTCAGGTAATTGAAAAGGAATTGATTCTTAATTACCCGGAACATCCCAGCCCTGGGCCAGCATCTGACCTTTCCAGACTGCACAGCCCAACCATCAGCCCCAGCCCAAGGAGCTGGGCTCGCGGGGCCCTTGTTTGCAGAACTCAAATCTCTTAAATCAATCTGCCTCTTATTAAAATGCACTTCAGGATGCGCTCCACTCAGGCCACAAAAGGGTATCCAGTCATTCGAAGCTTCCTGAGCATTTTGGCTGATTAGAAAGGTTTTAAGTAGCATGGTAAACATTTTACTGCAGAGTAAGTTATTCAATATGGAATTATTTATTAAAAACTGGTAATTTTTTAGCTTTGCATGTTTGCAGCGCTCAGTGATAGCATTCATGGTGAAATGTTGGTCCGTGCATAACACATCTTCATTCATTCTTCATCTCCCACCCCTTCCTGCACCTCCATCTCCTGGTCCTCTTTCCATTTGCAAAATCTGTTTCCATTTTTTTTCTTTCAATTCTTTCTTTGAATCCCCTGTCCCTCCTGTTTCCCTCCCTTCATCTTTGTTCTCCTTTCCATTTGAAAAATATCCCCCTACTTCCTAGTATCTTTTATTTTGCATTTTATTTATATATTCTCTTAAATGAGAAATTGTCATATAAGGAAAGCCATGCCCAATTTAATCTTCTGTGTCTGACTTATGTCTCAGCATTATGGTCTCAGGGTGCATCCATTTTCCTACAAATAATTCCAGTTTATCCTTTATGGCACATTACATCACTGTACATACATTCCACATTTTCTTTATCCTTTCATCTGTTGATGGACATGTAGGCTGCTTCCAAGATTTAGCCGTTCTGAGCTGTACTGCTATAAACAGAGTGTGCATGGATCACTGGGATACAATGTAACTGTTCCGGGACGATGTCTAGAAGGAGAATAGTGGGCCAAATGGAATGTCTGGTGTTGAAGGACTCACCACACTGATTGCTGTAGTGGTTATACTGTTCACATTCCCAGCCACACTGGAGAAAAGTTCATTTCCCAGCCTGCTGACTAACATTTGTTATTGACTGATACACCTTGATCACGGCCATTCTTCTCCATGTAAGACAGATCTCAGCATGGAAAAACTGGTCATTTATTAGTTCAATTGTCTTTATTTTCATGCAAGCAGTTTCCTTTAACCTGAATGCACTTTTCTTCTGTTCCCTCAGCAAATTAAGGCTGATCATTCTATAGCACATAAATGCATTTAAATACAACTTAATTTGTGAAAATAGCAAGATGTTATGAATAGGGGGAATACCTATGAAATTACTTTCAAAAGAAACTTTGGAAGGTCTTAAACAGTTTCCTGTACTTAAAATGCAATCATGTATTTTGGAAAAAGAACAAGAGAGTTATTTGTCTTTTTAGGCCTTCGATCCTGAAGAAAATAAACAATGCCTCACTGT
Source organism: Thryonomys swinderianus (assembly GCA_004025085.1). Lineage (NCBI taxonomy): Eukaryota > Metazoa > Chordata > Mammalia > Rodentia > Thryonomyidae > Thryonomys > Thryonomys swinderianus. The sequence goes on from PVIC010000070.1 coordinate 139,751, forward strand.
TTCTTCCTGGTAGAAGAGGAAGCATTTCACGCTTTGGCCAAAATCAAGGCAGAAGTGCAAGGACATGGGTTCAGTATTTTATGTCCATAAAGCAGAAACATTGAGGGCCAGGCTGAGGGGAATCTGGTAACAGAGTCAGGAGTAAGACTGATGGTTCTGAGGCGCCAGGTCACTCTCCTGGGTGACACGTCCTCTCTGAGCACCTTGGTGAGGGGCGGAACTGTGAAGTCCCGACCCCACACCTGTGCAAGTGGCCTTACTTAGCAATAAGATGCATCGAGATCAAATGAGGCCCTCTTAAGGGACAGCACAGGCCCATGTCTGCGGAGGCTGTATGCAGCATCACAGCACGAGAGCAGACACAGGACATGACCGAGGGGCAGGCCAAAGCCGCACTCGGCCCCAGCCCCTGCCGCAGTATACAGGCCGGGATTCTGTGCCAGCCCCTGAGAAGCCACCACAGGGCGGCGAGCTGCACTGTGGGGCACAGACTGCTGCTGATGGACCTGGACTGGCATGTCAGGCACTCCCTTTTCTCACTTGAACACAGCAATACCTGGAGCTGAGAGCCCTCTGTTTTTCCTTTCTTCCCCCACCCCAACCCCCGGTTCTGAGTATCGAACCCTGGACCTCCACACTGAACTATATGTTGAAGCCTTTAAAATAAAATTATTTTTTTAGATAGGGTCTCCTAAGTCACTAAATTGCCCAGGCTGAGCCCAAACTTTTGTGCATTAATTTGGGACCCAGAACTTGGCCAGTCATGACAGGCCCTTGCCTCTGTCTCCCGATAGGATTACATGAATGCACCACCATGCTGGGCTGAGGGTTCCCTTTGCCAAGAGGGACAAACATGAGGTTGAGGTGGAAGCATAGGAAGACATGACGTCATCTCTGCCCCCTCTAGTGCTGCCCTAAATCCTGTGGAGCTGGCTCAGTGCAGAGGAGAGAGAGGAATTGGAAGGACCTTGGCCAGCACAGGCCAGGCAGAGGGAGGCCCATGAGAACCTGTGCTGCCAGCACTCCCCCGCAGTGCCCGTCCTCGGTCTCCCCACCACACTGCCTGCCCAGGAGCAACAGGAATCTGTCCTCCTGAGGCCCGGGCACAGAAGTCAGAAGCTGAGGTGACAACAGGCCCGGAAGGACTTCCCGCCACCCCTGCTCTCAGCGTTCCTTGGCACAGTCGAGGTGCCCAGTTGGACCCGTCACCCAGCTCTCCTCCCCTTGTGGGTCTGTGGCTTCACACAGTATCTTCCTCTCTGTGATCCGTGTCCAGTTACCTCCTCACATAGGGCCTGGTATTGGATGCGGCCCACCAAGTCCATTATGACCTCATCCAAACTCCTAATGTCTGTGAAAGAGTCTTATTTCCAGTGAGGTCCCTCAGGGATACTGGGGGTGAGTGAGTAGGGTAACTTTTGGTAATTTAACCTACAACTCTGCCTCAGTTTCCACAGCTCCCAGGACTAGGGCTACCAACACAGGTATTAGGTACACAGAGAGGCTCCCAGGCCGGGTGAGTGCTCAGTACAAGGAGGCTGATGGGCGATTTCCAGAAAGCACAGGTGGACAGGAGAGCTGGGGCTTCCTGTGACACTGACCGTGCTCCAAGCCCCTGGCAGAGTCTGTCTCCAAGTCCTCCGAGCTCCCACATGTGGCCCTGGGGTGCATCTGTTCTGCTGTCTGGTGGGGCCTACGTGGCTCTGTCACATCTGGAGAAATGGTTCCAGTGTGAAGTTCCTTGTGTCCATTAATTTAAGACCCAGAACTTGGCCAGTCATGACAGGCCCTCACCTCTGACTTTGCCTGTCCCCACTGTCCCTTGGCCTGCACTTGGGATCCACCATGTGTCCTGAAGCTCTGAACATCTTTTTCCTCCCAGTGCTCAGTAGTTCATTCCGGCCCTGTTACGGTTTAAATTGGGGAGCGTGGTAGGAGGAGGTGTGACTTGGGAAGGTCTTCCTCCTCATCTCCCTTCTCTCTCTGCTTCTGGTCACTATGCAGCCAGCTGCTATCCCCCACCAGACCCTCCCACCATGCCTTCTGTTTAGTGTCAGCCAACAACAGACTGAGACCATGAGCCAAACAAACTTCTCTAAGCTGTTGGGTTTCCCGTATTCTGGCCACAAGGAGGGTACTAAGATCATTTCTGGGTGACTGGCTGAGTGTTGGACAGCCAGCTTCAAAGAAATCCTGACTGGTGTATCAAGGGTTGATTTGATGTGGAGAAATTAAGGCTTTTTCTTCATAAGCAAGTAAATTGGGAATTAAATTAGGTCTAGCATTCATTTGAGGCTTCTGACAACTTGTTTGTAGACAGTAATTGCTCTGGAGCTGGCAACTTTAGTAATCAAAGAGCAGCTTGAGAAAAACTGGAAATTGCAAAAGAAAGAGGGAAATAATAAATTTGAATTAAGAGCTCATTTCCCCGAAGATTTTATGATAAACATTTTCAAGCATGCAGCAGAGCCATGAAGTTTCTGCAGGGAGCACGGATGTGCCCACCACCAGCCTCAGCACACAGGTGACCGCCACCAGAGAAGAGCAGCTTCGATCCCGCAGCCAGCAGAAGGCGTGGTGCTCTTTGGAGGCAAGTACAGACCAGCCCAGCAAGCCTCCAGTTCTGAAGACAGCCCAGCAAGCTGCACGGCCATCTCTGGTCTGACCTGGAAACACAATCATCTTTGCATGGTCTGTGCACAGCCCAGTTCTAAGTACAGAATAGTTGCTCAGCGAACATATGACAAATGGATATATGTGTACTGGAAAGCCGTGGTCACAGAAAATGGAGCCACTGCCCAAGGTGTGCACTCAGCAATGGGGAGAAAGACATCCCGGGATGCCAGCATGGATCCAGGTCATTCACAACTCGCATGCAGGCACAGGTCATTTGGCACCTGACTACCATTTGCCCTGCAGTGTGTGTCCCCCTTCTTAGGCGTTCAGCTCCCCCACAAATTCCTGGGTGACCAGTCAGGAAAAAAGAGGTCAGGCCTTCCTTCAGGGTGTTGTCATTCCTATCACCAGCCTGCTTTCAGCTGCAAGTGACCAGGCTCACCTCCCCACCATAAGGTGAGGACCGGTTTTTGTGGACACCCAGGATGGCGGTTGGGGTAAATTCAGGCATGGCTGAATTTAAGTCCCTGGGGTCATCAGGATTGGCAGTGCCATTGGCTCCCTGTATGCTGGCTCTAGTCACCATGGCCAAGGTTGGCCAGCAGCTCCAGATTCCATCCAAGGATCTCAAGCACCGGCTCCTCAAGAGAGTTTCTCTGGGCTAAAGTTCCTTGGGACACCCTGGGGCTCTGTCTCATTGGTCTAGCTTGAGCCAGTGGAAGCAGCCCAGATGGAGGGAATGATCTGATTGGACAGGCCTGGCCCAGCAAGGACCACTGAGTCCAAAGTTTGAATTGACCCACTCTTCAAAGCCCTGGGCCTGAGACTCTCACCCTAAGCAGAACCTGGTGCTGTCCAGGTGAAGGACAGATTCGGGCACAGCTCAGCCACACTGAGTTCAGGAAGCTGTTCCTGATTTCCAACTCTTCCTCACACCCTCCTCCTCCTTCCCGCCCACCTGCCATCTCCACTACCACACACACTCTTCCCCTCTCTCCCCAAGCCCAGGGAAGCTCTTGCTCTCCAATCGTCCATGGGCCACAGATCCCACTTAGACAGGGAGCCCATGAGGAGGCTCCTGCTCACAGTTTGGTTAAATCCTCAGCCAGAGGCTTCTGACCAGTGTGCAGTTTAGAAAGAGCCCAGGAGGGGGCTGAGGGTTGCTGGGACTCAGGTGACGCAGATCGAATTTGAGACCCTGCTCTAACGGCAGAGTTGGCCACACAGTTTACTGCCATAAGACAAAAATGAAACCTTGAGTTCTTTGCTCAAAAATGAATAAGGGTTTCGGAGTCCAGCGCAGATTCCCACTTGATAGCTCCTCAGTTCAGAAAGCTCACTGCCATCCTAGGCCTCTGGGTCCTCACATCTGAGGGGGAAGCTGCGTTTACCTCTGAGGACATCTGGATCAGAACAGGAATGGGCAAGCTGTCCACTCACTGCCTCATTTCGGGAGCAAAGGCAGCAGCAGGGATGAAAGCCAACCCTGTGTGGGAAGCTGCCAGGTTCAGGACCAGCTCCGGCCTGTGGTGTGACCTCCAGAGGGCAGTGTCGCTCAACGAAGCCCAAGGGCCCTTGCAAACCCCAAACTGCTTTGCTAGAAGATAGAACAGGGACCTTGAGCAATTTACCGCTGCTTCCCAAAGTGAAAGCAAGGTCCCCAAGAAACAATGCCTAAAGAGCATGTGACATGCAGGATAATCAAAAGGCAGGCAGAAGTAATCACTTTCCCAGAATCATACAACTGCCCTCACATCCCCTCTCCAACAAGAAATTTCAAAGTGCTGAGTAGTTTTCCCATGCCAGAAAAAAAAAAAATTATTTAGCAGGTACTTTCCTGGGCAGTATCATTTGACATTCAAAAAGACTTGGGGGGGGGCTTTTAATTTATTTTTTGGCTTCTAAAGCAGCACAGTAAATAATATTCCAAGAGCTGCTTCTAAAGTCTGGTGGGTTGCATTCTACTCCAGGGCCTTTGCATGTACTGTTTCTTTCTCCTGAAACACCCTCCTCCTGCTTCACTCCTCACTCAGCCAACACCTACGTATCTTACGTCTCAGTGGAGCATCGCATCACCAGGGAGATCTGGTCAGACGCTGCTCATGGCTTTCCTACCTTCCCGCCCTGACCTCACAGTGCTCAACATGGTGCCGGTGTGTTCTGTGTGGGCATCTGATTGGCAGCTTCCTCCTCACTGGTCTCCAGGCACCAGGAAGGTACCATTTGCTTTTGCTCAGTTTTGACTCCCTAATGCCCTGGGTATAGCTTGGCTCCCACGCACAGACGGCTCTTAGCTGGGTGAATAAATAAACTTGCCCAAGGCCACGGCTGCCAAGGAGCAGAGCTGGCCTCCAAGCAGCTCCGCCAACCTGAGTCAGTCACTCCCACCTTCTCTGCATGCAAATGTAGAGATGTTTGCTGCAAATATGATACAGAATCACCATGGTTTCCTTCCTGCCTTCGGAGCCAGCTATGCCCTGTAGCTGGTGCTGAAGCCCCTTCACCCTGGAGAAGCAGGCTGGGGGATCGGCAGCCCTGGGAGCCTGGAGGACTCGGGATGCCCTGCAAACACCACGACACAGCTGGGCATCTACTGCTGTTTCAGGTTTTCCTGGAAGTGAGCCTGACTGGCATGTCGACAAGTGAAACACTGGGGAGGGGGTGCCTTGGACTCGGGGACAGCAGAGGGACAGCGGCACCCCAGCTGCAGCACCTTGCTGCTGCCTAACAAGCCAGGGAGCCCCATCACCAGGAGGAGTGAGACCTCAGGCCTGCAGGGTCCTGCCTGCCCTCCTGCCAGCCTGCCTAAGGCAGAAGCCATTCCCGAACAGAGCAAGCTGACAGAGCGGTCTGTGGGCCTTGATGACAGGCCTGAAGGGTGGACTCTCTCCCAAATAGAGAAGAGGAAGCTGGGGGACACCGGCTACCTGAGGGACAGTTGGTGTTACAGTGGAGCTGGTGCCGGTCATGGAGGATCACAAGTTCAAGACCAGCATGGGCAACTTAGTGAGATTCTGTCTCAAAATTTAAAAGTCGTCGCACTGGCCTGGGGAGGTGAACATGCAGGAGGCCAAGATAGGAGGATCCCGAGTTCGAGGTCAGCCTGGGTTAGGTAGTGAAGTCAAAGCCAATCAGGACTACACAGACAAGCCCCTGGCTCAAAAACTATTTATTTAATTAAAAATCATTTTAAAGTCTCAGGTATAACTCAGTGGTAGAGTATTTGCCTAGCAGCAAGAGACCCTGGGTTAGACCCCCAGCACTCCCAGGAAAATAGAAAATAACTGTGAAGGCCATTTTGGTCATTGAGTGTAAGTGTCCCTGACTCCGAGCTCCTGGGGTTTGTGAGTCACATGGTCTACACACCCTGGAGACACAGGAATACAGCATCAATCCCCATGTTGCTAATGACTCTGCTCAGATCCTTGTGCATTACAACAAAACCTGGGAGAGACCTATCCATCCATGATGTGGCACAGCCTGTGGTGAGAGTCATCCTAGGTTTGTTTTCAAGGATGCTGGGTCACAGGAGGAGGCGCTGCGAGGCATTGATTGAGTCGTGGATGGTGACACAGTGTGGCTAGGGGGCCTGGTGGTGTCAGCCCCTGGGTCTGATCACGCGGCCCGGCGTTCCTCTGCCCCCCAGGGCCCTCTGCCCACTCGGCATCATCCTGAGCACATCCAGGGCTGACTCAGCCACATGTCAGGGTCAACATGCACACAGCGGATGAGGATTTCAGTGCAGAATCCATCAGGATCTAGAACCCACCATCGAGCCCAGGGCCTCACACACACATGGCTGCTGGCGCAGGGTGTGGCCACCAATCCTGGAGCCTGGGAGGATGTTGATGTGCCTGACATGGTTTCTGCCCTTGACCTTCACATCCCCTTTCTGGTTCTTTGATTCCCAGAATAAAATGACTTTTGCAATGTCAGCCATCAATAGATTATGAGAGGAAAATCTTTTGTTTAAACAGAAATTCTAATTTTCTGAAAGGTGGTGAGTAAACACTCTGGAATATATTACAGATCAGCAATTCTTGTTTGCTCAGAATCGTGCTTCAGTTTCTTTGTATAAGCAGAAGCCTGCAGCTCCAGCGTCCTTGCCCAGCACATACTGTTTGACTGTGTCTGTCTCCCATTTCTGCACACGTTATTCAGAAGATACCGGAAGTTCTTGACCAGCAAGGCAGAAGCACTGAACCCACCGGGCAGGCCAAGTCCAGCACCTGGTTACAAAGCAGCTCTTTCCTCCCTGTCTGCTCCAGTTCAGTCCCCTCAGAGAAGTGCATCTGAAATTGGAGAACAGGAAGATGGGTGCAAATAGTAGCTTTGCCATGAAGGCAGCCTCAGTGGGGCGAGCCAGGCCAGCACCAAGGCCGCTGAGTCCTGTTTCCAGCAGGTTCTCTGGAAGCCATGGAAAAGCATCTGCCACTTGTCCACATGCCTGTGGCCCGGATTGAGTCCCTGCACAGCCTCAGTCCATCAGAACTTAAGCCAGGTGTGGTGGCACACACTGGCACCCTAGCTACTCAGGAGGCTGAGACAGGAGGATCACGAGTTAAGGCCAGCCTGAACAAGGTAGTAAGATTCTGTTTAAATTTTTTTTTTTTTAGTTTTTTATTCATTATTAGTACATGCTTACATGTGGGCCCTGGGTGCCATCTCAGCACTGAAAAAGAGAATGTTTTTAAACAAAGAAGGGCATTAGCCTCTGTTAACCTCTGTGCCGAAACCTATAACCTCAACCTCTTCTTTTCTTTTAGTTTTATTTGAGCCCGTCTTTGCAGGAAATAGTGCTTCTATTCACTGTGGGAGCTGGGGCGCATCTCAGCTCTTCTGAGGTCCCCTTTCTCTCCTCAGCACCCATCACCTGACCTCAAATAACCCCAATCTTGGGAGAAAAATGTCAAACAAATCTCAGTGGAGGAACAGTCTACAGAATACCCAACCAGTGCTTCTCAGAACTGCTGGCATCACCAAAATGAAGTCTGAGAACAGGGATGTAGCTCAAGTGGTACCACACCTACCTTGATGGGACTGAGGAAGTCCAGGTGCCCTATGGGAGGAGGGCTCCTGTAGCTAGGATACAGGTCACTGGGCACAGAGGCAGAGTCAGGAAGGGGGACAGCAGCCACCGTGTTGTGTGAGGCCCAAGGCATGAAGCCCAGAGCTCCCAGCCGGGGCAGGAGGCACCTGAGGAGAAGCAGTGGTACGTCTCAGAAGATAGAGGGTGGGGAACTCTGACACTGTACTCAGAGACACAGGGAGCCTTGGCGAGTCAGTGCCAGGAGGGACACGTTTCTCCATCCCGGGCCACAGAGGCACTCCGTCTGTGTTGGCCCCATCCTGGGGCTGGTGGCAAGATGGAGGCCAGCTTGCCAGGCCTCATGCCTATAATCAAGGGCCTCAGAATCTTCTTCAGGACAGAGGAGACTGTTCCAGAAGCTTTTCAGCAGCATTCCTCTCATGGTCATTGTGGGACAGCGTGCAGGCTCCAAGCTGATGACTGCCTAGGAATGGGCTCCTGATTGGCCCACATAAACCCATCTGCCCCTGTGTGAAGATAGCCACTCCCCCTGAGTTCCCTCACTGGGAGGACCTGGGGCATGTCACTGCGCCACAGGCCGCATCATCCACCTGCCACTCTGAGCTGCAGCAGTGGACAAAGCAAGAAATGGAGGAAGTATCAGGACCAGTAGGATTTTATGCTGGAGTGGACATCTTGGTGTAGGAAATTAATTGTTCAAGTGTAGCTATTTTTCTAAGTTAGCGTCCATGCCCCACAAGCACCTTAACGCTGTTCAGTTACAGCTGTGGACTTCAGAGAGGGAGTCAGGACCTCTGTCAGTCTCGTAGGAGAGAATCCCAAAGAATAACCAGAGCTGTTCCCCATCCTCCACCAGCCTCAACAAATGCCCCAGCCCTGAGCACATAGAATCGAGCAACCTAGTCTGGAGTAATTCTCAAAGAACAAGCAAACACTGTATTGCATCTATTCCATGCTTAATAAAATTATGCCATTTAAGACTTTGATGTGATTAAATTTAAAATATAAGTGTCTAGATAGCAAGTAAAACCTAATGGCTTTTATGAAACCCACTCCAGGTAGAAAGCAACACTGATGTCATGTGGTTTCTCTTCTGTACTTCCAGCATGTCATTCTCTCCAAAAACAACTTCTGAAGTAAGAAAGTCACCATTTATTGGTGTGGGCCCCACCGTGCTGTCTCAGGAGAGCGTTGTCACATTCACTGCACTCTGAGGGAGGGCAGCCTGCCAATTTGTATCATTACCCACGAAGGCATCCTAGAACGTGCAAGGCCCCACAAATCACAGGCTCCCTGCCCTGTGTGTACTCGTTCTGAGAGGAGCCTGGTAAGTACTTGGAAATTGCTCTGAGCCGTGATTTTGATATCCTTCAGAGCCGTGCATTTTGCTATAAAGCTTCCACTTCATTTGGAAGCAATTTAACCCTCAATTTATCTACAAACTTTTAAAGAAAACTGAGCAATTTCCCAATGCAAATTATTCCTGGAATGTGTGTGAGACGGACTCTCAGTGTTGCAGCCCTTGTGAAATGGATGAGTCACACTAGGTCCACCAAGGAGAGGCTGGGGGTGGTGTTGGTTTGTGTTTACCTTTCAGATCACTGTCACATTTAATGATTCAAAATCGATCATTGAAAATCAATAATTGGCAAGAGGGCAGATACTTTCATAATATGCCTAGTAGATGAAATCTGTTCAACCTTGTTGGGAAGCTATTAAGAGGTCCAGAATGCATGTACCATTTGTTGGGACAACTTTATTTCTAGACATTAGGCCGCAGAACGATAGCTGTTTGCAAAGAGGCAGCAACTGGAGTGCTTCTCATAGCACTGGTTGTAAGAAGACAAAATTATTTTTAAAAACTTAGATCCTCTCAAGATTTAAACAAGCAGAAGCACATATGTATTGAAGAAAAGATGAGCTAGACCTGGCTACAGAGTGACCCCCCCCCCAAGACAGACTGTTGAGAGAAATGAGTCAAGTTTGGATTACCCAACATGACCCCACCTAACTATTTTCTCATATTTAGGTAGCTGCTTAGTGAGGGAAATGCAGCAGGTGCTCAATAATGGAATAAATAAATGATTGGTTAATAGATGCATCATTCCTATTTCTTCCCATTTGGTGTTTGCCTCTCTAATTCATACACGGAGTTTTAAACAATAATGCTGTTTCCAAAATCTGTGAGAGGTGGTCCTGGGGCAGGGTGGATGCCCCTCAGGATTCCCAAGGATTGCCTCCTAAGGCTGTCCCTGCTTGCCCTTGATGTCACTCTGTGGACAGCGGCAGTTCTGAGACCGACTTCCCCTCTTGGGCCAAGCTCCTCCCACAGACACCCTGGACAGGACAGGACACCCCATCATGACCGCCGGGACAGCACCACACGCTCCTCTTCTCTGTCCCTCACCATAAACCTGTGGTTGTGCTGGTCACATGACACACGGGTGTGAACTGTCACATGAGTTCCAGAGCCAGCTCGGCATTGACCCCGTGGTGGGTCCGGTGTGAGCATGGACAGACCACCCTTCACCCCTTCTGTCTACTTCTTTCTCCTGGATGTTCAGTTAAGCTCTTCGCACATCTGTTGCTTGATACTAAACATAGGTCTGGTGCCAGTGCTAGTCCATCCACGTAGGCCAACATGAAGGTGAACTGACACCCCTGAATCAAAGAGGCAGCACCGGGCACAGTTCTGAACAAACAGCGCATGTGGGCGCTCATGACTGTCATCACCCCAGACTCTGAGCCCTGCCAGAACAGCACCCCATCGGTACCATGGCCTCCTGTTCCTCTCGCCCGAGCGCACACATCCCATTCCAGGGTAACCTGTCACTGCTTCCAGCCAGACAAAGAGTCTCCGTCCAATCTGGGCTGGACTGTAACTTGACCAGTGTCAGTCACCTCCCCAGACCTGGGGCAAAATCCCAACTCCCATAACTTCCAAAGGAGGGCTTTACCTTGGCTCATGGTCTCAGGCTCCACAGCCTGGCAGAAGGGCCTGGGCCCAGAGGGCAGGAGGAGCTAGGGACAGGGCAAGGATGCACCCTCCGGTCACTCCTATGACCACCTCCAGCCAGGCCCCTTCCTGACCATATGCTCAGCCCTGATCCTATCTACGGGTGAGTGCTGATGCACATGCCAGCCCGTGGCCAGGCACCTCACACACACATGTGCACACACACACACACAGCTTCTGGACATGTTGGATCTAAGCCATAACACTCAGTAGTATTTGTTGAATGAATGAGTCCATGGTGACAGAGACAAGAATGCAAGCAGCTGGAGAAAGAAGGAGGGAGGGAAGGGAGGAAAGAGGAGGACTAACTCCAGAGCAGAAGAACTGCACAACATTCACAACATTCACATGACCGCTTCCTAATGGGCGATTTCACAGACATGCTCCCCCCATCTTTCTGTGCATCATAAAAGAACATCCGCTTTCCAGACCCAGCGCCCCTGACTGCTGTAAAAATTAAAACATCCATTAATCCATTCTGGGAACTCACACTCGAACCAGTTATCTTAATTATTAGCAAGGTCAGTATTTCTCCTCCCCTCAGCCACAGATGGAACTGCTGATTGAGGAAACTGACGATAACTTGAACTCTGTGGGATTCTTTAGTTTATCTTTATCGTGTAGAACAGAAATCTTAATTTTCCGCTTGTGTTAAGCTCTTCTTATTCTTGAGGCAAAACCAGAAGGCAAAAAGTCTTCAAAGCTGTTGAATTATGTTCATGTCTTCTCACATTACGGCTTCAAGATAGAGCTAAGAAGACAAAACAGATTAATTAATTCAAGTGTCACAATTGTAATTGACTAATTAGCTTTACTCCCCAGATTTTCAATATCCTAAATTCAGGAATTAGCTAAGTTTTGAGGATTTATATGGCATAAGCATTTGTTAATTATTATAACAGTTATAAAACTAAGGTTTTTTTAAAGTGATTACTTGGGGCAGGTAGGGAGGAAAATAGGACAAAAATAAATGGGCCAGTTTTCTCATTTTTCATACTAGAAAGTCAGTAAGTACCATTCACAGTGAAAGTATGGAGTTCAAAAAAAGTTAAAAGTTTTAAACTCAATGATTTTTTCCCCTTTTTTCTAAATTTTAAAGGATTAAGATGAGTGTGTTGGCCATGCCTATAATCCCAGCAGTTGGGAGACTGAGGCAAGAGAATCGCCATGAGCTCAAGGCCCTCCTGAGCTACATAATGAACCACATAACAAGATCCTATCTCAAATATGAATGAATGAAGAATTCGTTTCCCTCATGTATGTGTATGTTTTGTCCAGGTCAGAAAAATCCTGTAGATCAGCTTGTTAGAGCAAAACTCTTGAGACCCCAAGATCTCTGGAGGGTGGGGGGATGAGGAGTCCTTGTAAACATCAGTCAGGAAATGACCAGGGCCTGGAGCGGTTCACACAGCTTCTGGCACAGAGGCTCAAGGGCAGTGGAGAAATGTCCCCCACCCTGACCACAGCTAAGAGTTTTTATATTCAAAATGTGAGCAAGGAAAGAAGGCATGTGCCACTGTCCACTGGTGCTGATGAGAAAGGACACTCTGGCCCTGGGAGGTTGAGAGAGGATTTGAGGTAAGGTTTAACCCATGCTCAGAAGAGTGAGTGTCTTCATTCTCAGTAAGAGCTCCTGCTTACCTGCCTGGCTGGTCAGCCTCCTGTCTCTCCTCCTTTTTATCTTCTAACCCTTGTCATCAAATGCTTCTCTCATCAAACTTCAGATTCTTTTACTATTGAGTCGAAGTAAAATCACATGCTCTCTCATTTAAAATAACACATATAGTAAAATCACCCAATTTCCACGAAGTATATTATTTGTCTTTTTATTCACAATGATAGAGACCAAGCATTGGTAATAACAGTTATTTCTAGTAAGTAGGATATTGAGTGTCTTTCCTTTGGCGTTCTGCTTTGCACTTTTATAAATTGTTCATTTTTTTTCAATACTGAGGTTTGAACCTGGGGGCTTTGCACTGAGCTACATCTTCTGCCTTTTTATTTTCCGAGACAGAATCTTGCTAAATCACTACATTGGCCATGCTGGGTTCAAACTTGTACTCCTTCCTCCCTCAGCCTTCCAGAGTGTTGGGATTATAGGAATGCAGCAGCACATTCTGCTCTGTTCAACTGTTTAAAAATGTGATTCTGTTCATCAGTTCTCTGTAGCTGGAAAAAAAAAATCTGACACATAAAACTTAAGGGTTTCTTTAGGCTCACTGCTTCAGAAGTTTCAGTCCATGGTTAGCAGGCTCCAGGGCAAATACTTGGAGGCAAAAGGGTGTGGAGGAGGGAAGTGCTTACCTCGTGGTGCCCAGAAGCTAAAATCAGGGTAAGAGCAGGGTAAGAGGAAAGGGTCTGGGCCAGATATAGCCCCAACATCATATCTTTGTGGCCATCAGATATATCTAGCAGTTTGCTCTGTTAGCATTTCTCAAACCATCATGTTGGAAATCTAGATTATCATATCCCTGTAGGATTTTATGAACACCACAATCATTATACCTTTAAAAGCTAAATAGCTTAAATATTTTTTTATGTTTTCCTCAAAGTTTGACTGCTACCTCAAACTTTTTGGAGTGGAAAGCACACAGCAAAGATAACATTGTTGGAAACTATTAGCATGTAGAGGACCTTTCCCGCCCACCTGAGAGGAAGTTACCCAGGGGGAAAGTGAGTATAGATAAGAAGTGAAGAACAGACTGTGAAGGTGTCTGCTTTAGCAGAAGATAAGTGGGCATGGGAGACCAGAGTGAGCAGGGCTGAGCAGGTCACCTAACGGAAGGGCCCTAGGGTACTGTCTGCTTTTTGGTCCTTCTGCTTGGCTCATTTGTTTATTTCTTTGAATCACAAATTGGCACTGCACACTAGGAGAGCCAGTCCTGAGATTTCCATTCCCAATATTCTGCATTAAATGTAACATCCCCTAGATGAGTAAAAGAGACTTTCCTTCTGTCCTTTGAGACCCTTCGAGTGGACTACAAATTAAATTGATCTAAGACAAATTATAGGGAGAAAAACCATTTGAACTATGTCTGTCTGCATGGGAGCCCTGGAAACAGAGACTGAGATTCATAGGAGGGACAGAGGGTGGGTGCATCCTGCGCTGTACGAAGGAACAGGCACTGGTGCCTCTGCAGGGCATTAGCCATGGGAGTATGAGGACAGGAAGTGGGTGGTAGCAGTTGCATGTGTATCAATCAGCTTTCTGTTGCTGTGACCAATACTAAAGGAAAACACTTAGACAAGAAAATATTTATTTCAGCTCATGGTTACAGAGATGTCAGACCTGGTCAGCTGAGACATCAAGGCAAAAAGGTGAAGCAGAGGAAAGCTACCAGGAAGCACCAAGAGGAAAAGCATCATAGAGAGGGGAAGGGACCAGAGACAGGAAGAGGCTACATCTGGCTACATTCCCAGGACTCCTTCCTCCAGCCAAGACCCAGTGCCCAATGGCACATTCAGCTATGAACTCATCCTTTGATCAGTCCATCAAAAAGATTCGCACCCTCATGACCAAATCATCTTCCAAAAGCCTCACCTCTGAGCGTGTGAGCCTTTAGGAAGACATTTGTAATACAAACCATAATCTTGTGTCCCACAGAGAAAGTTTCTCAGCTGACAGTGTCGTTTGGGAGCAGCAGTCAGAGAAAAGGGAAGAAGGAAAGATGCAGTGGGCTGTGGGAAGGAAAGGTATGTGCTGGGCGGTATCATCCAGACCCCAGTCTTCTGCACTACCCACCCTGGCCAGAAGGTCATAGTTGACCTTGATCCCTTAGAGCTCAGGCTGGCTCTGAGTTCACTATGTAGCCCAGGCAAGCCTTGAACTCAGCAATCCTCGTGCCTCTGCCTCCTAAGTGCTGGGATTACAGATATGAGCCACCAGGCCCAGCGTTATATTTTATTTAGACAAAATTTTTACTCTTCTGCAAATTAAAGGTCACAGCAATTTCCCATGCTTTGCATTAGTTGGTACACAGGACCAGAGAACAAGGAGACGTTTCGCCTCCTGATGTAATTGAAGCCCAGCAGATGTTCTGGGTTCTTCAGATCCGAATACAAGATTATTTAGCAGTCAGCATCTTAATCAGTCAGGTGCAGTTTTTCTTTAGAATTGAAACTGCCAGACAAAGGGAGAAGGAAGCAAAAATGACTTTGCTAAGGACAACCTGCAAAGGAGCCACCACTGTGACATGTTGGGGTGTGGTGGCAGCCTGCAGGCTTCCTTCTAGTTGACAAGCCTCTGGGCAAGGCATTCACGACAGCTGAGCCCTTTTAGAGAATGTCTCTAGGTGGCCACTCGAGGCCAGAAGACCCTGTGTTCTCAGTGCAAAGTAACCCTCGTACCACAGTGCCATTTACAGAGTGTTGCATCTCCTGAACTCCTCCTTGCAGAGCATCCAGCTTGCCCAGGATGCCTCCAGGCTTCTACCTGCCTTTGGTGGAACTTTGTGGATGCCAGGATGGCACAGAAGGCTGATCCCAAAACGGGCCACAGCACCTCCTGCAAAGGTGATAGAAAAGAGCTGTCAACCAACATGATTTTTCCTTTTCCACTCCCGGGGCAGACATTATGGGCTCATGGGAAAATCCCAATATACAAGGTCAAAAGATACTATGAATGTTTAAATTTTTTAAATGTATTACATTGGCACTAATCCTCCTCAAGATTATTCTCTCCCTTGCCCCAGATACACTTATCCCACCATTCTTGCCACTTTCTGAAGCAGCTGACTTTAGTTGTACCGTTCTGGCTGCCTCAGTGTGCTGAATCAATGCAAGACGTTGACCTTGTGTGGTCAGCTTGACTTTAGGAAAGAGAAGTCACATGATGCCGAGTCCAGTGAAAAAAGTGAAGAAGGACACACTGGGATATTTTTATTTGGTGGAAATTGCAATAAACATTTTGAAACTATTTGGGACATGAAGGCAGCCACAAAAAGACACGTGTGAAAGAAGACTTCCAAAATTGCTTGAGAATGGCAAGAATGATGGGATAAGTGTGTTCAGAGCAAAGGGGAGTATTCTGAGGGGGACTAATGGCGATGTGTCTTTTATGTCATAATTTTACTAAATCTTTATTTGTACATTCACCATATTACATTGAAGACACCTCTTAGCTTCCTGCCCAGTACATGCATTACAAAGGGACAGCTTCCTAATCTGTACGGCAGTCTGCATGATCAGAAGACATATAGAAGAACTGTAAGAAAACACATGGGAATTTTAAATTATCTTGGCATCAGGAAATCTTGTCTAAGTATGAATTTCAAAACCATAAAAGAAAAGATTGATGCTTTTGACAAGAAAATTAAGCTGTTCTGACTGGAAATGTATACCATAAATACATCAAATCTCATGACAAACTCTGAAAAATGTTTTGCATGTCCATAGGTCTGCTTTCTTTAATATGAGAAGAGCTTCTGTAAATTGGTGGGGCTCAGGACATGGTGATGTGGGATACCAGAGGGTGCCCAAATATGCCTCTCTGGCAGCAAGATTATCTCCAGCTGGTTATTATGAGAAACTGCAAACACAAAGACCCTAAAAAAGTGGTCTTTTGTAAGAGATTTATGTCTATCAAGGTGTCATGGTTTGGATCCTAAATGTCCTCTGAAGTCTCAGGAGATTTTTCTAGATGATTGGACTGTGGGGCACTGTACTCATCAGCGGTGAGTCCAAAGCTAAAGGTTCCATTAGAAGGTAGGGCCTGGGGCCAGAGGGTTAGCTCAGTGGTTCTGGCGCCTGCCTCGCAAGTGCAAGGACCTAAATTCGATCCCCGGTAACCACATATAATGCTGGGCGTGGAGACACGCCCACCAACAATCAACACCGCATACCACAATGCCGGATGTGGTGGCTCACGCCTGTCATCCCAGCACTCGGGAGGCAGGAACAGGAGGATTGCTGAGTTCGCAGCGGCTTGTCTGGGTACCATAGTGAGCTCAGGGCCAGCCTGAACTACAAAGCGAGACCGTGTCTCCAAAAAGCAAAAACAAAAACAAAAACAAAAGAAGGTAGGGCCTGGCTGAAAGAGATTTGACACTTGGTGCCACCTTGGAGGGTCTCTCCCTCCCTATTTCTCCCTGTCTATCTGCTTCCTGGGTGCCAGGAGGCAAGTACTTTCCTCTGCCAGACCCTTCCACCATGATATCTCTGCTGTGGAACCAACTGACTGCAGACCAACTCATCTGAAAACAGGAAGCCACAGCAAACACCCCCCTTAAGTAGCAGTGTCAGAGACTCTGTCCTGGTGATGGCAGAGTGATTTTTAACAAAGGGAAGTTGTGGTCTGAAAGGGTGCCTTCCCCTCCCTGTGTCAGCTGGAGAGGCCTGGACTTCAGCCTGCAGCATATGCTGCCCCTTGTCTTACGGGACAATTCCTGGCCTGCTTGTCTTAAACAACCCTTCCTCCAAGGCCCTCTCCTCACTTCAGCAAACTGTGTTACTTAGCTCTTACTTACATGTAAACTCAGTTCTCTGGGTCACCACCCATGTATCCAGCAGAAGTCTACTCTTAAACTTCTGTCTGTCATCTGTCTGTGGTCCCTGGGAGTCTAAGGAGTTAGGAAGGTGAAAGGAGAAGACAGTCATGCTTCCTCCCCTACAGAATCAGTAAGAAAAGCCCAATAGGAAGATGAGCAGAGCCATCAACGTGAAATTCTGGAAAAAACAAATACTAACTGCCCTCCAATGTCCATAAAGAAAGGAGCCAGACCTCACTTAGGAAAAGAAATGCGAGTTAAATCCCAAAGAACTCACCTTTCCTGCTCAGGCCAACAAGAGGGGAAGATGTAGTGTTTACTCTGCACACTTGGTCTTCTGGCTATCTTTAATTTTATGTCTTGTGCATATTTTGGCTTTTTTAGAATAAAAGTGTTTATCAATGCAAGTCGGCAGAATTTCTAAACAAAAGGGCTTGAAATGACAAATCGCAGATGCTGTTGTTTCTCCCACCCACAGCTCTGGTTGGCTCATCTGTCCACAAAGCACATACTCACAGGACAGGCAGTGCACCTGGTTTTGTTCTGAGTCCTGGAAAATGGCCAAAAGAGGACAGAGTCTCCATCACAGTGGCCCTTGTGTTCTGGCAGTGGGGCAGATAGTAATCAAAAGGTTAATGTATGCCAGTCTGATGGTAATGTCACTAGATGGGGTCCCAGGAGGACCTCAAAAGAGAAGATGGGGACCTCCACTCGGCCAGGACAGAAGACTAACTGCTGGTGCAGAAATAGGAGAAGCATGATGGTGTCTCTGTGAGGGTCATCAGCTGATTCAGAGAACATGGAGAAGGGGTCTGGAGGGCCACAGTCTCACTCCGACTTGCCTGGTGGCTCTGGAGCAGTCTCACTGCTGGAGATGGACCCTGGTCTCTAGCACATAAGTGTTTCAGCTGGCAGCAGTCTCCGTTTTACAGATGCTCTGTGGGTTTAGGGTGTTGGTGCCTGTTGGTCATATGCCCCTGTGAATGTCCTCAGTCTTGAAGCTCCCCTCTAAGGGGTTTGAATTTATTATGGAAATTCAGGTCTGATGACCCTTGTATCACCAGGGTTAGACAGACAGTCTGGAAATGATTGACCTGCTCCTGTGCAGAGCTGAGCAAGGAATCTGACCCAAAATTTTCAGATGATAAAGACAGATACCAAATGAAAATCCAGCTCTGTCTTGCTTTTTGTTATCTATTGGGCATCTGTAGGCCTAAGTAAAGAATTATTCCTTTTTTTTTTTTTAGCAAAAACGCTTTTTTTTTTTTTTTTTGAGACAGGGTCTCACTTTGTAGTTCAGGCTGGCCCTGAACTCACTATGTAGCCCAGGCAAGCCTCAAACTCAGCAATCCTTGTGCCTTTGCCTCCCGAGTGCTGGGATTACAGTTGTGAGCCACCTGGCAGCAAAAGCACCTTTTAAATTTCAATTGCCTCAGAAGAAAATATGTTTTATAGAGTAACAGGTCCAGGAGAGCATGTATCCTCTGTCTCCACAGTGGGACTGTCTCAATGGTATATAGAAGAGAAGGCTAGATATTGAAGGGTGTTGGAGAAGACTGGGAGGAAAAGGATTCAGGCGGGGACTTGCACACTCTTTTGGAAAAGGTGCTGAAGAACATTCCATTGAGTTGGGGGAGTCCATCTTGGAGATGTCTGGAGAAGAAAAAGCAGTCTAGATAGTAGGAACAGCATGTGCAAAGGTCTGTGGCAAAAGTGACACTGATTTGCTCCAAGAATGGCAGGGAGGCCTGCGAGGCTGGTGATAAATGAGTTAGAGGGAAAACAGGAGGAGAGGAGAGCACACAGGAAGTGCAGGGCCACCACAGAGGGATTTAATACATCACCAAGGCCAAAGCAAAGCTGCTGCAATGCCAGGCACCAAATAGAAGGTCCCCTGTGTACAGCGGCTGGATCTTAGTTCCAAATGCAATGCATCGTTGTGTTAAGGGAAAGCTTCCTTTAACTAGGATTTTTCCACTATTTTATGAAAAGAAAAAGTCATTTTTAAAATTTTCTGCTTCAATTATTAACTTCTTAAAGCATTTTCTCTCATTCAATGATAAATTACCTTCAGAACAAAGCCTTTTGGCCTTGGTAACTTCCTCTGATGAGTTGCTTTATGCCAGTTGGTAAAATTTTATCAGTGATGTCTGCATTTATTATTTCAAGGATTATGGATCATTAATATTTTTCAAAAATAGGCAGTTTTTCATGGCTCTAGAATATTCTAAAAGGGTATCTTAAGCATTTAATCAAGATCTTGGGGCTAAACAATAGAGAATAGTTTGCATAACTGGTCTGTACACATACACACACACACACACACATACACAAACACACAATGATCCAAAACATATACATTAAAGATAAGCAAACCCAGCAGGATCTCAGGGTTCTGTACCTGGCAACATAGTTCCTCACTCTACAGAATCTCCGGTCTCCTCTCAAAACCCCATCTGAGAGGTGATGATATTTGAAGCAGGTCCACCCAGCCAGCCATTGGTCCAAATCACGCAGCCTCTCCTCTTTTGGCTAACTGACCTGTCTGAGCAGAAATCAAGGTTGAGGGGTTCTGGGGGTGACAGAAGAGGGGAGCATGGTGTGGCCCTCACATGTGAGGAATCCTAGTCCCTTCTCTAGGAGAGATGGCAGCCAGAGTGATAAGATAGTTTGCTTGACCAGAGCTGGCTCGGCCTTCACTCGGTCTTCTTATGCCCCGCCGCGCCATCTGCCCTGGCCAGTGTACCCCAACCCCTGCTTCAGGCCCATGCGTTTCCTCTCTGCCTTGGGAATGCATTCTCACTGGTGTTTCTCAGATATGGAGAGCATTGGAGGCTTTAGCGGCTCAGCAGCGCCCCCTAGTGTACTTTAAGAAACGCCCCGTGGTGGTTCTGGCTTCCCAGCCCCCAACAGCAGCAGCACACAGGAGTCCCAAGCCTGTCTGATAGGACAGAGGACCTGTGTGGCCATCCGAAAGCCCCAGGTTGCGAGCTTGGAGGTCAGATTTTTCGTTTTGTTTGTTTTTTCGGTCAGTTTTTACATAGCGAAACCATTCAAGCTGTTGTCAAAAGCCACTTAAGAAATAAGCGCCTGGGAAGATGGTAATGGAAGCGCTGGACCCCTTTAATGACAGAACCGCTCTGTACAGTTCAGGAAGGGCTCAGGCTTGATCCAAAAAGCCCTTGTTAAAATCCAATATTCAGCAACGAGCATTAGGAGGAAATGCCTGCGTGGAGGGAAACCAGGAAAGGTTAACAGCCGCCTCTGCCGAAACGACTAAGGGTTTATCTCCCTGCCGCTCAGCCTCACATCCTGCAATATGCGGGGTTTTTTTTTTTCTTTTTGGTAATCAGGAGAAAAATTGATTACCAAAATTATAATTAAGAGCTAGGAAATATGCAACAATTTGGCTGCTTCGTTTAACACGAATTTCAGGTTAATTGCATGATTTTCCTAATGAAGATATTTGCATGAATATTTTCAGGGCTGGTATTCAACTTATTATGAACTGAACATCCGCGGAGCAGATGACTTCGCATTAGGTGGGTTTTAGGACACAGCTAGGGCAAAGTGCTGCTTGCCCCATGCTGGTACTGAGTATAACTAGGACCCAAGACACCGACCTGGAGGACGGCACTCAAGGTGTCCCACAACACGGTTCTGCACCCATGTCAAACATTCAGACAAGAGGAGGATAGCTCTGCACTCCCTGGGTGTCTGTACAGCTTCATCCACTCATAGCCAGCTGTCACCTGGCCTTCGCTCTTTGTTCTTTCTAAAGAATATAATCAAAATTTCACTGAGGCCCCTGGCATTCCCACCAACTAGCCCTCCCAGCGTGCCTCCTGGACCTTGCTGTCTCCCACTAGGTTTTTCTCCTTCACTCATAGGTGTTCATACTTTTAATTCATATTCATAAATCCATAAACAATATGTGGTATTGTTTTCCTTTGTTTTTAAGCTTTGTATAAATTATCGCTCAGAATACCTTATTCCTCAAAATGCTCTCCTGCCTCCATGATGTTTAAGACACACATCCAGGTGGCAATGTGTGTTTCTCTTACGGCTGTGTCTAGATGTCCCCCAAAAGCTTCATGCCATCATAAGTGGGGCTTTTTCAGAGGTGACTGGCTCCAGGCTGTGTGGTGCTGTGGTTGATTCATGGTGCAGTGCTAGGACTGAGAGCCCTAAGTAGCCTGGATAACATATAGGGGATAGAGCTATAGTTGAACCTTGTTGCTTTGCTACCTTCTGCCCACCATGAACTGTTTCTCCTCTGCAGTGCCCATCTGCGGTGTCACTCTGACTTAGAGCCAGGTGATTCTGGACTGAAGCCTCCACAAACTGAGCCAAATAAATCTTTCCCCCTTTAACTTTGGGGTCAATTATTTTGTCTCAGCAAGGAAAGAGTAACTTTCACAGGCCCCGCCTGACTCAGCTTCCTGTAATGCAGCTGCAGTCTATTGATAGACAGCATCTTTTCCTACTAATGAATGGTTACATTGTAGCTGCTATTCTCCTAAGACCTATAAGCCACTGTAACAATATTACATGGAAATAAAGAGGGACTACATTTAGCAGAAAGTGATACCTCTGTGCTAAAAGAAAAGAAAAGAAAAATCCCATGTATCCTGAGCACCTCCTCCATCAATAAGTCCACTCTGAAAGCCTGCACCTCGTTTCAGTCTCAAAGGACTATGGTGGCAACAGAATCAAAATACTGAAGAACACATTCCCTATAAGTGTTTAGCTTCACATGGCAAATATCTATTGGCCTCTCAGTATTTGCTACTTTTCTGATGATGCAAAACAGAAGTTACCGACTGAAGATGTTAATGGGGTCTGGCTTCTACAAGGCAAGGGTACAGCGATAAAATCCACCAAGTTGGGGCCGGAGGGTTAGCTCAGTGGTTCTGGCGCCTGTCTCGCAAGCACAAGGTCCTGAGTTCGATCCCCGGTAACCACATACAAGGCTGGGCGTGGAGACACGCCCACCAGCAATTAACACCGCATACCACAATGCCGGATGTGGTGGCTCACGCCTGTAATCCCAGCACTCGGGAGGCAGAGACAGGAGGATTGCTGAGTTCGCGGCGGCTTGCCTGGGCACCATAGTGAGCTCAGGGCCAGCCTGAACTACAAAGTGAGACCCTGTCTCAAAAAAAAAAAAAAAAAAAACCACCAAATTGACCAGATCCCCTGGTCCTTCATTTACAGCTCTGATGGCAGTGTGGTGGCTCCCAGGTCCTGCCAGGGAGCTTATTAATGACCAGAAGCCCAGAAGGCCAGAGCACACCAGCACCGTGATTTGTTTAATTAAATGGTAAAGGATGGTACAGAAATCAATACTCAATTCTCTTCTAAAAAGCCAGATACACCCAAACCCTGTGTAGCTCATAGATGCTTTAGACTGACAAGCTCTCAAATAATAAGCCAAGGAGCCATCTTTCAGCCACCTCTGCCCTCTTCATTTCCTTCTTCCTTGGAGAAATGGAGCCATTAGCTGCATTAGGCAATTGATATGTTGAATGTTAGAAATCGATAACAAGCTAATTATTGATAGACATATGCCATTAAGCAGGCTGGAGGAATTATGGGAGAATTTGAGGAGAAGGATCGCAGGGCACCTAAGAGCAATGGCCACACAACTGCCACACTCCCCCCCCCCCCCAAGGGCTTCTTCACCCAGATTTACGGGGCTTCTGTAATGTCTAACTGGGGTTGGTAACAAAACCCCTGCTTTCACTCTGCAGAGTCTTTTAAGCAGTCAAGAGAATGTAGGTAAAAAGGCAAGAAGGAAGAAATATCCTAGGGTGTGCCCTTGGAGGCTTAGCCCGCTTTATGCACAAGCCATCTCGAATCCTCACACCTGGCCATTTCTACCTCGAAGGTGACAAAACCGAGGGACAGAAAGCCCCGTAAATCTGGGTGAAGAAGCCCTTGGGGGTGGAGTGTGGCAGTTGTGTGGCCATTGCTCTTAGGTGCCCTGCGATCCTTCTTCTCAAATCCTCCCATAATTCCTCCAGCCTGCTTAATGGCATATGTCTATCAACATCCCTTGGCCAGAATGGTCAAACTGAGATTCCAAAGGACATCAATTAGCAGGCCCCTCCCTCCTATTGAGTTGCATCCCAGAGTCTCTTAAAGGCCCTGTATGCTTATGATGTAGTCACAGGGGCCATAATACAGGGGAAGGTGGGCAGGGCTCGGCGGTGGCAGTGTGACTTGCAGGAAAAGTGTGCAACAGTCTGTCCAGCAGCACTACCCCGTCTGGGTACCATGACCAATAACTAACAGAGCCAAGGGCCATCCTGACCTGTTGCTGGCCCGGAAATACCTGCAGATTCTCTAAAGCAAGATTCCCCTTAGCCCACCTGTGTGGGGAACAAGAGGCTGAAGGAGTAGTCCCAACCATCGCACCCCAGTCCCAGCCACTCCACTCACCCCACAGGCTTGGGTGTCTGGATGTAGCCCATGCTGTTGGATTGCTCTGGGCCAGTTCTTGAATAAGGGAGTTGTTTCATCCATACTCGGGATGCTGGAAGTTTGTGGCATCATTGCTGCTTGTCACATAAGCAGTGACCTGTCCTGAGACCTTCTGTCATTTCAGCAGGTGTTTGTGAAAGTGGGCACTTCCATCTGTGTCTTCACGGTCACAGTATGGGCACAATACACTACCTCACATTCTTTCTTTTCTTCTCTCCCCCTACCCTTTTTGGTGGTATTGGAGATTGAACTTGGGGCTTTACACTGGCTTACATCTTCAGCCCTTCTATATTTTTTATGATGAGACAGGGTCTCCCTAAGTTACCCAGGCTGGGCTTGAACTTGTGATTCTTCTACTTCAGCCTCCCGGAGTTCAGGAACTGCAGGCATGGGCCACCACCCTGGGCTCTGCTTTACATTCTCGTGAGCACAGAGGTGAGCAAGGAAGATGTGACGGAGACCTTTAGGAACTTTCACCCTGGTTAGGAAACCTACAGTGTGACGAGAATCCTTAAGAGAGGCCGACACCCTCCCTGAGGGAGTGGTGCTGGAGCAGGGAGGGCCAGATCCGGGGGTAGAGGCAAAAAAAGCAGACAGGACGCAGGTGTGGAAAGGACCTGCGGCAAGGGGGACACGTATCTGAACGACCACTCTTTTTTCCAGTTCTGCCCTATGCTTTGCTAAGTTGTCCTCATGTCTGATCCCACACGCACAGGAAGCTCCGTAGCTCCTCAAAGGCCCCACTTACCCCATCACCATACCCTTCCGGCACTTTGTACAGTGACAAAAGCCCTGTCTATCCTCAAAGGCAGTTTGTTATGGATTTGGAATTGAGATGACTATAAAGACCAGTCATGTGCTAGGAAGGGGCAGCTTCTGTAGTTGGGTGAATCTTTTCCTTTCCCCGAGTCTCGGGTTCTGCTTCTACAGAACTGAAGTGTTAGACCAGCTGATGAGGAAGCCCCTTCTGAAATGGCCAATAGAACCTCGAGGCCCAACCCTAACCCTCAGCGCTGCAACCTCACCCCGACCCCATGCTAGGGATGGAACCCAGGCCCAAGTTCTCCACGACTGGTGTTTAAGGCTCCCTGTGTTAATTTGACTGTCTTGGGAACTGCCTACGGGGTGAAGCAGTAAAGCATTACTCCTGGATGTACGTGGGAAAGTCACAGAGGTGGGGCCTTGGGGCATCTCTGCCTGTTCCTTCACCCCTACTTCTCTGGCGCTGTTCCCTCCCCTCTCCTGGCCACCGTGAACTGAGTGGCTTTGCTCCACCATCCCCGTCTGCCACAATGTGTCTGCCTTAGAACCAGCCAGCCCAGGGAAGAATCCCCCAGAACTGTGAGCAAATTAAACCTCTCCTCCTTTAGGTTGTGGGTATCGGGTACTTAGTCAAAGCTGACTAATACAGCCACTTACTGCCTTACCTCAGCCCCTTATAATGCTTAATGTCCCTGATTTCAACACAAATGAGAATCCTCTCTGCTGCAGTTCTAGTGTTACACTGATAAATAGAATGGTCCCTTTGCCATGCTGAGAGAAAGGAAAGGTGACGACAACTTGCTGTCATGGCTATGATGTGGCTCCCTGGGACCTCACCCTCTGTGTCTTCTTCTCTTTAAGGAAAATGAAGGGCTTATTCTCTCTCAGAAAGAACCCAAAAGGCCAGAAATGTTCAGCCCCCCCAGACTGAACTGCTTACTATAAGAGTGAATCATAGTGAATTTCTTTCTGGAGATCTCTGCATTAATTACCATCATTGGAGAGACATTATCTATATTTACATAATAGCTTCCCAGGTTTTGTTGGTTTGGAGTCAAGCTAACAAATTTGTAGCTATTAAGCAGTACGAATTGCTCTGGTATGCTTTGAATTCTGCAAATAGAAAACCTTGCCTGTTTACAGAAATGGCTTGGACCCAGAGCAATTAGTGTCTAATAATTTGTTAATGTTTGAGATGCCCAAAGATACAGTTTAAAATGTCTGCCTTAATGTCTTCAATGGAAAAGGTGTCATAATCATATTAGGCATCCTTCGTTGATTGCATAGTCTTGCAAAATGCAAACAGTTCCCATTATGTCTTAAAAAGGGACAGATGAAGCTTGAACACTTGGTGTTTTTTTTCCTCTTAATTGCTTGGCTCCTAATGATCAGTGGATCATGGCTAATAGTAGATTGCTGAGGTCAGAAAGTGGTGGGACTTCAGAGATGGGATAAGAGTTGGGAGA